>VZTG01000856.1:222526-363836 GCA_013397845.1 Melanocharis versteri | reverse complement strand
AAGAAGAGGGGGGAAAAAAATGCCTGCCAAGAACAACCAAAGCTTTGGTAAAAGTGAGAGATTCATCTCCAGAATAACTCATTTATTTGCTATGGAGCTGCAATGAAGCTCAAGTCCTTGGGCCTTGCCTTGTTCACACAACCCTGTGCCTGGCCTTCTACCTCCCTGACCTGAACTGCAACGCCCCAGCCTGAGCTTGGACCTGCCTCATCTCCAGCCTGAGCTTGGACCTGCCTCACCTCGAGCCTGAGCTTGGACCTGCCTCATCTCCAGCCTGAGCTTGGACCTGCCTCATCTCCAGCCTGAGCTTGGACCTGCCTCATCTCCAGCCTGAGCTTGGACCTGCTTCATCTCCAAGCACTGGATCACTGCCCTTTGGGCCATGGACGCTGCTGGGCCACTTCAGGCAACGACACAACCTTGCCAGCATATTCAAGTTTTCTAAGCCTTAAAAGCTCCTTGAGGGAGAAGGGAAAAAAAAAATGCCTTGTCCCTCCCAGCTCTAACTATAACTTGTCATACAACCTTAGACAAGCATAAAAAGCTTTCAGCACAAGTCTAACATGCAGCCATGCATACCGCAAGATGATCTCTCTTCATTCGAGCTGTTCTGTAGCAATATTTTCCAATGCTTTCTTCTTTGCCACAAAGTAAATCACCCAAAATTCTGCAACAAACCCACAGCAGTCAAATTGCCCTCTTACGTTTCTCTATTATCTGATTTGCATTAATTACATTCAGCTTAATGGAAGCAATTGTTTAATTAGTACAAACTGGTGGTCATGTACATACTCCTGTTGAAACATTTTGGGCCGCACACAGACCAATTACCAGCTGAATAGCACAGCACCTGATCACAAAGTTATTAAAAGTTTAACAGAAAACTCTCTAGACAGTACATGGCTTTTGTTTTCAAAAAGCTGTGATGCCAGGGGAATGAAACTGAGAGGGTTGACATATCCAGTTTTGAAACACCCACCCTTACTTTAAATGAGTTTAACTAGTTCAGAAATCAGTAAATTATTCACCACCTCTCCTACCAATATTAATATGTGACTGCTACAAATATGTGCATTTTAGGAGACAGGGTGAGAACCCCACTGCACTGAGAGCTGAGTACTCATGCACATACAGCACTTTAACAAGTACACAACTAGATGGCATTCACAAAAGGCAGGAGGAAGAAGGCTGGCCTACGTGTCTTTCTTGAACTTAAGACACTTCAGGTACTTGCCTAAGGACACTTCACTGAAGTTAATGAATTTTGTGTGGGAATTATTTTAATTAATGACTTTAAATATACACTTCTCCCACCTTGTAAAGACAACTAGTTTATAGAGACAGACACAGTTTAAAAACACTCTCTTGAAAAACAGCTATCTCGTGTGAAGAACAGAGACAACAATGAAAAGCTGAGGCTTTATCTGGCTGGAATTCAGATTGCCAGGAAAAGAGAATGGCCACTCTTAGGGATCACATAGGACTGGTCAAAAAAATGTACTTCAAATGTGAAGGTCCCCATGGAAAGGCCAAGATATTTATCAAAATCCTCTGCTGACCTCCAGAGAATTTATAACCAGATCACAAGACACAGCCTTAACCTATTTACAGGCAGAACAAATCCACATGTGATGCTGATGCTCCTACCACCCTCCCACAAGGATGGATCACAGCACACAACGTGCAGAGCTGCTACAGGCCTCCCGAGTGACATGAGAAATCTATGGCAAATATACTTAGACCTCATTTTTATAGAGGGCTGCAAGTCAGCTGAGGATGAAGTGAGAAGGGACTGACAAAGTTTAAAAGACCAATTCATGCTTCTTGCTCTGCAAAGCAACTGCTCACACCTCACTAGTAACTTCTCATTAGCACTGAGTGTTTGCTCTCTGGGAGCACTTGGGCATTTTGCACCACACACGAAAGTCCCAGCCCCAAGGCGACCATGGCCTGATGAAATGACAGCACTGGTGGAATCCCCAGCCCGAGGCAGCATTACACAGTGGCAGAGAGGACACGGATCCTGAGGAGGATCATCAGAAATATCACACTGGCCCCTCCAGATTTAAACCGACTAACCCACAGTAGGAATACCAAAGGGCTGCGTCTCCTTCCTTTTCTCCTCTTCCCCTTAAATTAAAATGATTTCCAGGAATTAGCAGGCCTCCACATGTTTGTTTTAAACTTGTTTACATTCCCACTAAAAATACAGAAATATATGAAGTCTAAGTGCCATTCTGCACAGAGGATGCTGAAAAATTAAAATCCTTTTCTTCATTGGAATGAGCCCAAAATATTGTCATGCCAACTGTGGTTCTAAAGATGCAGGCAAGATAAATTGAACAACATAATCTACTGGAGCATAACACTTTAACAAACTACAGATATATCTGACCCCCAGATAATTGACTAACAAATCATTGACAAATGAAGGCCAGAATAAGGAAATTTCTTCTCTCACTTCCTATCCCCTTCACCAGCACATCTTCCAACAGCCCCAGCGTTGCATTTTACAGGATACTAAAAAAAGGAAAGGCAGACAATTCAAAATTTAAGGGGAGCCAAGGGGCCCTACTGAGTGCCACCTTTCTTGTTTCATTCCTCATGCCACTGGCATAAATTGGGTTCACAGTCTCCCTCACTTAACAGCCCTATGTATCTTGCATTCAGATGTCTCCCTGTCTGCGAGCTTTTAATACCACTTACCAACATTCATTTCTTCTCAGCTGCCTTTCTCCCTCCAGGGTTCTCTGTACAGCCCTAAGGGAACTCAGGAAAATACATTTTCTACCGTTTATCTTCGCAGATCCTCAGGGCAAGGCACTGCACTCATCCTTCCTCAGGCTGAAGAGGACCAGGTGGGACACTTTCCACTACAGGCTAAAAAGGCTGCTCTTTAAACTTGGATGCTTACAGAAATGACTTGCTGATACCACCAGAGGCTCAAGAGCACAAAATGAAAGGGTAGTCAAAGCCGAGTTTTCTTCCTGTACAGGAGAGCTGTACACAGGAATTAGACCAGAAGAGTTGGGGTTTAGAGATATAATGACAGTATAAAAATGCAAAAGTGCTTTTTCTTGGCAGGTATTTGTTTCTCATTTCCTGGGTTTTCTGTATGTGTTCTACAGCATTTAAATCTAGCTGTTGGAGCCTCAAAAACACAAAGGTACCTCATACGATATTCCAACCAAGTTCCTGTAAGAAATGCCTCAAAGCCATTCGACTGAAGGAAGAAGCAGAAACATTTACCATCAGGTGGCCTTCTCAGCTACAGAAATTTGCATCACAAGCGTCAGCACTCTAGTGCTATTTGCAAAAGCTAAGTCTGCCAGGGCTGAAAATAATATTCAGTAGCAATAAAAACTACTGACTGTGGCTCATAGTGAAGGAAAACTTTTTGGATAACAATTTCAAACCATGGTTGAGATACCAACTCCTGTGTGGAACCAGTCAAGACTCAGTGTTGGTTAACAGTCAAGAGGCTCTGAGGAGGCTCATCTTTTACAGAGATTTCAACCTCCTGTCTTTCAAAGCAGAGAAAAAAACTATAGCAAGACAACTGAAAGGGAAGGTGCCAATGCAAAAGAAAAACTGGAGCTCAAGAGAGGTGACGTGATTTTCTGACATAACCAGGACTTGTGACTCTCTGCTAGCTGGAATATACAGAAGGTTAGACAAAGATGTGGACAGAAAGCAGCATATAAAAGTCTAAGGAGAGCAGTACACAGAACTTGTTCTCTTCTAACCCAGAGGCTAACCTAGACTGGGGTTCTGTTCCCTATGATAAGAGAAAGTGAGGAAAGATATGGCATGTCCTGAGTAATATTTATTCACAATATAATACTTAGAAAATCTTGTTTCCTCAAATAAAAAAAAGAAACTGAACAGCAAGACAAAGTTGTTCAGATTCTATTTCAGCTTCACAACATTCCTGTCAACCTGTTCTGTATACAAACATTTCTTGTCAGCCCTTTCTGGACCCCTGCTACAAGTACTTCCCTGACTGCTCACAGGCCTGCTTGCCACTACCAGAGATACTTCTCACATTTTTCTTCTCTCTGACACTCTTTCAAACACTCATTGCAGCAGCAGATATCAAAATGATAACAACAGCCAAAGAACAACAGTTTACTCCTATGAAATAAAGGGAACAAGGTAGCCTTGGAGAAGTAGATAAGGCCACCAAAACAAAAGTCGTGCAAAACACAAGCAGGTTGCCAGCTCAGCTCTGCAAGGCTGACCCAGCAGAAGTTATGAAAAACAATGAAATTGCGGTTACTTGAAAGCGGGGGTCGAGGGACAGCCCCCTACAAAGGACACCGGACACTGAAGACAGACCCCAAAGAACCATATAAGGACTTCTGACAAGGGGTGTGACTGTGTAAAATAAAGTAATCCCCACACATCACGCAAGCAGGGAGAGCTAATGAATGTGTAATCAGTGTGTGCGATAAAAGATCTGCTTACCCGACGCCCGGCGCACTCGAGCCTCCGAGTGACCGGCGCTGCAGGAAGGAATGCCTGCTTTCTAATACTCAAAACTGGGTTAGAAAGTTTCCGTCTGGCCGATTTCAGTATCGTTTCTGGCAACTCCCGGTGGGACACTCTGCCTGATCTCCCGTGGATCCGAGGGATCTCTGGATCTTCGGGCCGGCACCGGGACTTTCCTGGAGAAGACCACAGATCCCCGGACCAGTCTGGGACACAGGTAAGATCCTACTTGATAATAAGGCATTCCTTTGGGAATCCTGCCCATATAAGACATGTGGCTCCTCCAGCACACTGGGTGGGTTATTCAATAGCCCAGAATTTGGTATTTGACTTTGTTTTATCGATCCATAATTGTTTTGTATTTATGTTTGTATCTGTATTGTAGCACTTTGGGTTTACTCTTTGGAGATGGGCAGTGGACAATTTAAAAGGGGCATTCTGAAAAAATCCCCACTTGGTTGCATTTTGCAACATTGGAAAAAGATTGGCGGCCCCCTGGGGGACCAGCAACCAGGGAGAATTTGATTAAGTGCTGTAATCAGCGGTGGCTGTTGTACCAACTAGACTCTGGAGAAAAGTGGCCACAAAATGGAACCTTGAACTATAATACACTGTTAAAATTAATGTTGTTTTTAAGACAGGAACAGAAATGGGATGAGATTATGTACGCTGATATGTTTTTCACTTTACGGAATCACCCAGAATGGCAGAAAGATTGTGGCTTGAATCCAGCCCCCTCAGACCCTTTTGTGCTGGCTCTTGAAAAGGAGAGTCAAGGAAAATGGTTTAAACATTATTCTATGTGCAGCACAGGAAAACTTGTTCTAAACATCTCCCCAGTGCGAAGGATGATTTAGATGTTATGGTCAGTCCTAACTGCAGGTTAGATGGGGGAACAGAAAATCAGGCTGCTGAGACTGATATTATGAGGGAAGCGGCACACAAAGAGGTGGATTTAGCAGGTCTAGAAGATAAGATAGAGAGGACAGAGAGGATGTATCGAGGAGCAGAGGAGAAGACAGAAGAGACAGAGAGGATGTATCACGGAGCAGAGGGTTTCAGTCCGACTGCAGAGAGAACTAGAGCTGAACACAGATATGTGAGAGCAGCTGCCTTCCATCAGGCAGTCGGTATGGATGGTCCAATTACAGTAGAAATTCCATTTTCAATAACAGACCTTAATAATTGGAAGCTGATGGCTGGCACCTACCGAGATGACCCAGGCAAAATGGCAAAAGCATTTGAAATGGTGATAAAAAATCAGGATCCGGTCTGGAAGGATATAGATGCTATGTTAAAAATGTTGTTTGACAGTACAGAAAGAGAGATGATTGTTAAAACCAGTAGGAGGTTTGTGGAAGAGCAAATTTTGACAGGTAACTTGTCAGGTACATTAGACATTAATTTTCCCACTGTGGATCCCAAGTGGGACCCTAATGTGCCCATGTTTAGAGAGAGATGAAATAGATATCAACAATGGATACTATATGGAATTAGAAATGCCATACCAAAGGCTATCAATATGTCAAAATTATTTGAAATTAAGCAGCATGGTAAGGAAGCACCTACAGAATTTTTAAATCGCCTGAAAGAAACAGCTCGAAAATATACTAATATCGATCCTGAAACACAGGAAGGAAAAACTCAATTAGTCCCTATATTTGTGGGGCAATCCTCAGATGATATTAGAAGGAAATTACAACAGGCTCAGGCACAAGACCAGTATGATTTAGGGAGGCTGTTAGATGTTGCTTGGGGAGTTTATCAGAATAGAGAAAACCAGCGAGAAATAACTAAACAAAAAGCAGTTGGAGTTAATGAAGGAATTTCCAGAGGAATGGTGTCCCCAGAGAAAGGAAGGGGACAAGGATGTGGACAACCTGTGGCTGTCACCGACGATGACTGAGGGGGACCAGAGGATTCTTCCCTGGCAGAACCTCTGCTTACAGCTAAGCTGGGGAACAAGCAGGTAAATGAGGAGGTAGAATTTTTAGTAGATACAGGAGCTAGTTACTTAGTGCTAAATGCAGTAAGAGGAAACTTGAGTAATGATTTTTTAACAATCGCTGGTGCAACACAGAATCGCGAAACTCGGCCATTTTTCAAGCCCATTCATTTTAAATTAGAAAAACAGTGGATGACTCACCAGATTTTGCATCTACCCCATTCACCAAAGCCTCTCCTTGGGAGAGATTTATTGGAAAAACTAAATGCTGAAATCAAATTTAAAAGTGGCAAAATACAGCTTATTATTCCAGAACCTAATTATGTGGAAGTCTCTATTTTTGCATTACAGTCTCTGAAATCGGACGTGATCCATCTGCCAGCATCACTTGAGGATGCAGTGACTCTGACAGTCTGGGCTGAAGAGGTGCCCGGGAGATCCAAAAGAGCAGAGCCTGTAAGAATTAAATTGAAACCTGGAGCAGGACCAGTAAGACAAAAGCAATACCCTTTGAAAATAGAAAATCGTGAGGCATTGTTAGCCCTTGTGGAAAAATTGATAAAATATGGCCTATTAAGAGAATGTGAATCCAAATTTAATACCCCTATTTTGCCAGTTAAGAACGCAAACTGAAGGAAAGGCTTAGCAGCTGGTACAGGACCTTAGAGCCATAAAAAAGATAGTAGAAAATATACACCCAGTAGCAGCAAATCCTTATACCTTACTAACAACCTTGAGTGAAAAATTGAAACGGTTTAGGGTATTAGATTTGAAAGATGCCTTTTTCTGCATCCCTTTGAGTACTGAGAGTCAAGAGCTATTTGCTTTTGAATGGGAAAATCCAAACAGAGAGAAGAAGCCAACTGACTTGGATGGTTGTACCACAGGGGTTTAAAAATAGCCCCACCATATGGAAATCAGTGGGCAAAAGAACTGGAGGAATGGAAAAATCAGAACCCTATTGGAGTCTTGTTACAGTATGCAGATGACATTCTCACAGCCACTGAAACTAAACAGCAATGCTGGGATCAGACTGTGACATTGCTGAATTTTCTGGGACTAAGTGGATAATAGAGGATCCAAAGACAAAGCACAAGTATTCCAGACCACAGTAACCTACTTGAGATTCGAAATTCTCCAAGGACAAAGGAGACTGGGACAGGAATGAAAAGAAGCAATTCGCCAACTCCCACTGCCATGAATGGTAAGAGAATTATGTACATTTCTCGGGATGGTGGGATGGTATCTCCTGTGGATTAGCAATTGTGGCTGCTAGTAAAGCCACTGTATGAGCTCTTGAAGACAGCTCAGAAAGACTTTACAGTCTGCACGGATGATTCACGGGCTGCCTTTTTACAACTCAAGCAAGCCCTTACGCAGGCCCTGCTTTGGGGCTCCCAGACCTCATGTGCCTGTTTGAACCATTTACCTATGAAAGACAAAACACAGCACTGCAAGTGCTGTCACAGCTCCTTGAGGAGCAGAGGAGGGCTGTGGCCTACTTTTCAAAGCAACTAAATGTCAGCCAAGGCTGGTCTAGCTATCTGAATGCAGTAGCAGCTACTGTTCTCTTGATCCAGGAAGCTCAAAAACTAACTTTTGGACAAAGCATTGTCATTTTTGTACCACACATGGTGCAGTTGGTACTCAGGCAAAAAGGGGCTCACTGGCTTTCTCCCAGCTGGATGCTGAAGTACCAGGGAGTCTTGCTGGAGAGAGATGATGTGACAGCCAAAACAACTTCTATCATTAACTCTGCTATGTTCTTATCTGCCCAGCAAGCAGAAGGAACCCCAGAGCACGACTGCTTACAAACTACAGAAGAAGTATATTCCAGCAGACCTGACTCAGGAGACAGACCCTTGGAAAGTCCTTACTGAGAGCTGGTTACTGATGGGAGCAGCTTTGTCCAAAATGGAAAATGACTGTCTGGATATGCAGTGACTACACACCATGAGGTAATCAAATCAGAGGCACTCCCCTCCAGTGTGCAATTGCACTCACTCGAGCTTTGGAATTGAGGAAAGGAAAATGAGTTAACATTTGGATTGATTCAAAATACGCTTTTTGGAGTGGGACATGCACACAGGGCCACCTGGAAAGAAAGAGGCTTTTTGACATCTCAAGGTATGTCGATCAAAGATGGAAAGTAAATCCTGGATTTACTCGAAAGCATCTAGAAACCAGCAGAAGCTGCTATTTTGCACTGCAGTGCACACCAAGCAGGTAAGACCAAACTGGATTTGGGGAATTATTTAGCCAATAAGGCTGCCAAAGAGGCTGCAAAAAAAGGCACATTAGAAAACATACCTTTAATACCCCTGCCAGAGGTACCTCTCCCAGCAGAAAAATCAGAGTGTAGTGCTAGAGACTGTCAGTTAATTGAAACCTTAAAAGCAAAATTTGATCCACGAGGCTGGGCAGTTACTCCAACCAGGCAAATAACAGTCCCAGAACTGATCTTGCGTGAAATAGTGGATTGTGAACACAAAGTCACTCATTGGAGTGACTGAAAAACTTTCAAAACATTTGCAAAAATCTATAGCTTGGTTTAAAATGGCTCAGATTGTACAATCAAGAATCCAACAACGTACAGTTTGTAAAAGAAACAACCCTAACACATTTAATAAAGTAGTGCTAGGAGCCATGAAATCTGGAAATATTCCAGGGAGATACTGGCAGATTAATTTCACTGAATTACCCAGAAAGGGGGGGATATTAACACCTCCTAGTTCTGGTGGATAACTTTTCTGGGTGGCCAGAAGCACCTACCAGGCTAGGGAAGTGGCCAAAATACTGCTGAATCCAGTAATACCTAGATTCGGGGTACCTTTGGGAATGTCATCAATCAGTGGTTCTCACTTTAATGCAGAAGTGGTACAATAGGTTAGGAAAGCCTTGGAAGGAATAGCTTGGGATTGTCCTATTCCTTTACAGGCCCCAAGCTAGTGGCAAAGTAGACTGAATGAATTATACAAATTGCCATTGGGCAAAATACATCAGGAAACCTCCAGGACAGGGGTCCAAGCCTTACCTGTTGCTGTACCACAAATCAGAATTCAGCTGTGGGACACCAGCAAAATAAGCCCCTACGAGCTGCTATATGGTCAAACCTACCATGTACCACACATTCCAGGAGACACACACCTAAAAAAAAGGGTCGACTTGAATAATTACCTCTTTTTTTTTTTGTAAAACTTTATGGGATTTACAGTGAGCAGTGGTGATCTCCAGACTGACGGGATTGGACACACCAGCACACGAGTTCCAACCAGGAGATTGGGTCTACCTGAAAGACTGGGGAACCTCTCCGCTCCAGTCAAAGTGGAGGGGACCTTTCCAAGTGCTACTGACAACTTTAACTGCATTGAAATTGGGCGCAGTAAAATCATGGATACATTATTCTAGAACTAAAAGGGCCAAATCCTCTCGGGTAATCAAAAAATCCAAGATGCTTGAATCTTGTTTTGCTGTCAAAGTGGTAGACTGTCTACAGATATCCAGGAAATCTGGAAACAAACTCAGATTTTACAACACACAGCTCCAGATGACACCTCCTGGGGATCTGAAGAAATCTGGACCAAACTTACTTCATGGTTACCCAGCTGGACTTGGTTAAAACATCTGTTTATAACTGTCACCGCAATAATTGCTATATGTGTTTTAGCTTGCTTGTTGTAATACCTTATGCTATAAAATGAAATATAGATATTAAGAGACTAGCTCCCATAAGGAACTTAGTCTCAAGAAAAGGGGGGACTTGATAAGGACAACATTTTACTCCTATCAAATAAAGATAAATAGATGAGGCTGACAAAACAGAAGTCAAGAGGATGCCAAAGAACCCTATAAGGACTTCCAATAAGGGGTGTGACTATGTAAAATAAAGTAATCCATATACATCAAGTATGCAGAAATAGCTAATGAATATGTAATCAGTGTGCATGATAAAAACTCTGCTTAGCCAACACTTGGGGCACCCAATTAGAGGAAGGATCCTCTGAGTGACAACGCTCTGCAATAAAGAACGCCTGCTTTCTAACACTCAAAACAGTGTTCGAAAGTTTCTGTCTGGCCAGTTTCAGTATCTAAACTCCGACTGGCCTTGCATAAGGAGCAGGGTGTCTCACAAGGCCAGTTCTGCAGGGTGTTCAGCACACCACCATGATGCCAAGCAAAATGCACTTAAACTGCTGCAATAAAGCACATTAAGTCTAGTTTGAATAGAAAGGGGGGAAACCTGCCAAGTTCCTAAGTAGGTCTCTAATAATAGGAAAATATAAAATTTAACCCCAGGAAAGATGCAGATTACAATCCTAGCCTTTTAACATTACAAACAGTGCTAAAATACTGTGTATCTTCAAAGTAGAAGCCACTTGAGCATTTAACAGCACTTGAAGAACAGCAAGCCCTACTTTGCTAGAAAAGAATAACATCTTTAATTGAGCTTTTAAAAAGTGACCAGGACTTTACAGGGGTAGATTTCTAGCATTACTTGAAATGAAGACCATTCAAATAATTTCATGTTATACATCATTAAGCTGAAACATTCAAAACCAAGGTAGAGAACAAAGCACAGCTAAGATAAAGTGATCTGGCCAAGGTCACCTGAAAATTTTTCTGAAAGGCAAGAAGAGAAATTAATTTTTGACAAATCTGTATGACCTGACCAGAAAGACAGCCTTTCCTCTAACATTTTATCTTGGGGTGATTAAGATCATATGCAGGTACAAATATTTATGTAAAGGCTATGCTCATCCCTGAAAAAAAATGCAAACAGGTATCTCCTGAGTTACCCAAGCAAATTATGTACTATAGTGAAAATTGGGTGTAGGCAAATCAGAAATGAGTCAGTTTAGTGCTAAGACTGTGCTCTGTCACTAAAACAGAATGCTATCTTGGATGGAATAAATGTCCCCATCATATTTATAATGAAGCTAATCAATTTTTGTATTGTAAAATAACCCTGTCCAGAATCTTGATGAACCACATGACATGTCTTCCAAGGACTCTATTGTTAAAGATGCCTTTTTTACTGGAATTTCAATAATTTATCATGTTTTGGGGTAGTTTTATTTCTGTGTGTCTTACCCTTTGATGATCTAATTTACATTTATAATGATCTACTCCCTTGTGGATTAATTGCTTGTGTTATTTTCTCTATTAATCAGACGTCAACATTTGCATTACAGATGACTGTTTGCATTATTTTCACACTACTAAATCTGGCAGCATGGTACTAATGATAAATACTATCCTCAGTTCTAGACATGAGATAGTGTCTCGCTCCTTTTAAACAAAGGCATTATTAGGATCTTATCACTCTTCTGAAGTAGCCTGGTCGTTCTGTGGTATTAGCCACATATCTTTATTATGTCTAAGAATTCCCTTTTTTCCTGCAAATCATAAATGCACTAATATTTAGTTCACCCATTGCTGTCAAACAAACCCTGGACAGAGGGTTATGAATCTGAAGCCACCATGGACTTTTTTCCTAGATCCCTGTGTACCTTTAAAAGAGTTTCACACCTTCCAGCTACTCACTGCAACTCCTTCCTGGGTGTTCCCCACAGTGTTGCCTGAAGAGCTGCTTTTTGTCAAAACCACATACTTACACTCAGGAAAAATAAATTATCAGTGCTAAACAACACAGATCATTGACCTGACCTAGGCAACCTGATTGTGCCTGGAGGAGATAAGGAAGTACTCACACACACTGCTCTGTTCACAGGCCAGTGAGGCAGCAAGCTTTGCCAGGTGGCTGTGCACAGTCACCTTCTTTCCAGCTCAGCTAGATCCAAAGGAACACACCGGGACCCTGAAGTGGGCATCTCTGCTCCCAGATGGTGGCACTGCATTCAGCCCTGGTGACTTGCTCGTGATTCTCTCCCCAGATGTAACTCGGACACACAGGCCAACAGGGACAGGAGGCAGAGCCTGGCTACCCCACTGCCCAAACTTTGCTGCTGCATCCTCACTTATCTGCAAGGAATTGGGAGCAACAGCAGCTCCAGTGACACTCTCCCTGGGCTGCTACTCTGACACAGAGCTTTGGGCATGGTGGGGTTGTTCTTCACACAGGAACAACAGAGCACTTCACAAGCCCAAAACACTCCCACATACAAGGACCTTCAAGGCCAAACTACACCAGATTATTAAGAGACATGCTGTTTCTATACAGAAGCATCCCTGGCCCATCTGGATCAGCAGTTTCGATAACAGACTTGCTACCCTCTGAGTAAAGTTTTGCTAAGCCCTGCCAGTTCCCACTTTTACAGTGGCAGAGAACAACTTGGACACATAAAATAGTTTAGTAATAAAATGCCAGCATCGGGAGCATAAACAAATGGTGCATCACAAACAAACCTGGTGGTAGCCATACTTTATACAGCACAAGATAAAATTCCTAGCAGATCTGTCACACACATCTCGAACTCCTCACCTGCAGGCTCCCTGTTCTCCTTTAACTTGAATTACAACTGCTGCCTTGAACTCTTTCACAGAAGAACAACCTGTGCTTGCCACAGAGGTTTCCAAGCCATTTCTTTCATTCTGGAGTGGTTAACATTCCCTCCATGTGACTCCAGTCAGACAGGAAGAGATAAAGACCTCCTCTGCCCACTGCTACACAGGAACCTTCTCCCTACCTCACCAAAAAAAAAACCATTCTACCTTATGACACTCCACACTGCACAAGCAGGAGCATCAGTTGTGGAGTTCAAGAATAAGTGACTCTGGAGGAGGTGCCTGGTACCTGCACAGCAACACTGACAGGCTGTCTTCCAAGGAAAGACAAATTGAAGGAGATCTATTACATCTTAAAGCGATTAGGCCCTTTCTAACACATTTGATTCCTTATTCAGCTCCTTCCCTAGGGCCAAAACACAACCTATTCCATTCCCAAATAGCACTATTTTTTTTTGCAAACATAACGAGGGCTGTTCATAGTGTAAAGTACTTTTTAGAGGAGTAAATGTCTCAAGGTGGTCCTCAGTAAGAATAGCTTCAAATCAACTTGCTCAGCATAAGGCATCTGCTGCAAGACATGAAGTATTAAAGTACAGGCTGACAGAGGCTCAACTAGGCAATAACTGGGAATGTTACTTCAATAACCCATTTATGGAATGTCCTCATTTTCCAGCCCATGAATATAGTCCCTCCCTTGACTTCATGGTCTTGTTAGTAAAGCTGAGCAGATCTACTCATTTTGGACACGAATAACACCTTTATATCTGCTGGCAGATGTTGTGCAGAAAGCTGCTCATTTCACAGCATAAAGCTTTTCATAGATACTTCATTCCTTGTAGCATATTGTTGGAATTATGTCATTCCTGCATTGTATCAGTTCTTCCCCATCTCTTCATACCCTTTAAATTACACCTTTGATCTTGCATCATATTCCTGGGGTCATTAAGTACCTGAACTGTAAATATTCCCATTCTCTGCCACAAGTGAACAGAGAGGAAATTGTGCAAGGCAGGTCAGAGTAGCCTCCTCTAACAAGAAATGAAAGCCTGGACTTTGAGTGCAGCTCCAGAACTTGTGCCACTGAGCTGCCATAATGACACATTACATCCCATTAATCTGCAATTAAACACTGACAGAGACTGTCAATCTAATACCCTCTCCATTCAGCAGAACTAAATGTACCATTTCTGTCCCCAACACCGTTTCTATGACTAAAACTCTTCAAAATAAAGTTAAATGTGAGATTTAATGGAGCGAGGAGGAGTCCAAATTCTGAATTAAGAAGGAGCGAGATTACCGTGTTTATAGCCTCACCACATCTGTGACTGCAAAGCCTGAGAAAACAAAATGGCTCTGCAGGAATGTGCAAGCACAGAAATCATCTGCGATATCACCTACAGCAAACTCATAGTTTGTTCTCATGAATCCCCCTGGTACAACCAACTTTTTGCTATCTGTATGTGCTCACTGCCTCTGAGAGACATGGACCTCCTCCGTGCTATCCTGTCTGAAGTGCTCCTTGGTATCCATTACATCTGCCCCCAAAGCACACCACATTCCCTCATGGTTCACCTTACTCAGCTTGGCAGAACGTGTCAAGGTCAACACTCAATCACACACACGCAGCTCAGGGACAGGAGTGCTTGCACATCACTGCAAGCTTTAGATGAGACACAAGCTAGAGACCTGCACAGCCCAGGGGATGGAACCCAGGCTGAGACTCCCTGTCACCCCTGCTGAAACTGCAGAAAGACATTCCCTTTGCATGCTGTAGTGCCACCAAAGCTATTGTCCAGTGGTTGCTGCTGTCGCTCTGCTGGTGGGAGCATTTGAGCAAGTGCTGCCGGGTCTGCTTTGGGTAAAATCCATCAGGACAGATCAACCCAAAAGCTGCGAATTGTTTACAATAATCTGATAGACTCAGCCTCCCACAGACTACCCTGCTGTCAGATCTCTGTGGGATCGTCACCAGCTCTGAAAAGCACTGACGGGTAGTGACATCTTAGCTGACACAGCTGGAGCCAGAAGGGGACATCTGGTAAGAGCTGGAGGCCTCATTCCAGGAAAACATGCCTGCTCAGGGGGCAAAGAAGGAGGGTCCCAAGTGCTGTTCTGAGTGGAAACTTTATCAACACAACTCCTGTCTGAAATGACACCACGAGGCTGCGAGCTCTCCTGGACTGTGGGGCTGCTCCAGGGCTGAACTCAGACATAGCATCCAAACGAGTTCTCTATGTACCCTGCAGCCAGTGCGGACACACTTCATCTGAGCATGACTTATCCACCCTAAAATAGGCACATGAAATAGCTGGACTGAAGCACTTTCTGGCCTAGATGCTTTAATTTTAGACAGCTAGAGACAGATGAGATGAATGCCACTTTGATGAACCGAGCCCTGCCGTGATGGGATTCAGCACTCAGGGCTGCAGCAGAATATGTACATCCACTGAGTGACTTTAGGTTTCCTTCCCAAACACATTACAGCACTCAGTTCAATTTCAGTGCTACTCAACAACTTGTACAGCTCTTTACATTTTGAAAGCATTAAAGAATTTTAAAATTCCAAACCAAATGAAGAATCAGAAACACACAAATGACTTCAATGTTCTTTATGATGTGCCAATCCTGCAGCATTAAAAAGCACAGCAGCCACTCCAGGAGAGCATGGGAACACCTAAATGCTGGGCTTGAAACTGCTGCTGCCCTTCCTGCTCTCACACAGCTGGTAACTCTGGGTACCCACCCACACCCAGGTGAGAACTCAGTAGTAACTGTTTCTTGTGATAGGACTGTCACTTGGCCAATGGCACAAACGCTGCTACAGGTAAAATTAACCCCAGTAAATGAGATTGCTCACTGCTCTTGGTTATCTGAACAGCTACGCTCTTTCTCTCTTTCGACTAGCTACAAATCTTAGTTTTTGCTGGGTTTGGTTTGGTTTTCAGTATTCACAAAACAAATACACATGCTAGGTGTTTAGGGCTTGCAAAAGCACCTGCAATACTTCGCAAGCAAGTTTTCACACACTTGGGGTGCTTGCAACTGTCCGGTCACTTCAAGTGCCGTGGTCAGAGTCCAGCATCCACGAAACTCCTGACAACCAAGGAACAACCAGACAGGCCATGCTGCCAGGCATAGGCATCTAAGCCACTGTGCATCGAAACTTAGAAGCCATTCGGGTCTGAGACAGGGAGCTGATGTTTAGAGAGTGAATGCAGTATAGCAAATAAACCAGTACCTTTTCATAAGGAAAGCAGAGAAACATCTAGAAAATAAAGACCCGGCCTACAGTGGCCCTAATGTATAGCTTACATAGAAAATCAAAAGTCACCCAATTCCTAGCACAATCCATACTGTAAGCATGAGCAACGAGGACACAGTCAGCTAAATAAACATTTTCAGAATTAGCACACTGCGTTAATTGAGTGCATATTTGCAAAATCAATATAATTCACCAGAGAAAAAAAAGCCCACTTGGATGTGGATCACATACATGGCTACTTTCCCCTGCCTGCAGGGGCACAGCTGGAAGGCATGGTAGGAAGTACAGCGAACATAATTCATGTGATGATGTAACAGCATTGCCAGCTCTCACAAAAAATTCACCAATCACAGCATTTAGCACTCACAGGACATTGCAAGAGCCCTTGATGTGAAGTGAGCAGCTCCTCCAGCTCTATTATTTTTAGGTCTGCTAATTTAAGCAGAGTTCTGTGTAGGACCCTGAAGCAAAATACTCCCTAATTACCTGACTTGGAGACTTTTTTCTCCACAAGGGACTCGCAAAGGTGTTTTCCTCCATCTTAAGACATACCTGCTCCCACCACATTCAAGCTCTGTCCTTTCTTGTTCTTCAACTTCTGTAATGTTCTTAATTTTCCTCCAGCATTATTTTTTATTCTGCATACCAAAGGGCCATACAAGAGAAAAAGTGCAAAGGCTGGAGAGGGAAAACTCATAAGGAAGGTGGGTGGTGATTACTTTAGCTGTGAAAGAGGAACAATGAAGGAGTCAATGTCTCAGCACACAGGAAAGTGTATGAAGGTGAATGCATTTTTATGTGCCCTCACAACCACAATGTGGACCTCCCACTCCTGCCAACACAGTATAAAGGTCAAAAGAGAAATTCAATTCAAGATATATTCTTCTGAGAAATTTTTTTTTAAGAACTTCATCAGTTTGATTTGATCTCTTGAGATCAGCAACGTTTTATGGAACCCAACTCCTGTCTCCAAGTAACCGAGGGCAGCTTCTACCCCCTTAATATCAGAGACAGCATCTCACCAAAATATCTGGTTGAAGATGCATCCCTTCTGACTGCAACCAAGCCAGCAAGCTCTCTCCTATCTGCAAGTTCAAAAGCCCACAAGTCTCCTCTCTGCATCCAGCATAAGACCCTTGCAAGAAATGCAATGTCTGCACATACAGGGTAGAATACCACGAGGAAAACTGAGCACATATAGACACTGTTGGAAGTACTTTGTATTAGTGGTGAGGAGGAGGAGAAGAATGCCAAAGAGGCAGGCTGCTTTCACTAAAAACCCTCTCAGGATGCTGGACACCCAGACAGGTGGAGATGTGAAGCCAGCACTGAGCCTCAAGCTGCTGCATTGGTCATTTACACGAGGCAGCTGAGCTGCAGCTGCAGCTCACAGCTGCAGTGCACAGCAGTGTTCAAGTGCGAGACCTGCTTAGTTTGACATTAAACCTCCTGCTCACTGCGGTGGGTTAGCCTTGGCTAAGAGCCAAATGCCTTCCCAGGCTCTCACTTGCTCTCTCCTCTCAGCAAGATATGGAGAAATTAGTAAGAATAGGAATGAGAAAGCTTGCGGGTTGAGATAAAGACAGTGAGATTGCTTATCAATTACTGTTGCAGGCAAAGCAGGCAAAACAGACGTGAGTTGATGAAAATTACTTACTGCCACATAAAATAGATGCAGGTAAAGAGAAACAAAACCACAAACATTAAAATACCACCTTTCCTCTTCCCCCTTCCAGGCTCAACTTCACCGCTTTTCTCAAGACTCTACCCCTCACCCCAAGCAGCACAGGGGTTGAGAGCTATGGTCACAGAATCATAGAATGATTTGGGTCAGAAGTGGACTTTAAAGATCATCTAGTCCAACATCCTGCAATGAGCAGGGACATCTTCAACTAGACCAGGTTGCTCAGAGCCCCATCCAACCAGACCCTGACTGCATGTTTCCAGGAATGGGGCATCCACCACCTCTCTGGGCAACTTCTCCCAGTGTTTTAGCACCCCCATCACAAAAAAACTTCTTCCTTTTATCTAGCCTGCATCTCTCCTCTTTTAGTTTAAAACCATTTACTCCTGTCCTATTGGGGTAAGGTAATCCTGTAATGATAATGGTAATAATAAAAAAGTACTAATACTCTTGTAATCATAACAGGCTCTACTAAATAGTCTACCCCCATCTTTTTTAAAAGCCCTTTACGTATTGAAAGGCTGCAGGAAGGTCTCCCCAGAGCCTTCTCTTCTCCAGGCTGGACAGCCCAAACTCTCTCAGCCTGTCCTTACAGAAAAGGTACCCCCAGATCATTTTTCGGTCCCTTCTCTGGACCCACTTCAACAGGTCTGTATCTCCCCTGGACTGAGGACCCCAGACCTGGATGCAGAACTCCAAGTGGGGCCTCACAAGAGAAGAGCAGAGGGCCAAAATCACCTCCCTCATCTGGTCACACTTGTTTTGATGCAGCCCAGGACAGGATTGTCTTCCCGGGCTGCAAGTGCACATCGCTGGGTCATACTCAGGTTTGCATCCTCCCAGTCCTTCTCAGCAAGGTTGCCCCCAGCCCCTCCATCCCACACAGGCTGTATTGATACCAGGGGAACATCCACCAGCTTGTATGAGTCGTCCACAGGCTGCAAGTAACACCTGTCTAGCATGGAGCACCAACTCCTTCTTCTTCCCTGACATTGGTGCTCCCTCTGTTCTTTCTCACTTTGTTTTCTCCCCTCCTCCTCTGTCTCTATGGTGGTTTTTTGCCCTTTCTTAAATACATTCTAACAGAGGCACCACCAACCTGCCTGATGGGCTGACATTTGGCATGCAAGTGCTCCCCGATCATTTCTGGAGAGTAAATTAGATAATCTGAAATAAAGCAACCTAAAATAGACAAAAGGTATTCTAAAAGATTTCAAGACAGTAAGAATATTTTCCTTAAAGTGAAATATATATATATATATACACACACACACTCTGGGGTTTTATTAGTTTTGCCGCTGCCCATAATTAGAATGTGGTAGATATACAGCGCTGACTGCCAATCACGTTTTAAAATAAACAAAAATAAATTAGAACCATATTTTTCATTTCAGGAACACAACCTGCCAGAGGACTGCAGCTGTTCAATTGGCCCAGAACAGATAACTGAAACACATGGTCCCTGGGACACACACTATTGTCAAGCCCACACAAAACACTGTGGACAACCAAGGACCCAGCAACACAAAGAGAAAGAAGCAGCAGCAGCAACCAAAACTTTAAAAAAAAAAAAAAAAGTAAAAAGGATACAACAGCCAAAATGCTGAACACTGTCCTGATTGTTAAAAACTTCCAAGAAATAACTAACTCTCAGAATTATTTCTTTCTAAACATTTTTGAAGAAGTTTTCATTTGAAAAAAAATGTTCCTATGCACCCTCCAGTCCTTCTCCCCATGGGAAGCTTGTTCACAGCACAAACTGCAGTGGCTGCAGAGAGACAGTCTTTATAGAATGAAAACACCAGGCATAATATCTAGGCCAGTGCTGAGGCTTCCCCTCTGCCCCCAAAAGGGCATTTACCCTAGAAACCCCACTTCTCCTCAAAGCAAGGCTACAGCTGTTCCAAACAAAGACAAGCCATCGTTGCATTCCAAAGGAGCAGCATTTTAAGAAAATTCAAAGCAGCATCTTTTCAAACTCATATCTTTGCTTGCTTAAATCTCCTATAATCCTCATCCATGTCAAAGGTCCCAAGCCCTACAGGTGAGCCCTATAAGTATAGGTGAGGCTGCAGAGGTGGTCCAAAGCTCACCAAACATGAACTTGTGACAGAGCCACCATTAATGGAAGGGCTGCCTGGGAAAAGAGCCCAACACCAGTGAATTTGTACTTTGTATGCTCTTCCACTGTCAGACATCATGAGTGAAATAACAAATGATATATGCAGGATAAGGTATTTAAATGCCTTTTCCTCTGCCTGCTCCTTATCTTCCTTTTCTCAGCACACTGAGTAATCCATCAGAGCACAATCCTGGGAGGTTTTGATTCCAACACTTCAGTTTACAGCAAAACCTCAGCAGTTTTGGTAAGTACTTGTACGTGTGGACAAGCAGACCATTGTCAGGAAGAGCCTAAGCCCTTGACTTAGCAAAGCCTGGCAGGGAATGCTCAGGACCTCCCTGTAGAGAAGCCGAGCAATCACGCTCAGGGTTTAGCGTAGGACTTGGGTATCTGTGCTCCAAAATCCCTGTCTGGCTGGGGGCAACTCACTCCATCTCCCCTGTGCCTTAACTCCCCCCTGTAAGCCAGAGACACTGATCTCTTCTCCTGTACCAGGCTGATGTGGCAGCGCACTGGAGGCTGGACACCACTCACACGAGAGTTACAGGGGCCGTGTTAGTGCTGAGGAGAGACAGACTCAGCAAACCCTTGGAGGAGGGAAAGGAAGGACTTCAGAAGATTAAAGAGCACAGAGTCTGACTAGAAGCCAAAGTGAACCACACTCTTAAATCATTTAAGCACTTCTGAAAACTGTTCCTTAATTCAAAGGTTTAAGCACCGTTTGTCTCACACTTTAAAGAATAGAGACCAGCAAAGAGCAATGGACCTGATACAATCCAGTGCTGCCGAGACATCTGCTGAATACCTACTTTTCATGCAAGGATGACAAATAAATGCCATCAGTACAAAAGGACGATGAGGTCACAACAGAGAAGTATTTTAAGACTCCTACCTTTCCCTCTTTTTCTCAGCATAATGTTGATAATTTACTGTAAAATGTTAAAATACTGAGTCCTGAGATATTCAGTCAATAAACATGACCGATGATCAGAATTTCATCTTGTGAAATAAAAAAAAACTATTACCCTGTTTACATTTGGCAGCTCAGGCCTATAACTCGGTGATGTTCAATTAACCAACAGCTTTGAATGGGCATTAGCACCTTAAATAATCCATGGCATTGCACACAGAACACTGCTACTAATTTTCTTACCATGGTGCAAGCTTCCAAAAAACCAATAAAACAAACCAAAAATAAACAAAAAACCCCAACACCATGAAGCTGATTTTCTGGGCAACAATCTTTTTGTCAAAGACAATAACGCAAAAATGAGGACATAACTAAGATGGATTACATTATGAAGATAGGACGCACCAGGAATGGCTCCTCCCTGTAGCATCTCAAACTGCAGGGGGAGGTAGGGACAGAATAAACACGGTGCTAATATCTTCCTTCCACAGCATTCGTGTGACCTTTGGTAGATCTCAGCAGACATCTCTCCCATCTGCGCTAGTTCCAGTGTACCTTTTGTGTCTCCAAGACAGCCAGGCGGGACAAAAGCAGAAGTCAAAACATCTGTCAGCCTGTGCTGCTGCAGACAAGAGTGGCTTTTTGCGTGAGAGACCACAGGACCACAAAAGCATTGGCAGGAGGCCTAGATCTGCCAGACTCTGTAGCTGGCTGTGTGAGAGGGACAGATCTGACAAGGGCAAACATTTCCAGGACACGAGCTGCAAACACACTAATGGGCTTAGGGACAAAAACCAGTCGCCCAGGAATTGCACTGAGCAATAGGGGGACAACTGAAAAGGGAAAGATGAAGCTGCGGCAAGATGAAAGGGAGCAGGAGGGCTGGAGCTATGCAGAACAAGACTGGCAGCGTATCTGGGATTTAAAATTAGCCTTATGCTGATCTAACCAGCCTTGACTGCATTTCAGCTCTCACACAAACACCCTGATGCACTTGGCCAAGGACAACTCCTGCTGAGGGCATGGAGATCAGACAGCAGCACGTCCCCCACCTTCTCCTCCTGCCTGTCACCCCACAGCCATCAGTCCCAGCACACAGCAGCTCCTGCTGGAGGAGATTCCCAGAAGCAAAAGTGGCCAGGGACAAGGCTGGTGAGGAGGAGAGGGCTGCCCAAGTGTCTGCCTCATGCTCCTTTCTCCAGGGTACACTCTTACTCTAGAACAATAGGAAAATCTCCTGCATGCCCTTCTCCCTTCCTCTGCCAGCCAAGACCATAAACCAACCTTGTGTGAGTGGCACAAGCAGCCACCCAGGCCGCAATGCATCCGAGTCCACATCAGTTCTTGCATTCCTGGTAAACAATAAAAAGAATAAAAATATTGTTCTGCATATGCAGGGAATAAAACAGCGAGACAGCAATTTTCAGGCAGCAATGCATCCTCTTTGCCTCTTCCATTCCCTGGCCCTATTCCTGTTGTACTTTCATGTGCCTATCACTGCAAACAAAAGATGTATGCCAAGCTAATGAAAAGTCTGAGCTGTGGTATGTGGGTGTATAAATGAGCCAGCACGGTCCCTGTGTGCAGGGAGTAATTGCAGGAAACACATTTCCAGACCTGTCAGGAGTCATTTGTCTTAGAAGGAATAAAAGATAGCTGACTTATTTTCCCCTTCAAGCAAGAAAGAAATAAAAAGAAAAAAAATAGAAAGAAAAAAGACAGAGAGACAAGAAAATGTATTAATAACTAAAAGGTAAGGAAACATTTCTGATGGGTGCTCTCCTTCCTATCATTATTAGCGTGATGGATGTGCTGGGAGACCCCAGCTGCTTGTACAACCTGGTGCTGTACAACAGAGGGCTCGATGCAGTTCCCTCCTGGCAGTACGACAGGAATAAACAAGAGAGAAAAGAAACATCCAGGGGAATAGAGAGATCTGCCCGAGGTGGCACAACAGATCTGCAGCAGAGTCAGAAATCTTGGCCACAGGAAATTCAGATTTCCTATACATACCTCAGTGCTGCTCTGATTTCTTACAGTATCTCCAGAGCTGCCTCACAAAGGCTGCCTGAGCTCCTGATAACACTGCAGAAGCTGAGAGAGCAAATATCCAAGCCATGGGGAGGGACATGGATGCCCTCTGTATCATTATGAGGTCCAGGTATGTTCCCCAATTCCCCTGTAAAACCAAATGACTTGGCAGGCTCAACGGTCATTTACAGGAGTCACGCACTCTCTTCCTCAGTGCCCGGCCCCCACCTGGAGGTAACTTCACTCAACATCACTCTCTGAGCCCAGCCAGCCAGTTTTTTACCCAATTAGCATTCTACTAATCCATAACTGTTCTTAAGAGGCAGTGAGCATCTCTGATCCTGCTGAAAAGCACCGTGATTTTTCATTGCATCCCCTGCCATTGCAAGGCTGAAGAGATCCTACAATCACTGCTAAGCCCAACACTCCTGTTCTGCACTCTCTGCATGCGGTCAGAGCACACATGTCAGGGCTAAGGAATGAGCTGTCACCACACCAGCTACACTTTGGTTTAGACAGAAACACTTCCTGACTTCCAGCTCCAAGGGCTCAGGCCAGCATCTGCTCCACCAACAAAGTAGGGGCACATAGGATGCTGAAGGTTTGATACAAGCTGATGAAATCAAGTTGGAGATACAAATGACCTCCCCCATTGTGGCTCCTCTTTCTTCTTCAAAGGGTGAGCTGAACACAGACACTTGCAAGCCCCTGGATAATACACAGACATTCATAGATACACAACTAACACAAGCAATGCAGATTCATTCCTTTCGATCCAGAGCTCCTAGGTTCATTCCCCAGGGATGACCCTAATCAGGGTGATGTCTGTTTTTTCAGGAAGAAACAGAATTTTAAAAATCTCATCTGACCATACTTTAAGAAGATAAACTACTTAGCACAGCTGTGCAAAGAAGTGGCCAACTGAAAGGTAATTTGTGCCCTGAATTAATTTCATGAGGGCAAAGGATTCTTTTTCAGCGCCTTGAAATGTTAGATTGGAATTCTTGTTGGATCTCTAAAAGATCACAATAGATCACAGTACTTTCCAGATCCAGGCATAAAGCAAGCCAGAGGTAGCGTAGCCCCAGAACAAAATTACAAAATCAGACAGTCATGATCTGGAGAAGTGCCTGCTCCCCACATGCTGGGTTACTCGGGATCACCTACAAGTACATCCCTATGTACTGGGGATGCTCAGGGATTCACTCTCAGTATTGGTCTACGGATAAACCGCCATTTGAAGCCCCTGATCTTTAATCCCCATGACCAGCAGGTTCTCCTGCTCCCTTTTAATGCATCACTGATGCTGGCAGTTGTTTTCTGAGATGCATCTAGAAAGGCAGGATTAACCAGAATAGCAAACTGTATGTCTGCCACACGTGAAGAGCCGAAAAAATAAATCATGTTGCAGGAAATCCCCTTGGCTTTTTATCAACACTAGTACTGAACACTGGGGAGCCACTCAGCAGCTTTCTGTTGCCTTGCTGGGATTTTCTACAGGTTGCAAGGGGCTGATTTATAAAAGCCTCCATGACTAACTTAAATAAGGCATACACCATAAGCAACTTGGGAGCAGGCAGACATATTTACTGTCTCAGATAAAAGCTTTTACCTTTAGATACCTCAACAGTTTCAATACCCACAGAGTCAAATAGTACTGCTTTCCTCATCTCATTTTCAACAACCTGAGGTATTGAGAGACCATTTGAATTATTCAAGGCCACGTGGGAAAACCCGAGGTGACGTAAAAATATTGGATTGGTGGTCTTGCATTGCCAGCACTGCAATTATTCTCCTGAAGCTGTTTTGTCGTAGAATCATTAAGGTTGGAAAAGGCCTCTAAGATCAGTGAATCCAACTGTTAACCTGCCACCACTGTGTTCACCTTTAAACCAATATTCCCAAATGCCACATCCACGTGTTTTTTTAAACACTTCTATTGAGAACACATTTCTGAATATTGTCTACTAAGTAATAGACAAAGGGGCTCCCCTTGTAGTAAAGCTCTACTGAAAAAGAAAGAGGATCTATTAAAAGTGCAGCAGAAACACAGGACTTCCACTAAGTGATAAGTTTCCAGTGACAGAGTGATGCTGTGCATTTTCCAATAGGAAGTCCTCAAAGGAGGTTTCTTCAGGATTCCCATTGCTGCCCAAGAGCCTAACCCTGACATCAGCAGGAACAAACAATACAGGTTTCAATTCCTCCTCCACCCCACACACACTCACCCAGTCTCTCTCTCTCACACAGATACATTTACTTACTTTCAATAATAATAGTAACAACAGTAGTAACAACAACAATATAGCCAGAGTTCTCCAACAATCTTCACAAAGGATAGGTTATGCAGCCCTTCCCAGGTCATGGCAAAACAATCTGAAACCAGTCAATACCTGATTTTCCCTGTCTGTCATGAAACCTTATGATGCTGTCTTTTTTTTAGTTCTGCTAAATATTAGTGATACAGGGGGAAAAGGGAAAGAATGAGGAATAAGACTTTTATTTGTATCATCTGACAAGGACTCATTTCTGGAACCCTTTCAGGATAAAATTTTGATTGTAAGAATAAAGAACATAACCAAGGCTACATAGCCCTTGCCTACCTCTTACTCTTTCCCCTCCTTTTTCAATCTGATGATTGCAGACTAAGAGAAATGACTGTTTTTACTTTATTAGATCAGTACCTGGAGGACTTGGACAAGATCACAGCACCATCACACAGGAAGGGCACAACATTTAGTACATCAGTGGGAGAGGAAGCAAGAGGAATGCAAGGTTCTGTGTTGCTGAGCAGCCCTCCTATCTCCAGGCTTATGCTGCCTCTCTAAAACTCTTCTTTCTTGTACTACACAAATTTGCAGTTCCTTAAAAGCAGGGATTTTTTTTCCAGGCTATCATACATACTTTCCCACTATTTTCTGCACTGAGATCAAACCTGTCCTCTTCTGCCACCATTCTCCAGTATTTCTCCTCTGTCCTTCTCACTGTCATCCCAGCCATTTCCTTATCTCCTACCTCTTCTGCTCAACTTTGATCCTGTGCTGCTCTAGGCACTCCAAATGACCTCAGAAAGCTTGCCAGTACTCTACACTCTTGGGGCTGTTCCTTCTGTGTAATACTCTTTTCTCAAGAATCTGCTTTGCAAAACAGCTGAATGACCACCACTCCAGCAGGTTTCCAGGGGAGCTACAGGGTGCTCAATGCTTCAGGAAAAAAACTGTTTCATTTGTTCAACTACATAAGCAAAGGCAGAGCCCAGCTTAATAGCCACTGTGTGGTTCATTTCTGGCTGCATGCTCAACTGGGAGCCAGAGCTCCCACTCAGATCCTATCTTTGCCTCCATCTTACCGATTCTGGGTAAGCACCTGAACTTTTCTTCCTCTGTTCCATCGGTAGAGCCGAGGTGATTGCACCTCCATCACAGAACCGCCGCACATTTAACTCATCTGAGTTCACAGTGCTCCGAGTTCTTCAGATCAAGGGTGCTGGAAAGCACATGCTGCTGCAGTTACAGGAGATGTGCTTTTTCATGATCACAAGCTGAAAAGCAATCAACCATTGAGGACAATGGTGCTTTCCTGACACTCCTGTCCTTCAACATTTTCCACTTTGAACGGAGTCGTGTTCACATTTCATTTCTATCCTCTGCTTTCCCTTTCTTGCTGTTTGAGGCAAGCCTCTAGGCACAGCCTTTTCTGATTAGAGCAAAGAGAGAGACCTCATTTCACTATGACCTACTATCCCAGACAGCCTTTGCCAGCAATCCAATCATCCAAGGAAACGCTGGAAAGCACTGCTTGTGCCACTACTATCAGGGAAATAAGCAACAATCTCCTACAGCCACAGGGAAGATGGCCACACAAATTAAATTACAGTTTCCACCACACACATTAAAAAGAAGAACATTACATTCCTGAAAATCCTTATGCCTGAGCCAAATTTTCTGCCTGCAGGAAGATTCCACAAGGCAATGAAACTACCCAGAAGTTTAAAGTTACTGTTAATGTATAATTACCTGCATTCCAGCTCTAGTATTGCAACAACTCTACACGGCTGCTTCTTTCACACACACGCACACAAACCAAAACACAAACCAGGCTTGCCCACTGGGGGAGGAGTCCACGTGCATGTACCAAACATATTTCTGGCCTGGAAAGTGACACTTAGTATTTTCTACCTTATTCTTGTACTCACTACCTCCAATCTAGCTGAACACGCTACCTCAAATATAAGCACATGCAGGAAGAGACAATTCCCATACCTGGAAACTTGTGAGAACCCCTCCAGTTTCTGTGAGGTAAAGCCCAGGCATGCCAGTGAATGAAAAGGAAGTTTTTCTTTCCTTGCCTGTGAATAAAGGACAGCCTGCAGCCCCCACTGCTAACTGACCAACCCAATAATCTGGGTAACAACCATGGCTCTGTGTGTGTGCAGACCTGAAACACATCAGGGTAAATAGAAGGTAAAAGCAGAGGCTGAAACGTTGAAAGTGGATGATAAGAAAACAGAAAAAGGACAAAACTCAAAGAGGCACATAGCAAAGACTATCCTTGGGAAAGGGTACTTGAAGGAAAAATAGCCAAAAACTCCTTCACTTCAGTTACATGGCATCTTAAATGTTTGTCAGCATTCTGGTTGTTGGATTTAAACAAAAAATATATTGCGGGCTTCTTCCTAGCTACCTTCTATCAGTAAAGTTTACCTGGGCTAGTTTCTGTGCTTTTCTCCTTTCCTGCTCATTGTAACAGCAGACGATGATGAGCTGAACCCTCTCTTTGATGCAGATAAGGCTTCATTTCTGCATCACCTAAGGTCACTTGCATCTGCTCAGTCCTGTATCTCAAGGGCTTCAATTAATCATTGCCAGCTCGGCCAGAGACTGGGATCATCCATTTGCAATGGCTGTGAGTCTGGTTTGGAATCTCAATGCAGGCAAACGCTTGCCAAGCTTTCCCCTGGTGCACATGCATAAAGGACTGGAGAGATACCCATGTCTGTGATCACTGCCCATGCACCTCCAGCAAGGCCAATGTTTTGCTTCCCAATCTTCACAGAGAAGAAAATGCCTCTCTGCTGTGTATTAAACTGTGCTATACAGGAAGGAGGCTGGGAATTGCAGGGCTGATTATACTGACTTGCACCAGCAAAATGCTCTGTTGTGCCATATCCTGAGAGCTCATGATCTGCACGTGCTGCATGATTTGCTTCAAATTTGTGCCCAGATAGACACTGGCTATAAGGTCCTATGCAGGCTAAGTCAGAAATACTGAGCTTCAACGTGGAAATTCTAGTGCCTAAAACACCCACATGTGAGCACGCAAATCCCTCCCTTGGATTTTTTTTTTAGAACTAGCACAGATCCGTTCCTCTCTTTGGGGTAAATTCTTAAGGACTCAATAAGCCCAGGCGGAAAATGCTGCTCAAAGCCATCAGATTACAACCCGTGTTCATCCTTCGCAGATTTCCCTTGAACCAGGTCGTTCTATTCAACTCCCAATGCTCCAGATTTCAAAACCTGTTCAGCTGTTGTCACGCACAGTCCAGACACACAAGGCAGCAGGAAACAATTTCACAGATTTCAACACTCGCTGTTGAAGAATTAATATTAAATTAGTTGATTAGCACGGTGAGGAGGGAAAGAGAAGCAAAAAAGGGGAGAGGAAGAAAAAGTGTGCAGAAAGTAACAGCATGAGAAGCCTGACATTTCTGTCCATGGTTGTGGTTTTTTCTGCTGCTTGGGCTTCTAAGCATTTGTGTATATTGAAAACATAAGTGAGCACAAAGTAATGCTAATCCAGGAAGAAATCTGGTGAAGCATGATGTATGGGTTTCCTCCTAAAGATTGTCATCATACCACATTCACCCAAGGAGCAAGAAAACTGCCACTAAGAAGCAACTTAGTAAATACCAAGGCAGTACCATCCACTCATCAACTGCCGCACTTTCATGGAGAGAAAAGCCAGGCTTGAGGAAGAAGCAGGATTATAATTCAAATGAAAAAAAGAAAATTAAAACCTAGTGCTGATAGTGAATATTCTGTGCCTCTGTGAAGTACAGGAATCCCTTTGAAAAGCAAAGCCATAATCTAACACATCTGCAGTGACTTTCTGAAAGCAAAAAGAGAAGAAAATATTTTTGAAGAATGCGCTGTCGTCACCAGGAAAGGCTAATGTTGAGAAAGTCACTTGATAAAAATTGGCTGGTGCTGCCTCAATTCTCAGCTGAGCAGCAGACCAGGACACTCCCCTGACAGTGCTGGCCCACATCCTTATCGTGCCCTGCTGCTGTGCAACACACCCCACTTCTCCTGATGATTTATTTTTCCCCTCAGGAAGTCATCTTAATAAGGAAAAAACTAGAGGGCTATTACAGAAACTGTCAACAAAGAATCCTGACTGCTCTACATCCCTGGTACTGAAGCACTACCAACACTTACACTGGTTACTACTTAAGGCTTTAGTTTAGGCTTTTAGTTCACTGCTTTTTGAAAATGGTGTCTTAAAAGCACTCCACCTCTTCTCCCACCCCACAGCTGTGTCTGCCCTCAGCCAGGCCCACGCCTCCCAGTGTGTGCTGGGTCAGCTCTTCACAAAGCAAGGTACAAATGGGATCAAGGAACTGAGGCAGCTTCAAAAAAAAAAACAACACTCCTACTACCTGCCCCTGTCCCCCTGCAAATGTATTTTCTCTGAAAAGGTGAGCCAAGTTGGAGCCCTGAGGAGGGTGGCAGCACGTGCACTTGCACAGAACAATGGATGGAGATACTGCCATGCCTTACGGGTGCAAGGTAGAGCAGCAGTAACTAAAACAGGTATTGCTGTCAAAAAAAACTGTATCACACAACCACAACCTTAATAAAGTAGTGCTTTACACTCATTTTCCAACGGGTTTGATGACTAAACAAGTGGCAAGACCAGGTACAAAGACTACTTGTCCTCCTTTGTCACGATGATTGATGATAATGTTAAAGTTAATGGTACTTTATGCACCCATCAAAATATTATCGCCCCCAGGGGGGTACAATGTGGCAAAGATAAATGAGGAAATGAAGTCTAGCAGTGTATATTTGCTCCTCAAGTCTCCTGATTTATACTGCACAGGAGGGATGCCTTGCACTGAGCTGATGTGTGGCAGAGCCATACATCTGCTCAATTATTTCAAACAGTTCAAAGACAGCTGCCTGCTTCATCAAAAGCACCCACGTGTGCACTAACAGTGTGAAAGGCCACAAATACATAAAACAAAAATGCATGAAAAATATCTGTTAATGGTATCACATCAGTTTTTGTAACAGATTATTTTGTGCACACAGGAGTCTGGGGAAAGCAAGATTATTAGGATTTGAAATTACTGGTCATGTTTTCCACTAACGATTAGCAATTAGAAACTTCAGAGTTTTTACAGAAACGTAAAGGAGCCACTCATGTTAAATTTCAAAAATGTTTCCCCCATAGTATTAGCATCAATTGAGATTTAAAGGGGAGAAAGAGATGAAGTATACACAGAGTTCTCCACTGCTTGGCAAGCACCGATTAGTGGGCTCTTCCCAACACTAACCTTGTTCACCTTCCTGTCCCAGCAGATTTGAGGAGCTACATGGACTTGGGCAGCCAGCCTACTGCCATTAATTAGCTCCAAGACTACTCTCACTATAAAGAAAGGCATGCAACGCCTATTCTCACATTGCTATCCTATCTCCTACACCCAGGAGCTAGGTTAGTCTAACTGGTGTCAGCTGCAAAACCAGCTACTCCACCACATATGTAGGTGTACAACAACCACGGCCAAAGCTGCTAGGGAAACTCAAATCCTTATATTCAGTAGTTTCTGCTCTTTGTGCAAGCGTAGGTTAACTTTTTTTGAACTATAATGACTATGAAAAAGAACAACACAAAAAAGGAGAATGAAAGATCTGTAAGAGGTGCCTAAAGACAACGAAAATTGCAGTCTCTCTGAACTATTCAAATACATCCAGTTCTCATCACTCAGCATCCAGGAGGGCCCATTTATCTTGCATTAGGTTTTTATGGCATGCTTTTGCCTTGGGCAGGACTTTCGAGCTGTGACTATCTGAGTGGGGAATATTTAAATTTAAAGAAGATAGTGACTGTAAATGTTTCGATTAAGTACTTTACAAACATTATTGCAAAAGGTAAGGCAATTCAGAAGCTGCCACTTTTAAATTAGTACAGAAAGTAGAAGCCAGGCAAGTCCACTCCACTGTATTAAAGCTTTGGTATAGCAAGCAGGGGAGCATCCTTCCATCCAACACAGCGTATGGAAGTATAAAATACGAACCCCAGCTTGCCTACCCACAAGTTCACCCATTCTCCTTACTGGAGTTGTCCAGGGACATATCAAAACATGTAAAGAGTAATGTCTTCTCTAGTGTGTGCAAGATAAGATTTCACAAAATAAAACGTATTAATAACATTTGTGTTGATTTTGAATGCATTTTGACTTTGAATGCAAAATTACTTTTCAGGTATTTCAGCCATTTGCTATGGTCCAAAGCTGAGAATACCAGCTCTTTTGGGGCATCTCAGAGTTAGTCTTTGAAATCTCAAAGCTCACATCCATATTTTCCATGTGCAGTACGCTAAGGGCACTTTTTGGAAAGGGATGGGACTAATCCGCAATTAGCAGCTATCTCATTTACAGTGGCAATAACTGAATTCACTCTTCAGGAAATAAGTGCTCCATGAAAGAGGATACATAGCTCAAATCCAGACACAGAAGGAGCAGATACATGTCCTCACTATTTTTGTTATCAAGAGCCACATGCTACATCTGTCAGACAAGTCCTAAACCTTCAAACTGGTCACAAATCAAGAATTAAAAACAGCACTTGCTCTCCTTAACTTCAGTTGTACTGATGATGATAAAACTACACATCAGCACCAGAAATGGTCCCTGTTAAATGTCCCATAGGGGCGGCACATGTTTTTTCTCTCTCATCCCAGGAGACAGCAGGCTAGTAAATCATACTGGATAGAAAGACAAAGAATACCAGGAGGCACCACAGGAAATACATGGAGTACAGGAATACATGGGGAGGGGCCAGATGTGTCGGTCTCGTGAGTGTGACAAAGCTCTGGCTGCAGCAGACCGTGCTGAGCGCTTGTCACAGCCAAAAGGTACTGACTGGCCCCGTGGCCCAGCTTGCTCTCCCAGTACCAGCCCCCGCCTTTTGTTTGCTGTTTAGTAGAGGCGTTTCAGTGCTACCCCTCTCCAGTGAGAGACAAGGTGAGGTAATACATCAGTCCTGCTGCTGTAGCACACCAGCAGAGCATCTGGAGGACTGTGAAGTCTCAACGTGTGCTAACCTGCTTAATGCCTCTGCTAAAGACACTTCATGAATAAATATCTGTCATGGGCAGCTCTCAAGAAACAGCACACTCAGCTCAGAGGGAATTTGCTATCACTATTACTTGAAAACAGCTATTGAAGGCACCCTAAAAATATGTGAAGACATCAACTGAAATGTTCCTTATTCTTTGAGATCATTCCATTTTAACAAAAGCATCCCCTTTTCCTTTCAATTAAGGTGGTTGTTCTACTCCCACTTCTCTCTCTCCCAAATAAAACACCAGATCATTACCAACTGCCACTACAGCAGGTATCAGTGAAGTTTAAATGCTTTATCTCTTTTAAGCATAGAGGAAATAAGGTCTAGATTTTGTCTAACACTTGAGAGTGATTCCCAGCACACGATTTTAATATGATCTCCACTTACCATACCTAACAATTTTCTCTACTTTCTCTTCCATCTCAGTTTCATCTCAGTTTACGGGTACATAAACAAAGATGAGCCAAAAAATACAAAATTTTCTCAGATTTAGGAAAAGTCAGGTTACATATACTATATTTTACAAATAAATCTGGGTATGATAAACTAAATCAAGTCTAGCATGCAGCTGGAGATGTGAATTCACCCCCTCCATTTTTTATATGGTACAATATCACAGACGTTTCTCCACTTGTAATTCGGTAACAGTGTAAAAATGCCAAGTTAGTCAACAGATTGTATGTTTGGTGTTGACAGGCTTCTAGGAGGACATAAGCCCCCTTTCCTACTCCTTGCCACCCCAAACCCTTGCTCTGCAACAGCCGGGTACGATGTCCATGTACCAGAACAGAAACCATGGACATGGAAAGTGGTGCTGCAATTCTCCCCCAAAGAGGAACATTTTGTCCCAAAATCTTCCCCAGTGACAACACATCCCGTGTGCACAGCCCAGACCCAAAAGGATGCCAACCGTCCCACAGACCTTTATCCAGCAAGTCCCTCCAGTCCATTTGTATGCTGTGTCCATGGGCTGGCATGTTTCCCGTCTGACATCAGAGCAATTTCATTTTCTTATGGCAAGTCGGGAAAAAATATTTCCACCTCCTCTGCCTTTTGGTCCATGTTTAAACATCTGAGTATGCTGTCTCAGTGACGACATTCTGTGCCACAGGAATGACAAAACTAGCATGAACAAAGTGGCTTACACCAATGGCCAACAACTAATAAAGTAGGATCACCCAAGAGAGAAACAGGTAATCCGTCTTCTATTCAAATGTTCTTATGTTTATTGTCAAGGTATTTTGTCATAAAACCACCATTCACACATGCACACTTTTAAAACCCACCTTTATGTTTAAAATGCTGCCCATTGTCCATGAATTTCCTTCCAGGAAAGATTCATCCACTAGGCAGATATGTACAGATTACACCATCATCACTCACTGCCAGGGCCCCTATGTATAATGCCACACTTCATTTTTTTCATATTGATTTAAATAACTAAATATATAAATCACAGTTCCCATTCTGTTTTCTGTGATGGACCATAAATTCCTCTGTCATCAATTGATTTTTTTTGTCATCAGCAACCTTGCTCTGACTTACATTTCCCAGCTAGAACACAGCAGTAACAAATCTATCCCATACAGGGAGCTCTGTTTAGACAAGAAGCAACTTGCCACAACCTTTACCATAAACTTCATACACCCTCCAACTTAAAAGGACTAGAAGACTTCAGCAATCAAGGGAGAACCGTCACTGATTAAAGGCAGATCCTAAGCAGGCTAATGAGAAGAGATCCTTACAGTTTCACTGAAAACAGTAAAACAACATATTTTTGAAACAGTGTTCATTAGAACTGAACACATTTAATAACCTGGTATGCAGCATGCAGAATGAATTTGGAGTAGGGCAAGTGGTGTTATATGGTTTCAATCAAAAACAAAGGATTCACCAGACCTAGGCAAAGCTGGCCTGCAATAAAGAGATGCAAAATGGAAAGACCGCATTCCAGTGAGATGGGGAAAGGAACAGATGAATCAACAGAGACCAAGACAGCTTTGGGAAGCAATTTGTGGTGTGGAGGCACAGGATGCGGGAAAGGAGCAGCTGAAGCTCACAGTAAGCAGAAAAGTGTGAAGGCTTACAAGGAGATACTCATCCTGCAGAGACAGTGAAATGATAATGAACACTGTTCACAAGAAAGTTTGGAACATTTTTTGCTTCCACAATCTTGATGACATAACTTCTTTGCAGGTGTCTAAATCAAAAAAACTAGTAATTCCTCTACTGTCCAGTCTTTGTGCTGAAACTTCAACATAAGCTTCGGTGCTACCTCTACTTCATCTCATTCTTTTCTTCCTTCCTCCTTAAGCACCTTGGACAAACAACAAATGGCTCCAAAGTGATGAGCTGGGAATGGTATTTAACTGAAAAGTCATTAAACATTGGCACAGAGAACAATGCTCCCTGAAACACGGAGCTGTAATTATTTTCCCACTTTGAATAAGTCACAGAAGATAAAGATGAAAGGCCTACTACATTTTCAGGAAATTTATTACTACTTTCTTAGTGCGCAATTTCAGGCATTGAAAATGGCTGGAGTCAGGAAGTTTTAAAGTCTGTGCTCTCAAAAGCAGAGCCACTTAAAACCGCCTTTTGCACATTTAGGACTAAAATAAAAGTGCACTCCATGGGCTATTGATTTATTCCAGCCAACCGCAACTTTAGAGAACACATCTCATTATAAAATGTTCGTGGATGTTCTCCTAGTTCGTGGTTCATTTACAGATGATTATAGCACTGTTATTTCATACATCGGTGCTTTGTAATAAACAAAAGCATTGCCCTGGAGGGGCTTCAGTTTAACTGACATTTCTTCCAGGCACATTCTGTTTGAAGATGGTGAGAAAGTGCAGGAACTCCCTCAAGGACAACAGTCTTACAAGGGCACCCCATCAATTTACTGAAAGCCCCCACATCAACTTGTCCGTGTGAGGCCAGATGACAAGTTCTTGTCTCAGTACGTGGACTTGCAATGCTAGTGTGTCTCATAATTTACCTATCTCTTTGGAAGCTAAAATTCAGAGAGTGATTTCAAAAGCACAAATGGCTGAAAGTGAAACATCCCATTTGACAGATGTCACATCACCAGCTCACATCTGACCTGAGCTCCTGAACTGAATAGGATTATGGTTTGCCAGTTCTTCAGATCATTCAAAATAAATTTAAGCTTTTTCACTACTACACACACAATGCAGGAGATTAGGGAGCTCTAATGTTTTTTAGCTGGTAGGGATCACCATTGAAAGCTATCACACAGGTGCAGTGTGTGATTCCTGTTCCAGCATGTTGGGATGCCAGGAGCAGGGCTGGCACGTGTCATCTGTCCTTAGCACAGCAGGGAGGTAAGGCCCAGAGAGAGGCCTTAGTGTCATAAACTGCGGTGGGAATGGACCCCATGTCCTCAAGGAAAGAGCCACTCCAGCCGGCACGCTTTGTGATCTGGGGTAAGGCATCTCTCTGTAAAATTAGAGCAAAAGATCTGATCGCCTTTGTAAAGCGTTTTTAGACAACAGGCATTACCATCAATAGGAAGGATTTGCTCTACAAGTGACATATGCACTATCCTATAAAAGCACTTCACACCACTAAAAGCCTAGAGTGCACCTGAACAAAAAATTTTACATCACTGTAGGGTTTTAAAATTGTATCTTCTTTAATTTCCAGTGAAATACCCATTCTCTGTTCAGTTTTAGTTGTGGTCTAAGTATTATTTCTAAGATAGAACAGGTTTGAAAATTAAGTGGCTCCTACTCATACCACTGCAGCTGAGGGAGCCGGGGGCGTTCAGCCTGAAGAAAAGGAGGCTCAGGAGTGACCTTATCACTCTACAACTGCCTGAAAGGAGGTTGTAGCAAGGTGGGGGTCAGCCTCTTCTCCCAGGCAACTGAAAACATGGCAGGAGGATGCAGCCTCGAGCTGTGCCAGGGGAGGTTCAGAAGAACTCCTTCACAGAAAGGACGGTCAAGCATGGGAATGGACTTCCCAGGAGAGTGGTGGAGTCACCAGTCCTGAAGGTGTTCAGCAAACGACTGGATGTGGCGCTTTGTGCTATGGTTTAGTTGACAAGGTGGTGATTGGTCAGTGTTGGACTCTCATGATCCTGAAGGTCTTTTCCAACTCTAACGATGCTATGATTCTAAGAATATAATTCATGGAAAAAATAAGGCCAACAAAATTATAAATTCCAAACGACTACTTGGAAATCACAGTTCAAACATTACACAGGACACACTCAGAGGTCTCTGCAGACCCCTGTATTGGACCCACAGGAAAAACCAACATATTCTACAGAACAACACAAGCAGCAGTTTGCAATATAACTCTCAGACAATCAAGTCCTTGAACTCTTAATCTTATTTCATGATCCAACATCCATAGTCAGATTCAGCAGAGAGAGTTTAGACCAAAGTGTAAAAAACCGTTGCAAACAGAATAATGAGAACTAGCTCCAAATTATGAAGCAGTAATATCCTTATTCTTCAAGCTTCTTTGAGAGCTTTCCTAAATAACTCACTTGGCCACCAGTTTGAAAGGCAGGGTTGTTTTTTTAACCATTCCCTTGCCTCAAATTTAGTATCATCTCTAGCAAAATACAGATGTATTATATTTATTAACTAAAAACTTACTTTTGAAGAGCAGGAACAAATTGAAAATTTCACTCCCACTCTACTATGGTTGAATTCAAATAGTTTAAACACAGCTTCCAGTGATGCCACATCATGTGCTAAGTGTTACACTGAGCAGCCGGAAGAGAAGTTGTAAAGAGGAGGAGGAGAAGGAGGAGATGCCACTTGGCTAGCAAATGAGCCAGGAATCAGACGCCAGCCAGAAAAACAAATTGACTTCTCCTGAATAGGGTTGGGGTTGTTTTTTTTTAATAGGAGATTAAAAAAGCAGATTGTCTGGCTGAAAAATGAACAGGTGGTGACTCTACTTAAATTCTGTTTTGAAGCACAGCCCAGGTTCAAGAACAAATAGAAACGATTGCTGAACTGTAAAAACACAGCATCATCATTGTCATCAGTTATACCCATCAGAATAACAGCTCACTGTGAGTGTACAGTCATCTTATAGTCACAGCAAGGCACAGTGATATAAGGAAGTCTGTTGCAGCTGAGAGATTTCTATAAAGAAAATCAGGGCCAATGACAGGTTATGGCCTGATGCTAAATTTCACCAAGCTGGTCTCTATGAATTCAAACAGGCTTTAAAGAGTATCTCTTCCCAAAACTCTCTGCATGGAGTGAAAGCCTGTGCTTTCCCTCAAACAGGACAATGCTATGGATCTACAGTCAGATTAGCAGTGGGGTAATCTATACATCAAAGTGATCACCCGAAAGTCCAAGAGTGATATTTAAGTTTCCTGCCCAAATCCTCCATTTAGAAACTAAGATGCCATGCAAACTGGGCTGGCTAGAGATTTTTGTCTTAGAACAGCAGCCTGATCAGTTGTGAAATAGAATTCCCAATGCTGTAGTCAATGCCCACATTATTCAGATTCCCAGGAGGCAGATCCTCAGGTTGGTCAGACTATGCATGACAGACCAGCGGGCACTGAGCCTTTCTAACCACCAAGGGTCACTGTTGATTCACTCAGATGAGGAAACAGTGGGGGAAGAACTTCTGATTGTATTAACAAGAAACTGGCTGGGTCTGAGAAGGCCCTCTAGTCTCTAAGACTCCTGCCACAGCTTGTTGATGCTCTTCTAAGATATGTCCCATGGTGACAGCAGTCCTGACTGCAGTGCACAGCCACTACGAGAGGATGCAGGTTGGTTGCAGCTGCCCTTCCACTAAAATTACTCTTCAGTCATTCACATCTCACTCCAAAAGAAAATGTGCTAGGCAAGATCCTTAACTTACACAAGCCCATGGACCAACAGCAACTTGGATAATTGATCTGTCATCCCTAAGGCATATATTAGGCATTAGCAAATCTCAACTTGGAATCTCTAAACTTTCATCTTTGCAGAGGCTAAGGAGGGGTCACAGGACCCTCCTGCCTGTTGCCACAGATAAGAGCAATTCCCTATTTTTTCCCCTGGGAACAGCCTTTTTGTTGATACCTGACCTTTTTCCTTCTTGTAGGACAATTTTCAAAGTTCTCCATCCACTGGGCTAATATAAATTGATTTCACTACTCAGCCTTACATTATCTTCCTTCTTGTTCAAAGAATTGCTATCATGCCATCACCTTATTTTAAAAAAGGAGAAGACGACGGTTTCAAGCACTAGTTTACTCTGTCTCAGGCTCTCTGTCTTCAAATGGCAGGGGAAGAGGAAGAACTTCAGTGTTAACAACATGCTAACACACCCCAGAGTGCCACACAACCTCAGCAAGCAGCAAGCAGCACATCTTACGTACATGAAGCATTTCAGCTTTTTTTTTTCTTTTTAAGAAGGAACAGTGTGCAGCAGCCAGGAACCAGACAAATATGACTAATTTACACACTCCTGAATAACCCAGCTACTACACTGCACCGATGGAAAGCCCAGCAGCAGCAAGCTTGCACCAGGCTGAGGAACTGGGTGCAATGTCCTGCAACACCAGCTCCAGGCTGGGCCATACCTGGGTCTCAACACTGCCAAAGGTGGGAGATGCATATGGGAGTACTCTGAGCTCTCCCTGCCACTACTACGGCAGAGAAAGCAGCACATGAACCTGGGAAAGGAGGCCAGCACCACCCACAGAGAGTGCCAAACAGGTGAATGAAGACACAAGCAGTTTTAAGCTTGTACAGGGCAGCGAGGACTGGGGGAAAAGCAAACTAAGACTTAGGAATAAAGGGCAGAGCAGGAAATTGCAACTGTTTGGGCAATGGCAGGGAAACTGATAAGAAAATACTTGTATTTGATGGGGCTAGGAGAGAAACTGTAAGTTGAAGGTACACAAAAGTTGCTAACTGGTCAAGGGCACAGGGACTGAAGCAGAGCTAAAGGGAAAGCGGCCTGACACCAGCTGTCGGGCCACACTGCAAAAAGACAGGCTTGCAACAAAAAATAATCTAGAAAAAGAGGAAGAAGAGGTTGCCCTTGGGAAAGCAGGTGCATGCATAAACGCTTCACTCCTGTGAATATCCACCTCCTGACCAGAGTGAATAATTCCTTAGTCTCGTTGATTCTCTGCTGTCAAGAAACTCATGTCAACCTGCTGGCAAGGCATCTCAAAAAGAGCACTTAGTTACATAAAGATGGAGAAATCACACAATTGGGTCTTATACTTTTGTTGATATGAATCACTCACATGGTCCACTGGTGGAGATGGAGGACAAGTGGCTACTCAGCTGCAGGTAAAGGCAGGCAGCATCAGAGTTTAGGAAGCCTGCTGCAGGAATTGGTGTTAGTGTATATGCAGCCACCTGGGATTGTCAGTCAATCAGGAAGACTGGCTGGATGAATATTCAAAGCCCAATACTCAGAGGACAGCGGGTAACCAAACCTCCTCTGCTGTAAATTTTCAGAAGGAATATGAAGGCAGAAATCTGTCTTTAGCTCTTCAAATCACATTACACATTAATTAATTATATTAAATATTCCCTGCACATTCTAAATATAACTTACATCACTTATTTGCATCTCTGCTGAATGAGGGAACAACTCATTTATAGGTCAGGCACAAAAATCCCATTCACCCAGCATTAGCGTGATAGCACCTTCACTTGAGATGATCCCTTACAAAAAGGTGCAGCACGTTCACACTGGGGCTTCAGCACACAGCAAGTCCCTGCCCTCCACACGTTCATGGGCTTGTTTAGTGCCAAGACCCTCTGTGGCCATTAACAGGACAGCTCATGAGAGGAGACCAGAGCTGTGAGTAAGGACCATACTGAAGCTTAGATGAGGGGGAAAAATGGATAAGTCCCAGGGAGCAGGAGCCAAGCACTTGCATGATAAAACAAATACAAAGTATAGTCTTGAATATTAATATCTCATACAGATTCCCACCTGCAGTGTGAGTATTGAATCTTCCTTCTCCAGAGCAAGACAAGTGGCAGCAGCCTCCTGTGCAGCAATGTCTGCACTGCATGCATCCCTGCAGAACTCCCTGTGTGGGATTCAGAACTGTGCAGGAACAAAACAGTACTTGAGAAGGAGCTCTGAGCCTAACAATTCAGCATACAGACAATAAACCTTCCATTAGGAAAGGACAAAAAGTGTCAGCAAGAAAAATGCAGAGGCTTCATTAATTTGCATCTGTTTTCTAAAGGCAGACTGTTCACAGTGTTGGGAAACTCCCTTCCATCTAATGTTTCAGCTAAGGCAGAGTATTTCTGACCTGCTGGCAAGGTAGCAGCTGACCTCCAGCACGATAAACCCAAGTACAAAAAGAGAAAATATTATTACTGTGGTTGTTACAACAAAGACTTGAAAGGTTGTAGTCAACAGCAAAGCAATACTCTGAAACATGTACTACTGAGGGACTGTCACCATAAGAGTTTCAGCAGTAAATATGTCTCTGCAGTAGCAGAAATAGAAGATGTTCTGTGCTCATCATCCAAATTCAATTAAAAAAAAAAATAAATCAGCCAGTCAAGTTATATACACACAAACAGGAGCACATATAAATCTTTCATAAATTGGGAATATTTCCAGCTGTTGACGCTCTGTCTTCAATTAACATTGCAGTTTCTCTCTGAGTTATCCCAAAGCTCTGACAAATTGTGTGGCACTTGTATTAGCACTCACCTGGAATGAACAGAAGGGGAAGATGGTGAGAGAAAGATGCAAGGAGCACAGCAAGCTCACAGTGGTTTAGGTCATAAAATAGAAAGCAACAGAGGCCATTAGACTCTCTCACCAACAGCCCTCACTCAGCTCAAGCACAAGACTGAATTAATTTCTGCCTTTGCAGTTGTACATACACAACTCACCACCTTCACCGTGAATGGTTCACATTCACACAAGGACAAAACTGAGTCCAAAGGGATACTGAATAGTTCTGCCAGACACTCAAAGAACATATCCAGCCACATACTGACAAAAGCTGCATTTGACAAACACATTGGCTGCCCAGCCCTGGCTGCCATCACCCATCCAGTCCTCTACTGTCATGATCAACTGGTCTGTAACTTACTGCAGCCTGACATATGCTGGTTCTTAAAACGCACCAAAAAACAAAATATCAGTGAAGATACAGAGTGGGCAGCTTCTGCCACTGCACCAACACCCATCAGCTGAAGCGAGGAAACCCACGCCAATCATTTTGTATAATAGAAAAAGTCACCTTAACAAAACTTTGTCACAACATCCATGTCTCTTACTGTCAAACTAAACAGTGACAGCTTGAATTCCCTATAGATAGCTAGAGAGACATCAGATTCTGGTAACATTATCTCTTAAGTTTTTTTGGATTTCACAACACATCAACACTAGAGCTGCCGGTACCTGGCAACATTATCAGCTGTTCTGGTGGACACTACCTATGGAGAGAAAGGAGGAAAGAAGGGAAGAAGTCCCAGAAGCGACATCTGCTTTAAGGCTCTGCAGCAGTTGGACAATCTTCCCGGTAAAAGCCAATAAATGCATCTGCTTGGAAGAATGAAGGCTCAAATCCCCACCTCCCAGTGCAGATTACTTATAAAATTATGCCACAGCGTTTATTTATTTACAGTAATACAACAGTGCTGGAACAGCAATGAATGGAAGAGTTCTGCCTAATTTTGAGACCTAAAAAGAATTTTCTAAGGCTGCAGGAGAAAAAACCAAATCCAACATATACCAGACTCCAGCCATGCACCCTTCTCTGCTTCTGTGTGATTTTACAGACACTTTACTGATGTTTAAAGGCAGTAGCTCACCAACGCGACTACAGAAAACTGCTGTTTGTCGAGAAAAACAGAACACAAACAGCATCTTTTTGCTATTCTGTTCCAGCATGCCTGCATCTTGTCTTTCCTTCTGTAAGATGTTTCTCCAGGGTAAATCAAAATCCTAGCTTCATTCAGGTCATGGAACTTCCACAATATTATCAGCAAAGGCTTTTACATAACATGAGCCATCTTAACCAGTGGATCACGCCTGCTTTAGGACCACAACACTACCACTAATATCCTTAATGCACCTCCAGGTGATTAGGGTAAAGAAACTAGCAAGAAGCTTTGAGTGAAATCTCTGTGAGAAACAGACACACTGACCACTCATTCATGTGGGGCCTTATGATGCAGATAGATGTGCTGTCTAAATAAAAAGATCACCAGATCTGTTTATGAAGGGCTTGTATCACCCATGAGGCACTGAAATCTCCAAGCCATTTAAAGGTGAAATGCATCCGAACAAGAGAAATTGGAGAGTAAAATCTGCTGCCTGCTAAGCAGGAGCCCCTGTTTCCCCAGCAAAGTGTTTAGTATTACTTGAGGCAATGCCTGTGCACACCAAAGTGGGCAAGTGTTTATGCTCACTGAGTGCCTGTCAGAAAAACTTACTGCTGGTTATCTCCTGGGCCAAATCCTGATTCAGAGAACTACAAAGCAAAAGCGAGCAGTCAATATCCCAGAAGATCTGTGAATAAGAGGGATGATTATAAGTCCAGAAAGACCTGGGGGAGCCATGTAAATGTATTACAAGCACCAAGATTTATATTAATGCCTGGAGCTGACAAGGTCTCTCTTGTTATTTAATTGCCCACTCATGACTAAGCTAAGTGAGTCCACGTGGGACCATGAGGTAAAGACGAGTGGCTCTGTCTAGCCTCAACACTGAATGCAATACAACACTAATATAAAGAGTGAATCTCCCAAGCACAGATCACTATATCATCAAGCATTTGCTGACAGCTAAAATAATTCAATTTAGGGCAGAAATATACCTTGCAGGGCACAGACAGACTGGTCTCTGCACACAATCTGGCAACAATCTTGCTAGGAAATTTGCTACTGAAACCTCTACCTCTCCTACTTACACTTGTTTAAAATGATACTGTAGAGATTCCTCCCCGTTTTAAAGCTACAATCACAATGTTAAAAATATTCACTGACTCCTCCTGGCATCAGAGATCTCATCAGGTAGAAAGGTCGATAGATAGATAGATAGATAGATAGATAGATAGATAGACAGACAGACAGACAGACAGTGTACTCCATTGCCACATTCTCTCCATTCTCTTATGTTCTTCATATCCATTTATTGCCTCTGACTTGACTGCAAGTACTTCAGGGCAAGAACTCCTGGATAATAAGCCTTTGTGTAATGCATTATTGATGTCCATGTGGGCTTCTAGGCAAAACTGTGACACAAATCCTAAATGACAGTGGTAAGACAACTACTGGCATGAGCTTACAAGCCAAGCTGAGCCCTTTAGAAAAGTCTGGCCTCAGTGATAAATTCAGGCTTTTAAATAACCCATAGTCCCAGAGCATTTTCGAGTGACTCATCTCCGCCAATTAATTTATTCTTACAACACCTAGGCTAGACAGGGAAATTTAAGCTCCCTCACTTAAATGTCTTCGGGATGCTGAAGGATGTGCAAAGATAGGACTGAATGCAAGATCTACAGCCTTTGATCTTAACCACAAGACCATGTGTTTTCCCTTTGGGAACTACAGCCTGACTCCTGATCTCAAGTCACACATCATGCCCAACACTCTCCTAATAATTAAGAAGTCATATTAATAAGTTGCCTCCAAAGAGCAACATCCCTTCTTACACTTAGGAAACAAAGTCAGAGAAAGTTGAAATATGCAGGTGTGCAATCCTAAGGAGATAACGCATGTAAAACGTGTTACTTAAATCCTAAAAGCGTAGGTGTGAGCAAAAACTTCGGATACACAGCATATGCGCAATACAGGGAGAGAGGAAGGAAGGAAAGATTGGATCTGAAATACTTATTTTTCTATTCTCTAAACTATATTAACTCTCTTCCTGACACAGCAAAAAAAGAAATGAACCTCCTAATTCATCCTCACAGCACTGTATTAAATAGGAGAGTTTTAGCTCTCCTTTACAGATGAAAAATTGACATGTATTGACTTAACTAAACATAAAAGAGTGAAACATCCAGCAAATCAAACAGCCCATCTGGCTGAGTACTTTTAGAAGCTATGTAACAAGATGGAAAAGCAAATAACTAATGAAACAACACATGGGAGAAATGTGTATTTCAACCAGGCAGGAGCTCTGTGCAAGGGACATGCAGCCTTGACCCTCAGCCTGAGACCTGGAGCTGGGGCCAGCTGCCAGTTTCCCCTAGACCTGACTCCAGGCTACCCTTTTAAGAGTCCTGTTTCTGAAAGGAGTATAGGGATAGTTCCTTTCCATCGTGCCCATCTAGACGCTAAATCCTTCAGCATCATTTACAGTGTGTTTGTAGGGAGCACAGCACAATGAGATCCTGACCAGGCACAAGGCCATCAAGCCGTGTCATGGCAGGCATGATAATGCCTTCAAGCCAAAGTGACAGCAGGATCTCACAATTACATACGTGTATAATTGCTGTTTACCGGGTATTTGTACAGTCCAGGTGCTTACCCAAACATCCTAGGGCAAACTATAAGCACTGCCCAAAGACAACTTGTCCTGTACTCCCATTAAGATCACATGTGAGTGCTGTGAAATGTTACAGCACTTTTCAGGAAGAAACTGGCATTTGCAGAGAGCAAGCATGGATTTTATGTAAGATGCTGTTACAATCAGGCATCCCACAACTGTTCCTAGATTACTGTGCCTCTGATAATAAAAGCCAGCAACTGCATTTAACTCACTGAATGCCACTTAGCAATATAACTTCTAACAAAAGTTTTCTAAACAAGTCTCAAGAAGCAAACTGAAGTCATTTATTAAAAGCAAACTCTGGGACAGAAAAGAGCTTACTCTTTTCCAGAGAGCCTCAACTGGTACTGCTAGGCTAAAATTACTGAAGTCCAGAAACAACACTGGCCATAAGAAATAACAGATTTATTAATTATACTTTTTAATCATTTAGGCTCTAAAGACATTGAAATGGTTAGACTTGGGTGAAAGGGACTCCTCCTGGAAAGGTCCAGAGTGTTTGACCATACAGAAACAAAACCCAGAGGCTGTGGGTTTGGGTGTTTTGGTTGGATTTTTGGGTGAGGTTTTGTTGTCATTGTTGTTGTTTGTTTTGGTTTTGTTTCTTAAGTATAGCCTAGTGGGGCTGGAAACTGCCATAGTAGAGAGAGACCCCTATGGAGAGGCTTCAGACTCTTAACTCTGACATGATGCTGTGGAAGTGAATGGAACTGGTGGACTTGTGCGGGGTGTTCATTTTCATTTCATTTTCATTTGTGAACGATTTCTTGCCTCCTCCCTACTTACACACACTTGGACTCAACAGTGAAGGAAAAAACAGAATGGGAAAGTCAACCAAAGATATGTAACAGAAGCGAGAAACTGGCTTTTAAAGCAAAGCCTAAACAAACACAAAGTCACTTCATCAAGTGCCCCAAAAATAAAGGGCTCCAGCTTTACAGAGAAAGCAAAACCGGAAATCATTCAAATGAAATCCTCAGCTGGGCAAAGTTCACTGTGGTTTTGTCAATGACATCAACAGGGCCAGGATCAGCTGCTCTATGTGTTGAAATACACTAACCCTATTGGGATGTTCTCCATTTTGAGAATTCCAGTCAGCGCTATGAAGATCTAATCTTAATTCTGCCTCTGTGCATCACAGTAATGCAACAGCAACAACAGGAAAACACTGTATTTCAAAAGATCCACAATTCTTCAGTACAAGCATTTCTACCAAAACCTTAGTGTTCACAAAATCAAAACAACACTGACAACAGTAAAAAAAAAAAAAAAAAAAAACAAGATATATGTCATACAACCCCACGGTGATTCCAGAAGAAAAAGGGTTTTGCTCAAGTTTTCATTTTTAAATTACTTTCCCTTATTTTAAATCCCATCCTTTTTTTTCCCCCCATGGGTATTATATTTATACTTCAGATGACAGAATCTAAATGAAATACTTCAGTTTTGAAATGTGAAACAAAAAAGTAGACTGTAAATCAAATATCTCCCTATACACACTTGTGAGGCTATGGAGTTCTCCTTTGTGGAGTCTCGACAATTCTAGATTTTGCACCAAGTCAGCAGGAAGCAGTATCCTCAACAAATTTCCAAACGCCAGAGAAAACTGGCCTTCTACTCTCCACATGGCTATTGCCACATTTCTTTGCATCAACTGATTTTAAACAAGGATCAAGAGAAAGGTGTGTCAATTTCTAAACGAAATTAAGGAGTAATTCCAGAAAATCAAAATCTAAAGTTGATTCTTTTTAACTAACGGAATAAACGAACTCACACAGACAACACCACCGACAAGTCATACTGAAGAGCAGCATCCAAGGCTCAGGAGGCAGAACGTGCAGGTTCCTCGAGCTGAGCAGCCTGTGAAAGCTCTAAGGGGAAATGCCACATTTAACAAAATAAACAAAGCTGCCAACCGTGAAACGAGGATGCTTCACATTCGAGAAGAAAAATTCAAATTAAAACACCCCGAAAGCAGTGGAGTTAAGCATCCAAATGTGCAGTTTTGTGTTACAATGCGATTGGTCTCTCTCAGAGATGACTGTATCAGCTGTTGAGTAACAAGGACTGCACTAGGAATGAGCATCTCAGCTTTGTCCAGGTACACTTTCTATAAATGTCCACAGAGAAACAGGGCAGTGTTATCACAAGGTGCCTGTCTGAAAACACCACGCCTACACAGTCACTGCTCCTGTTCAAACACGGGTTAGAGCCACACAGACTGACAAACAGCCTCAGCAGACAGTGCAGGCCAGCACATCGTGAGTCCTTCAGCACTGTTTTGTTCTACAAATCCAGATCTATGAGGCTGCTCTGCCTTATTTTTATACATACATATAAATATATATATATATACACATATATAAATATATATATTTTTAGATAAATACCTGAAGAGTACAGGACAAGATAGTGTGAATCAGTAAATGACACCTTAAAAGCTGGAATTACTATGCTTATTACCATGCTTATGTGATTCATTAACAGTGCAGTGAAAACTCATTAACCACTTTTTCAACAACTTTTCTACACTAACCCTTAATAAACAGATTTAATCACTTTTTCTCAGTGTGTGAGCTTTAGTCATAGAAAATACACACTTACACAAATTATTAATTAATCTCTCCTCAACATCTACTATACCTGTAACATCTGGCATTTTTTCCCTCCCAATGAATACAGTTCCTACAGGCTTAGCATTTTAATGACAGTTCTTTTAAGTAATTCCAATCAACACCAAATCATGTTTGGCTGCAAAAGGAATTACTAAAGACAATCCATCAACTGCTACCTCCTGAACATGTCTATTAAGACACAGTGGCTCCAAGAGGATGTGCATTCCTCTGTTCCTTGCCATCTTCTGCATACTCCTATTGGTCTGGAGGACTGTTACAAAGGAGCACAGAAGACTACTTGAAATCCATCATGAGACATGAAGTCATCTGCTTTATACAACTCCCACGGGCAGCATGCATACAGACTAAGCAAAAGAGGAAATAAATTCCTGATAAAGGGATCACATGCTGGAAGAATGCCTCTTTCATTCTCTATTACCAGATATCAAGGACTAAGGGAAGAAGGATTAATTATTATTCCCCCCACCACAATACAAGGTTTCCTACAGGTCTCCCACGTAGTATAAAGCTGCAGAGCTTCCTAAAGCTCCCTCTGTGTGGACCCCAGTGTTAGCCTTTCCATTACACACAATAAAAAGTGTTTTCTCACCTCTGACACTGAATGAGTCCTATTTCCAAAACAGCTGTCTTGCACCATTTGTCACTTAAGAGAAAGCCCTGAACAAATGGAGAGTACATTGACCTGTAGCTAAGAAAAATGTTGCTAAGACGCACAGCTTAATTGCATCTGTCAAAAATTTATTCGAGCTCACTACACCTGATGAATCATCACCACACACTTGCTGACTGCCAGACTGAGCTCTTTAAGGACAACAGAAGTCTTGGAACTCATCCACCTAGAAACCTTTAAATAAAAGTCTATAAATAATAACAAAGGTATTATATGGGTTGTGCTTACAGTCTTCCTCAAATTTCACAGAAGGGTCTTATCAATTCTTCCTTCTATCCTTCAAACTTTACTGTATTATCTATTTATTAAATAAATACATATATATACACATATATATACATGTATATATTAAAAATACAATATTATTTATTGTATTACCCGAAATGGATATCACAGCCACCCTCCACAGCCACGTTTCAGCTGGAAGATAAGCAAATTTTATTGGTTTGTATTTATTTTGCTGCCTGTTCAGTTAATACTTGCAGTATGTGATCAGTTATTTCATCTGCAGAATTAGGAATAGGCAACATACCCCCTTAGAAATAACTCACATTTCAGTGACTTCACAATAAGCTTTCTTGCAGGAAAAAAAGCTAACTTCGTGTTGAAAATATGGCAATTCTATTAATCTTGTAACAGTGTTTCAATGGAGGTTTGTAAACCTAGAGCCAAGAATAAGGAACATCATATATGTATCTGTCAGCTGTTCTGACTAAGTGTTTTAGTCAGAATTAGAGATACACTCATCATAGCAGAATTCCAGATGACTTCTCAAAGCATGGTTTGATTTTCCAGATACAGCTTGGTAAGCAGAATGCCACAAAAAAAGCCTGTCAGAATACAATGAAGTAGCAGGGACTTCTGTAAAGATTAAATTTAAATTTCTTTCAGATTTTTCATCATTTTTCTTCTCCCTTCAGTCTCATCAAGGTTTGCCTATAGTCTCTCAGAGTCTATGCACAATATATAGCTGGGCTACACAACCTCCAAATCCGTCTCAGATTTCTGCTCCGTCATCCCTTCCAAGCTTAAAGGCAGGTTCTGGCTATCAGTCTCCAGCAGCTTATGTGAAATGCAATTTCATTTCCATGAAGGTTAAGGAGTCTTCTAGGTTCCACTTGAAATACTTTACAATATGCAGCAACTATTCAACTCCTTTTTTAACCAGATCTTGGTCAGGCTACACTTTATTACTGGTCTGACAGCTTTCAAGTATCCTGCTTCTACAATAAGCCATTCATACAGGGTGTTGAAACGGTTTACATGCTACATAAGGCTCTAAACTGTATTTTTCGAAGTGTCCTTATATTCTTGATTGAGGAAAAATTTCTTTCCTTAATAATCAAGCAATTCTGCTCTTTCACTGATGGAAAAAAAAATCTGTGCAAGAAAGAGGTGACTTTACAGCCAGAGCTCCTTTTCTTTCACAAGAGTGTAGGACTGTTCATTTCTTCCAGAAAAAATCACTTGATCTCTCCTTGATTGACAAGTTCCTAAAACTCATATTCCACCTACAACAGGTAAGACTTCGCTCTACAGGTTGTAATAACTGTGACTGCATGTATGGGGACCTCCAACATTAAAGTCAAAATCCTGATGAAAGAACTCTGCTTTGGTTCACCGCATGTGACTAAGAAAAGTCATCTGACTCTTTTGCCTACCGGTCTCTGGAACACAGGAGATACTGATGATTACCTCTTCATGAGAAAGTCAAAAGCTTGTTAAGTATTTAAGGATTGCTGAACAGCAGATGCAAAGTATTTTCAGTAGGATTTCACACCAGCAAGATTTTAATTACGGCGGCTCCTCATTTACTAGATTCCCTGATGAACTGATAGGCAGACTCTCATTTATTCACAGCTGAATACCCAAAATGTCAACTAGGGTTGAAACGGTGCTGTACACAACTTCAACCCTGAAGTGTGCTACACTACGCGGGTTTTTTTGCATACACACATACAAAGACAGCCAAAGATCATCTCTCCTTCTCAGTGCAAGAGAGAGGAGGGACCCCATATGAGATTGGTCACAATGATGTGTTCAACCAAATTATGTCATGCTCATGGGCAATGCCCTGAGCTAAGTTACCTACATGAGTTTTATGGCAAACGCTGACCTTTGCAAAAGCAGAATGCTCTACAGGTGTCAACCAAGGTGACAGTTCATTCTACTGAGAGTTTAACTACAGCAGATGAAGACGCACTTTCATTTGACAAATCTGCAAACTAAACACACACCCAGTACAGTGGACAAGCTGGTAAAACCTCCCACAATGCTACTGCAACTTCCCAGGCTTCTTTCACCCTGCTACCAGGTTATCTAGGCACTGCCTCAGCACGGACCTTGTTTGGACAACTTTACTGCTCCTCAAACTTCTCTTCAAAGTGACCCTTAAGCTTTAAATTTAGTTAAGCAGCTGCACTTCAGACTTACTCTCAGCTGTAGTTGTTTGATTTAACACATACTTTATGCATGTTACAGCGACCCAGGAATTTCTCACTTGAGCTCCAGGTCTAGCAGCGGCAGAATGAAATCCTGTGCAACAGCTGAAGAGTCAGTGACTGAGCTGAAGGAGAGAGACGCTCCAGGTCGCATTACACTGGTGCCACAGGGAGCACTGACATCTCTGGCCCTGGCAGCAGCTCCCCCCTCTCACACCTGCAGGCAGGCAGGTGTGAGCTGTCTCATGCATCCCAACACATTGACCCCTGCCTCAGACTTTTTGCTACCACAGGAGACAATGATGTAAGCACCTAAGAAGTCACTGTCTGGCACCTCTGATTTTATTACAAAGCAGCTTGGATCAAGAATGCCATCAAATTGGCTAATCAAGATTCTGAGCTGTGCAGCATAAACCATGAAAATGGTCACTTTATTAGCACAGCCATTATTTCCAGGCAAGGTTGCTCCAGCCTCAGGAACTTGTTCTCTAGGCATTCTATAAATTTGGGATTCTGTCTTTTGCCCCACAGCTTCCCCAGGTGACACAGGGCACCAAAACTCATCATGTGCTATATGCTTTTTTAAGTGAAAATTCTCCTTACCAAGGCAACAGCTACCAACAGCTTTCACAGATGCTGCTTGTGCAGGGTTACTAAAACAGTTCCTGAACAATAGCCTTAATGAGGAATGGTGAGACTTAATTAAAGCATAAAATAATTAAAAGGCAATCAAGAGCAATGAGAAGTTTCTGATTATTTTCCCCTACATTTAAAATGTAAGATGTGGGGGAAGGGATTGCCTAATCTCCATGGTTTTCAAATGGCTTTTAGAAAATTAAAGAATGAAGAAAATATTAGACAAAGATGCGTAATAAAAGTTTCAACAAAGCAATCAAATTATCGGCTGACATAATAGAGATAAAAAGATACTAATTTTTCATGCAAATAAATATCCCCTTCTTTTCTCAATATATAAATAAAACATAGTAAGTCCTGGGATACAAATGCATGAACGCACTGCCCGCTGGTCTCAAACCTTGTTCCCTTGACATTCATTCTGATGGTCTGGGCTCACAACGTTTCCAAAACATAATTATTTCAAAGGAAATGGGTAGCTGGAGCAGGAAACAGCCTCTAACCTTGAAGAAACACCTTGAGAGCAATTCAGTTTGAGCTCATTTTCTTTACTCCTTTCAAGAGAAGAGGAGAGAACAGATTGCAGAACACTTTCTATTAAATTTTACAGCAGTAACTAAGGATAACACTTTTACCATTACAGTGAACAAGTGCTTGAAAAACAAATTTTTTCCGTTTCATTACTTCAAAAAGGAAATATCTTTCTTTAAATCCTGAAGAATGGGAAGGGGTTGGTTTGATTTTGTGTGTGGGCTTGGGGGGCAATTTTTCGTTCATTTTGGTTGTGGGTTTTTAGTTTTGTTTTGGGGGTTTTGTGGTGGTTGTTAGGTTGGGGTTTTTTTGTTTCTGGGATTTTCTTTCCTTTTAAACAAGCTTTGCCTACTACTCAAGCACTGGGAGACTGGAAACAGCAATTGATTTGCAGGAACAAGAATACGTCAGACCTTTCCAGCCACAGCAACTCAGGCTGCTTTGCTCTGTGTTCTCTCTGGTGTGCACATGGTAGAGCATGTGATGGTACTTCCAGAGTGACCATGTGGGAGCAGGGTGCAGGACATCCTAACTGCTCTTGCTCCAAGGCTCCATCACCGACTACTACCTTGCAAATACAACGAAGAACTAAAAGCCTGAATTGTGTCATGTTTGCATTTTCTTGTGATTTACTCAGACAGCAAACTCTTTAAGACAAGCAGTAGCTCTTCCTTCCTCACTTCACAGCAACAAGCACCGACCGGGGCAGAACATGATTATTTCAAAACAGCACTACTTCTACGCGAAGAATAAAACACATGAGCTCCAAAAGTAAACCTGTGATAGGCGGAGCTAAAGACAGAAGAAGAAAAAATATGGTTATCAAGTCTATGAAATTTACTATTTTTCTCAAACTCTTGCTGGGTTTGAATGCAATTACCAAAGAAATACAAGCAGGCAAAACATGGAGTTGTGAAAGAGTTTACCTTCTTCCAGTTAAAAATCTAAGTGTTTGTTCGACATGAAACCAGAGAAAGAAAACCATCCTGGCAATAAGCTGCAAAATACCTCTACTGAGCCCCTTCCTCTTAATCACTGCTGGCACCCTTTTGCCACAATCCTTTTCAGTCCTGCTAACTCAAGAAAACACTAATCACAAGCTAACCCTGGCACCACCATACCCTCTTCATTCTTCTGTAACCTCCCATCCTGGAGGGAATGTGTCCATTGGGATCATCAGCTCTCCAGAGAGAGGAGCTGGCACGCAGAACGTGTACAGCAGTTCCCACACCAGGGCCCACACTAGCTCCGACCCTGGGCAATGCGCTGTTAAGGGTAATTATTTAGAAAGCCAAAACCCACAGAACAACACTTGCACGGGCTGCCATCTCTTGGATCTAAACTTATTCCTATCACCGCATTTTAGAGAGATTCCGTGGCAAAACCCGTCCCAGATATTTGTTATTTGGGGCCCAGGACTTCATTCTTAGATAAAGAAGCTCGCACCGGTCTTGAAGTCAGCTTTAAAATGGGGATCGAGTGACAACTAGTGGAGATTTTCCTCAGTGCATCGCCGTGGATTTTTGTGCACAACGTAACCTGCACCAAGATCCCGTTTCACTGAAATAACACAGATGCAATCCAATTACAGAGAAAAGCTTCCAGGAAAAATGTGCACGCTTAAGCGAAGACAAGGGGAACGGGAATGTGTTCCCGTGACTCTAAGCTGTGCAGATACACAGACTCACACACAAACACAAGAAACCAGCCCCACAGGAACATGGAAGCAAAGATGGTAGGAGTCAGGAGTAGGTAGCATTACCTTCTTCCTGGTACATCCTTAAAAAGGATGTACACTTCCCTTCCTTAAGGAGTTCCAGCTGACTATTAGAAGCTTATGGCTCCTCAGCTAGAGGCTGGGGTTGAACTACTCTGTTTTACAGCCCATGAATCTCTCCAGTCTGTGTATGCTTTTACACTCAACAACACGATGTAGCAGTAAGTTCCACAGCTCTGTTCCATGTTGCAGGAAAATATATTTTCATTTACTTAACATCTACTAGGTATTTCATTGGATAGTTTCTAACGCCTTATTTATGAGAAGGTGAACATTCATTCCCTAATTTATCTTCTGTTCTTCCTTCATGATTTCATTAGCCTTCTCCTGTGACCTCTAATTTACCTCTTTTCCAGGCTGACGAGTCTAGAAATTGATGAATTCACACACAGCAGAAAAACAATCTTTCATTTTATTTGCCTCTTTAATCACCTCTGAACACAGTGCTTACTCTTCCAAAGACTTATTAGGAGCAACTTTCACAAGGCAGCATTAGTTGAGGTATGACTCATCATCACTACCCTCATACACTTTCTGGGGGTTTTGGTAGGGAAGGCAAGAAGGTTTTTTTCTTTTAACATGCAATACTTTGCATTCAGCAGTGATTCATTTTAACCATCATTTTATCACCTGGCCACTCAGTATTGAAAGAACCTCTACCACACTTCGAAGTGCTTTTAAATCTGTGATTTTTTTTTTATTACACCATTGTGATTTATTAGTATCACACCCTAGTAAAGCACTACAGCTCTAACACAGCCATCAAAACATTAGGAAAATAATCCTCCCACACAAATAGCTAAACAAGGGCAAGAAAGTGTAACAAGATCTTTGAGGAAGTTTTGGGAATTTACCCTGCTAAGGTTTCCTGTCCAAAGCACTGTGGTCCTGGTGCACTGACACTGAGAAAGTGATGGCTGATGCTGTAACAGCTTCTGAATTTGGTAAAAGGGGGGTGGGAGAAGGGAGAGAAAGAATGGGGTGGGAGGGAAGTGCCAACTATAAATGTTTTTCAAGAATCCTCAATTAACATTGCTCACTGCTTGTCACAGAAAGCTGAATCTTTAAAGTACTTTAAATCATAACTAAAAATACAGAGAAAGTTGTAGATCTGTCTATTTTTACTACAGTTGTAGGACTCCTCTTGAATATAAGTGCCCTGTCATTAAAAAAAAAAAAGGACAAACTACGTTTCTGCTCCTCCTGACTGAAGAAGAAAGCCTGGTAATAATAAGGCTAAATGTTCATAAAGCAGGAGACAAATTAAAAACAAAACCCAATACTGTGAAATAACCTCATGATTTAAAAAAGTATCTCCTGCTTCTGAAGATATGACTCATCATATGACTGCTTGTGGATTGGCTGTATCATTACAATGAGAGTAGCAAATGTGTCAATTAGTTTATTAATATTTGCAGTTTCAATTTTCATGGCTGATAGAGAGATATGAAATACTGAACAAGGAAACAGTTTAATCTCTCTCCAGAACACTTCATGTTTTTAAATCATTTCTCCATTCAATCAACATACTGAACGCAGCCAGCTCAATACATGAATGCAATAAATTAATGTGGGGTACGGATAAAATCCAGATTCTGCAGAAGCTGAGTGCCTGTGTTCAAAACTTTGCAATCTTGGTGCAAAGCAATGTCACTGGCTCTCGGTTCTACATCTTTCCTTTGGTCTAGCTGTCTGTTTCCTCAGGCTCCCCAGGCTGCAGTCTGGACCCACGAATACTTACCTAACCAAATGCCTGAACTGTGAGTACATCAGTGAACCATCCTGATACAAATCCTGCGCCTGTAATCTTCCTCCCAGCTGTCAGGGAAGACTGAATTGATCTTTGTTTAGCTGGATGCATATCCAAAGCACCCACTCAGCTCCACAGAGGAGGACTGGCTGCCTGTCCAGTGCCACATGAGATGAAAAAAAGCCACAAAACACCCAGGAGTAAGATAGAAAGTGACATCCACGTAGCCGAGAATAGAGACCACTGGAAAATACGGCAATAGAAAAGCCAGACGTACACAAAAAGAAGCTGCAAAAATATCAGTGGGACAAAAGGCAAAGAGGAGCACAGAGAAAACTCACTATAGCAACTAGGGATTAACAAGGAAGGACCATAAGAGAGGAGCAAGATAAGCAAAGTACAGAGTGCCATGTCATCCCTTCACAAACACAGTACTGGAGGAGCTTTGATGTAGATTAAGGGCAGCCACAGTCACCCATTTACACCCTGGCTGAGAGGAACAGAAACCCCATGGGCACATCGGGGCTGTATTACAGGGGCTTTGTCTCCAAGGCACAGCTAATGCTGCAGCACTTATTAGCATCAGGTTGCTAAAATATAAAGTGATCACTGCACAGGTGAAAAAAGGAAGGCTCCTGGGAATACATCTCACCAAGGAACAGAACGATCCCTATCTCATCAAGCAAAGTAAACAGCAGCACAGATTCACCAAGAACGATAGGTAATTAGAGGTACAGTCAAAACCTATGGAAAAATCAATGAAAGATTCACAGTCCCATGCAGATTCTCAAACAGACTTACTTGTGATGCACATATATCAATAACAGAGCTGCATGTATCATTTGGCCACACTAAAACGAAATACTTCCCAGGTTAGAACAGAATTACAGTCAGCTAAGGAAAAAGCATTAGGAGCAGATCCTAGCTCCTCTGGGGGAGTGCAACCATTGGGAGGAGGTACAATACACCGTGTCTCATAAACAAATATTAAAAAAAAACAATCCATACATGAGAAACACAAAGATTCAACACAGGGGACTTTATTCAATAATTCTACTTTAGTCTCTTTATATATACAAACAACTGGGGCAAATAAAACATAATGAGACAAAAAAGCCCATAAAATTGTCTACCAAGGGAGTGGAACAGAGGAAAAATTCTCATTTGGGGGGCTTTGGTTGCTGCTAGTACTGAAACCACAGCCAGCACTATTTCTCTCACTGGTGAAGAAACACGCATTCCCTCTTACGCAAAATTTAAATTTCTCTGTGCTTTTCCAGGGTAAAAGAGAAGGACAGACCTTAAACAAGCTTATAGTGACCAGCACTGGAAGTACAGAAGAAATCATCGAGCATTCTTGCATATTTTGCTAAGCATCTTACCAAACATAGTGGGCACAAAGTTATGGGGCCATTATCCCTCTCCTAAAGGACTTGCCAGCTAAGGTCCCCAGGAGATTCACACGTGAAGGAGCCTGTCACGATGGCATCACCTCCCAACTCCCAGCTCCTCAGGAAGGCACCCTTACTCAAGGCAGGGGAGCGCTGCGCAGAGGCAGCCTTGCTGCTGCCGGAGGAGCTGGAGCAGAGTGGCCCAGCAGTACGGCAGCCAGCCCCAGCAGGCCAGTCCAGGCAGGCTCTCCCACCTTCCACACCCTGCTCCTCCCTGGGCAGCGACAGAGTACTGACACGGGCAAAGAAAGGGGGACAAGGGGCAGCTGTGTCACACTCAGCAGCTTCTCCCTTGAGCTTCGCAGGTACTGCCCATGCAGCAGCTGTCTCATCATCTCCCAGCTTGCTGCTGGCACAGGGGAGTGCTACAGGAAGACTGAGAATGAGAAAAGTTGTCAGTTTTGGTGACCTTTAAGTAGAGCTCCTCTTGCCAGATGTGACACGGAAGAAAACACGAAGGAGGTTTTTCGGAACTGCATGACAAATGAAGACTCAAGGCTGACAGAACAGATGGGGGGTGATGTCTCAGTGCTGCAAAGGACAAGATACACAGGGCAGGGGTGGGCTATGAAGAGCTGACAACAAAGACGAGTGTTTTGCACTTGGGTGGTGGAAAAGGAAGCCCTGTGAGTTGGCAGAAAAAATGTTCAAAGTAATAAGCCAGAAATACAATATTTGTAACCACATTCTTGGAACAGGGAGAAAACATACAGCTCTGACAGACAATGAACTGTCTTGGGAACCACACAGGCCAGAATGAACTGCACAACCAGACATTTTGCAGATCACTGTTGTAGAACTGTGCCCTGGCGCCTCAACGCTGGCAATCCTGGGAGGATTGCATTTTAAGCACTGCCTGAGCTTGCAGTCAGCCAGCCACAATGGACCAGAAGGGCACAGCTGCCTTCCAGGCAGCCAGTGACAGCATTTAAGTTCTTTGTTGTCCCTCCCAGGCACAGAAAAGAAACCAACCTACTTTCATCTAATTTGCAACAATAGAGCGTGGTTCTCAAAACTCATGTTCTGGCCATTATTCCCCCATGCTCTCCATTAGTTTCTCCAGCCACCCGGGGCTGCACAGGGCGAGGCTTGGGAATTAATCCAACAGACTCTACAGACTCCTTGGTCAGAATGAAACGCAGCTCAGGAAGCCTAAGAACAGAAGTACCATCTTTCCTGCTGTTCATTGTGAGATAACTATCATATCTTGACACCTCTTCATCCAGCAGAGCTACAGATCGCATCAGCAGACTACAGATTGCACAGCAGTCCTGCTACCAATCCTATCCCAGAACCCTGGCACAAAGACTTTATACACTGATCCCAAAAGCAAGCTCAGAAGTCCTCTCCTTGCTGGCCACAAGTACATTATACTGCTTCACAACAAAGCTGCAGCCAACTAAAAATACTCAAAACAGAGAGTGAACATATCCTAATAGAAAAGCAACTTGTTGCTTACTCCACACCAAATGCAGCTCTGATTTCTACTTCATGCAAACCCACTGCAGAACTGCTGGTTTCCACAGTAGTCCCGGACCCTGAAATGCAACACAGATGTCACCAGTCAAGGAATATACACCGGGCTATCTGATCCATCAGCAGATTACAGTAAATCAAGCAGGTTATAGTATGCGTGCTGAGGTTTTTTTCACATGTCCTCTCAAACCTGCTGCAGCCACAGATTTAAGCTGTTGACTATCCATGGACTCTTACAGCTGGATAGACCAGGAATTTGTTACCACAGCTCTGCCCCCAACAAGCCCAAACTCGAAGGCAAACAGAGACCAGACTTCACTCATGAAAAGGCTTTGTCTAAATACCATGCCATGATGCCACGCTAGGAATGATGCAGACCACAAATGCAATAAAAGTCACGAGCGTAAATTATTAATTCATCCTTGATATTCAAGATTATTGCTGACAAAGCACTTATCCTAATAAACACAAGGTACACCAGTTAACTCCACAGAGATTCATCAAAATCCCTTGAATACATATAAGGAATGAGTGAAAAAAAGCAGGAAGCATAAGGGTGGAGCAGGAAACAAGCAAAATGCCCCAATCTGTACCTCAAAAAATGTAAATGCTAGGGTGGACATTTTGCTTCCAGACAAAAATCAGCCATCATATCAGGTCATGTGGGTTTTAAGTTTAATTTACAGTATGATGCTGAGACAAGACTTTATCAGTAACTTGGTAAAAAACAACTTGTAAAGAACAAGTACAGACCTCAACAGGGATTAAAATCAGTCACAGCAATTGAAAAAGAGGATTTTTGTGAGTAGCAAGATGATGGCAGCTTTATTCCTTCCAAGTATTTAGATAAATTTTATATTTAACCCTAAGCTCTCTGCTTCCTACCTCTTTAGCAGCCAGCTTTTTGTAACTGGCATAGCCAACTGCGAGGCTCCTCCACAAGTGTCCTGGGAATAGACATTGCAAGCTCCTGTACTTTACCTGGAAAGGACACTGAAACTCTCAAACAAATATGGAGTTTTTCTCCAGTGTTTAATTGAAGCGGACATGAAAGAAAAGGAACTTGACTCAGAAGGAAATTTTGCAAGTCTGAAAGAACTATATGGATCTGATATTTGGAAATGCTTTTTGTTTTAGTATTCCTTCAGCCACCACTGACGCTTTCAAGAAGTATCTGCTCTTTGTGCTCTTTTTACCTACTATATGATGAAAAAATTCCTAAGCCAAATAAATATTTGTCTTCTCCTACAAGTCACCTTTAAGATCACAATCCATCCTGACATCAGGACAAGGAGTTCATTTTAAAGTTTAAAGTAATTCATCACTGAGCTAGGATCTAAGCTGCATCAAGAATAAATGTGCTTCAAAAATATGTAGTTGCCAAGTCTTTACACAGCCATTTGAAATGTCCGATGCAATCACAGGATTGTAGTTTGCTTGCACTAGAAAGGCTCTTACATTTACATTAATCTCTGGGAATTGTCCTGCACTACAGAAAACCACCGAGTGCTCAGATTATTGGTTTGACCACATTTGAGCTGCAGATTCTGACTTTTGACTATGTGCTTGAGCAGAAACCTGTGTGTGACAGTGTGACAGCTCTGTACCCTGACATAAAGCATTAATTACCCTGTGATGAGAGCCCCAACTCAGAGCATGTCCCCACTGATTTAGAAAGAAATCCTCAGGACAAATCCCTTGCATCCTTACAAAGCCAGACTGGGAGGTAAAAAGAAGACGCAGTATTTTATTGATGTCACAAAAGAAGAACTGAAACAGTTTTAATATACAAAGTCATGTAGGCACCTAATCTTCTCAAGATCAGTGGGAGTTAGAGATCTATATAATTTTTGCAGATTTGGCCACAATAGGTATGTCTATAGTCACATAAATGAGATTTATGTTCTCCTGGGCAGCTGGGGCTCACCCTGGAGCCTCAGCCCTGAATCCCAACTCTCAGCCTCTGGCTTCAGTCCTAAGAAACCTTCTTATGTTTAGATGGCTCTGAAGGCTGTGAAGCTCAACTGGGACAGGAGGACTGGCTCATGCTATGGCTCTGCCCCTCTCTGCAGCATGGACAGCTAACCAGCCCCTGGCTTCCAGGTGACAGATGTGCGCAGCTGCCAAAATCTGTGTCAGAGCCCCTCAACCCATGCCTGGGAGCTTACATGCTCTCTTCTCACACGTATTTTGGAAAGCAGCATGGCACTATCCTCTTGTTAAACAGGCCACAGAAACCTAGTTACTTCCTCACTCTGAAAGGAGAGGTAGAATTGCTCTAGGTCAGGATTAGGATATATAGGCAGACTAATGTGGGAAAATCTGCCCTGTTATTTTCCATCTTTTATATCAGCTCTGCCAACTTTCCCCATTTCATTTCATACTTGACACTTCACTAAGCACCTAAGCTTCTCAAGAGAGATCATTATACAATAATCACACTTTTATTAGAGGCTATGTTTTATTTTAAATTTTTGGCCTTCATGTTTGTAAAGAAAAACTAAGTGTGACCTTCAGTAGGGTTTAATGCAAGATGCCATGGGAAAGCAGCATATTGTGCCTGTGTGATGCCTAGAATCTCAGATTTGGGGATGCTCAGGGACTCACAAGAGAGGGACAGAGGGCATCAGTCTCAGAGGTATCTACAAACCAAATCGTGCACATAAGAGATCACAAGAGGAAGAGTTCAAACCACTGGGCTGTTTCAGGAGGGCTTCTCTTTGGGTACTTTGTGAGCATGCAGTCAATCAGCCTTGCAGATTTACTATCGCTCATGCACATGAGAGCTGGCTCAGTGCATGACAAACCAGATTGTAGCAGATACCATGACATTCAAGGTGGCACTTCCGAGAAAAGGCTCCAGGGCACAGGTTTAGGTCTTCTGGGGACACATCCAGAAGACACAAGAGGTGCAGGCAAGTACTTGAACAAACACAGTGCTCCTGTCTATGTACCTACAGCCTTCCTGGCCATCAAGTTCTTGTGACATTGCAGGAGATCACATCAAAACATTAAGTTTAGGATTTAGAAAGTCATGATAGCAATATGACAGCATTCCAATAGTAAATGCAAACGCCATTCAAAAAATTCAGGAAAATTCTCACAGCAATGTTAAAAATAACATATGCACCATGTGGATATGTTAATGTGCTGTCTTTCAGCCTTGCACAGTGGGCTAGGGGATGGCAGGGCTATTTTTTGTGTGTGTTTTAATATATAGTTAATAGCTATGACCTTAAAAATAGTAATTCTTGCTCACTCACGCACTCTCCAGAGGTCACACTCAAGATTTGTGGCCCCTTACAGGGAAGAAAATCTTTTTTTGTCCTCAGAATGTCAGCAATGCCATTTCAAGTAATACAATGTTCTGCTACCAGTGAAAGGTGCCACCTCCACAACCCCACAAACTGAAATCCTCCCTACTGCAGCTCCACTCCAGCCATGGTAACACACTGCCCTTCAGCTGCTCTTTGGCATCGCTGCTGATTTGGCTCCTCTTAAGGACCATTAAACTGCTGACCTCTCCCTCCAGATGACCCAGTGTGGCTGTGCCAGCTGTGCCAACCAGCTGGCCCTGGCACAACAGCGCTTCATTTAAGCCACTGAAGAGCTAGGACATGGCAGGATTGGACAGCAATGCCGTATTAACAAGAAGGAACACTGACTTTTAGGGTTGAAAATCAGGATAGATGCATGAGTTTCTCTTGAAAGCATGCTGTCACTGAACAATAAAACACAGCACAGGGATGGGGTGATTTAATACTGCAGCATTTAACTCTGCCGCTGCTAGAGGAGATGTTCCCCTTCCAGCCTGGCAGAGTACAAAGCCTCGACAATCTTCATGCTGACAAAGCGTGCTGAGGGGAACGTTTACACCCTGGACTCCCACCACGCACTGAGTAGCTGTGAAACCTCCCCTAAATCTCCTCACCTGCATGCCCTGGCCTGTGCTACCCAAAAGATCTCTGCACTGCATTCAGCTCTGGTTTGACTGACCAACAAAAGCACAGTTTCGATAGCAGATGCTACTGGAGTGGATTTTGCAGCAGACCACCAAACAACAACAGGTAGCAGTAATTTCAGAAAAGTACCACTTCAGTCCTCATACTGGCCAGGTACTCAATATTTAAAGACTATGTGGCTGGTCTTTGATTGCTCTCATTCAGCAGAGCTCTGAAGAACAAGTACTGCATTACTTTGCCTCATTGAATCTTCAGCCCAAAGTCCTCAGCACCTGTAAGAGCAGTGCTTTGATTTAAGTCCCCTCCCTGAAGCCAAGATTCATCATTTTCAGCAAAAAGAAAGGACAATATATTTGTTCAGTGCTGAAGCCCCTGGGACTCAGAAGACAAGATGAAATGGAAATTTTCTTCTTTTTTTTTTTTTTTCAGGTTTCTATGACCAGTACAGTCCAGATGAGACAAGATGGGTTCTTAAGAGGAGAGGTCTCCTGGTACAGAGCACAGACTGAATGTTATCAAGATGGTACATGCCAGTCATTAGGATGCTAATTGGCCCTGACAGGGCTCTGGTGACTGAAGTGAACATCCACACTGTCACTACCTGGAAGCATTGCTGCAGGGAACAGCTCCAAGGAGCCTAAAGGAAGGAAGTGGGTGTGAGGAGGTAGAGAGATGAGGGATGTTTATAGCTCTCTACAGCTGTCTGCATCACGTATTTAAGCAAGGGGGAAAATAATTCTGTCTTTCTACACTGTGCTGATAAAAAATTCCGCTAAAAAATCACTTTGGGTAATTTACATTTAAATGGACTTTGCACACGAAGTAGATTATTTTGCTGGTCATGTTTACAGTTCTTTCCCAGCTCCCCTTTCCCAAGACTCCATGACTCTTGTCTCCTGCACCATCTTTTCTTTCTGTCTCCCAACCGATCCAATTAAAACACCAAAAATAAATTAACTTGTCAGATTTCCCCACCACCAACTCTCTCCTACTGCTCTATTCCTGTCAGAGCTTTACCTCATCTTGAAAAATTCTGGCGTGTTGATTGTTTTTGTTTATTTGCCTAGGTGGCCAGATTTGTCATCTATGAACTAGCACTTTCAAAGCAGAGAATCCAAAGTTTCTGAACAGCTCACTGGTGACCCTTTCCAGTTTTGGTTGGACAACATTCTTGTAAGGCTGGGAGAGCACCAAAGGGAAGGTGCAAAACTAAGACTAGATTATCTGCAAATTATAGAGAAGGCTGAGAGTTATCAAAATGTGGATTGCTCAAAAATAAATGTTATTTGAAGGTGTGTTTTGTACTCCGCAAATAACCAACAGCACTGACTCACTGAACCTGTGACTTGGTGGCCTAAATGTGACAAGTTAGCTCCATCCTTAAAGAGACCAGCTGTGAACAGGACAATGCTGCGAGATGCCAGGACAGACACTGGTCCACAACCCTGAATCACAGGTCTGCATTTCATCCAGGCCCTGAGCATATCAGAGAAACCAGAGAAGCTACAACCACATCTAATCTATGACAAAAGCAAGGGTGGTCTGGAATAATATTCCCAAACAAATGAAAAGATGTTTTTCCTTACAGCCACAATCAGCTGTCCACTTTTCTTAATCCCTCACTACTGTAATACCTTGGCAATCCAAAGTATTATCTCCCTAGAACTTCAGGGGATCCCAACCAGAACCAAAGCAGCTGGTGAGATCCCCTCTCCACACCAGCAAACACCCCAGGTGTTCCTGCACGGCCTATTATGCCCCATAAATGCCAGTTCTGTGGTCCAAAAATCTGCTGTGCATGAGAAGATCCTGGCAGAAATTATTTCAGAGCTTCCACACGTGAACATGATGATAAATATCTGCAAAGCAGGTAAGTCATCCCTCCTTCCTTGCAAGCCATGAGAATTCCTAGCCTTCTAAAACATGCATACAATGAGATCGTGTCAAGGCTACATGACTAAGGTGAGGAGGGGAGGGAAGGGGAGAAAAGTAACATGAAAACTAGCTTTGGTTACTGGAACTCTAGCGGTGTCTCCTAAAATGACTGCAGAACACAGAGAGAAGGAAAATAAAGGGGGGCAGGGGACAGGATGCAAAGCTCCACATGCCGTGTTTTGTACTGGCATTGGAGGAATAAAGTTTCATCTTGACACATTTTGCAGTGCAAGCAGACAAAGAATGGTGGGAAAGAGACACAGAGGTACAAGGCAGCTGGGATTTCCTCGCCTCTGGCATGAGCTGGGAGAATGGAACCCCATTTTGTCACCCTCTCTGCTCACCTAAACCCTTGCCGGCAAGTCTCACCACAACCCTTCCCAGACAGACTGGACACAGCCAGAAGGATCCTGTGGAGCCACAGAATTTGTGCCTCCCTGCTGCACGCTAGACCTCGTCTACACAAAACACATGACTCGGCAGCCTGTGCTTCCTATTGTCACTTCCATCAAGCCCCTGCAACCAGCTTTGCCTTCCTCTGTAAATAGGTTTCATGCCTTCATAAAATGGATGTATTAGTCATGAATAAAAACCAAAAAGTTACTGGGGAGGGAAGCAATACTCAATGTACCACAGTCAATAAAAGACAGAAGGAAAGAAAAATATTAGCTGGAGAGTTCCAAGAAGGTTAGGGTTACAAAGAAGCAAAATATTGGCTCTGACACAGGAAAAGGCTCTTCTGAATACTAATGTGTTCCACACAGTGACAAAGAAGCTATACTTACCTCAAAGGAGATTAAGTAATATATAGCAACACCTGAGGAAAGGGAGGAAGGTAGAAAGGAAAGGCAAGCAAGCATAAACACAAAGAGAATAAGGCACCTGAAGTCTTTTTCATATAGTTTCTTCTCCTTCACAGGGGAGATTTATATCTTTTCCTCAGAAATTCAGCATTCAGGAAAGTGGACTTAGTATAACTCCATAATAATACCCTCTTTTCCAGGCCCCAGGAAACTATAATACTGATTTACTGGTCAAAGAAATAAATGTGCCTCAGAGTTCCATACAAGGTCTTTCTGAAGTTAATCCAGCTCTAAGATGGATAAGCAAAAGTGGAAAAATACCGCAGAAAGTATTTGTGTAGATAAAAGGAGCTTTCTAAAGGCCAGTGTTCCTGTCACGATGGAATAATTTTCATTCTCTAGATAAAGAGCTGGAGAATAAAAGTAGAGAAAGTTACAGCACATGACCAGCTCCCTGGGCTGCAGGACGTGTTTGCCGGCTGGGGACAGCACTTCAGTGAAAATGCCTGACCAGTTAAATTTAAAACTAGATATATTTCATATAGGATTCATTTCAGCAAATGTTGACATCAACATCTGACACTACAGTCAGCAGAGAGAAACAGTCACCTGCAGAACAGGATTCATCTGTTTCTAAAGCAGTTGGCTAAAGCAGGGTCAGACGAACTATGTCCTAAAATATTTCTTTCCCTTTCCTGTCTGGCAGGAGAGCCCATACAAGTCAGTCAGAGGCAGACAGCTGGTCTACAGGCATCTGAAGCTAATGGTGGACTCAAAGCACCAAAATGACTGCAGAGATGAGATTCAAGTACACACACGGAGTTTGCAGAAATTAATCCACTTCTCACTATGACGACTGGAAATCTTACTCTAGAGAATGCAAATACACGTCCCAGGCTTCTATGCAGTCTGTGTTACCATTTAAAATGGATCAATATGCAGTCCTTATAGTTGTAGATATAGCCTTTTAAATGCAAGGAAAATGCAAGTGGAAGCAACACTATTCCTGAGCCTATAGATTGATACAAATAGGTCTTAGTGATACTAAAGAGCATTATAGGAAAATTCACGAGACTGACAGTTTTGAATTATTCTCTGTTAGATTCATGTCAACAGAGCTGCCCATCAGTTCCTAATCCTGGGTTTAAATGCAGCTCCCAGGAGCAGAGGGGAAGATGATAAGCCCCAGATTTCTGTTAAAACAACCCTTTTTCTAATAAGTGAACAAGGCAAATGAGTCCTTAAATAGAACTTAATGAGGTAGACTGCAAATGTCCCAATACACGGCCTGGCAGAAGAGCTCATATAGCCCAAACTGATGAGCCCCTAATAAGCTGTTCCCTTATCTCACTCCTGACATGCTGCTTTGTCCCATAACACACATGGCTGGGAGCAGGTTCCAAGAACAACCCACACAGCACACAGCTCCTCTCCCTGTTCACTTGCAAGGGGTTCTCTGGGAAAAGCACAGGCAGGACTGTGTCGCCCTCACCAGGACACCAGCAGCCCACTGCTGGTCACTGTCTTTCTCCAGGTGCTACTGAGGGACAGCAGCAGTCCATGTGCAAAGATGTTTCCCAAGTTTCACACCTGGGAAACATTACAGCTGCTCTAGACGGACCAGCTGCACCATGTATCCACGAAGTACAGCTCTCACCATAAACTGTGCTCCCTCCACCTGGGCACAGCTAGGATGAAGTCTCTATTCCGGCAGGAGCATCTTCTAACGCAGTGATCAGTCATTCCACACGAGCTGAAGCCTGTCTGATCAGGAACCATTTCCTGTCCTGCAGTTGCAGTGCTTACACAGCATGAGCTGCCAGTTGGGGCTGGTGAACACTGCTGTGGTACGAACAGAAAAAAAAATCAGCCTTATTCAGACCAAATTCCAAAGCAGGGGCCATTTGCTTGCTCGTGTTCTAGGTTAAATACAGAGGGCCGGGCTAACATCTCAATTCAAAGTAAACCAGACACTGACCTTCTCCGACAAGAAGAAAAACAATAGCTATGGGGAAGCTGCTTCAGGACTCAAAATCAGTCATTTATTAAAACAGAGAGACTACTTCTTCCAATGAAAGGCAAACAAACTCCAGAATCATCTCCTCCACCACACATGAGAACTGTCCAATCTCAACCTCCATTTCAAATGCTAATTACTTTCCAGAATCCTAACCTGAATTTTTCCTAGATTCCACAGAGGACAAAAAAAAAATAGATGCGTGCAGAGATCTTCATCTTTCCCTTTCTAAATTTATATGAATTATGTAATTGCACTTTTAAAGGACTAGAGCAAGCGACTAAAAAAGTAATGCAGAATGAACTAACACCACTTGCAACAGAACAGGAAAAGAATACTTTTAAAAGCAGAAGAGCACTTTCTCCCTCCAGAAAAACTTGAGAAGGTAGAAGACGCTATAATTGCATATGTGAAAAACTATTCAATGGCAATGGGATGTACAGCAAGTTATTTTAATTGCTGAGTTTATGATATACTTTAAATGATGCAAAGGATACCGAGAGAACAAGGATGGCTGTCATCTAAGAAAAGATGGATACAGTTAAAGACATATACCTTCTTAACATACATATCTGATAAACTATATACACATACTGGCAGTGTAATCTAGCATGAGGGGCTCACAGGCACCTTCTAAAGGCAAAACCTTGTCATTGTGAAAGGATTTATTAATAATTACAGATGAAATCATGATTATCAAATTTAAGTGCCGGGTAGCATTTTGCCAAAATCATTTAGCTCTGGACTAAAACTCCAACAGACAAGGAAAGACCAATTAATTTTCTCATGGTAGGATTTCAGTTAAAATTCAGAAGGCAACTTACATCCACTGGGGTTTTGGGGTTTTTTAAAAAGGCATGGGGTATTCACTCAATTGATTTTAGGACAAATGTATTTGTATTACTACACTTTTAATCAAGATTTTAGAGTAAGGCACTGTGAAGCAGAAGAAAAACAGTCCTTATGCTGAGAGCAACACAATGGCTCCCCAGCAGAAGCTCACAGGAGCAAGATAAATGCTTGTAGCCTCTCCAGTAAGTAAAATTACTGCACTCTAAACGTGAGAACAATGATGTATGACAAACAAGGAGCTCTACCTGCCAGAAACTTTGTGTTTGTTGTTCCAAAAAGGTTAGAAGCCACTAATTTACAGTGTATTACTAGAGACAGTGTGAAACAAAAAACAGATACTTGGAGAGCACAAAGAATGAAAAAGAAAACCACAGCCCCCCTGACCAGCATCCTAACAAGGAGTATTCCCAGCAGCGAGAGTGCTGTCTTGCCAGATCAGGTGGGTTTTGGGACCACAAGCTAATCTCCACCAGCAGCCCTGTGTTACCATCCCTGTAAGCCCAACGGCTAAGGAGTAAGAGAGAGTGTCACTGGAAGGGTTTAGGAAGCCCAAGAGCTCAGCAGGGCCAGGCACAGTGTCGCTGCCCCCAGTTTAAAGGCAGAGCCAGGGAGCGATTGTGCAGTTCGCTCACGGACAGGCAGCACAGCCAGGTAACAAACCCTGACGCTGTGCACAGCAGGCTGTGCCTTGCTCACAACCACATCCCACTTTTCTTCGGTGCCAGCAGAAGGAAAACAGCACTACGCCAAACAGTGGGAGAAATCCCTCAAATCTTCATGATATACAAAGCCTGAAGGAATGCGCATTACAGAAAGATTTAGTTTGCTGGCATGAAATCAAACGTATAAACCCAAGATTATTCACAAAGATCAAGACAACCTTCAAAGAAGCCAAAAATCCAGAGGGAAGCAAAGTATTTCCAAGTAGTTCCACTTTTCTCACACAAGCCAGGGGATCTCAGAGAGAGGGTCATAAATAATGGACTTTATTTTCATTCTTTGCATACACTCTTGCTGATGCAGTGCCTGGTGTCATCTGGAGATGCAAGCTGATAGTGAGCCATTTTTGGATACTCAAAGACACCTTAAAAGGGACTTTTTCTTGGAATAAGAGTGTTTGATTTCCGAAATACAAACTACTGTAATTCACTAATTGCTTTACATAGCCTACAAGTATTAGAGCACTTCTAAGAAAAATCAGATCTGTGATAATAAAAGCCTCTGTAAACTAACAAGGAAAGGCATTTCAGGATGCAGTGACTGAAGGCAGCATATTCAAATTAAGTACCTAGTTAAACAACAAAGTAACCAGCCATTGACAGAACTATCCTAGTACAGAAAGACTCACCAATACTTGATGTCTTCAAAGCAAGACAGGAGGACTCTTTTAGATAGATAGATAGATAGATAGATAGATAGATAGATAGATAGATAGATATGTGATCATGCTTAAGCCACAGTCAATGGTTAGATGTTGAAATCAGCATTAATGCAAGCAGCCCTTTCTCAGGCACTTATTGTGAGTAATTCTGGTCACAGCAAAATTCAAAGGCAATTTACTGAATTGAAAGCAGGTGCATGGAAGTGCTGGTAAGAATAAGAGGCCTATCTCAGGAAAGTTTGACTTGTTTAAGTTGACAAAACACAGCACAATAGAGGACAGGATCACTGCCTGCAAACACACTTGAGGAGAGGAAGCCGCAAGAACTGCGAGGAGACGTTTAAACCATAGGATTATTTTGGTGCAGAAATGAGATAAACCAACCATGAACTCTTCTTGGCTGGAGGTCAGAGAAATCTGAGTATGAAGTAGCTGTGATCTGGAGCAGCTTCCCAGTGGGAGAGGTCAAAGAGGAGAAGAAAGCAGATAAAGAGAGAGCCCAAGAGTCCACAGAAAGGGCTCCTGCCCCATGTTGATCCCTCAGGAGCAGGAAGTCTTCCCTGGGACTGAAGCTTGGAAAATCAGGTTGTCCTTTCCAGCTCTAAGGTTATACACAGAGTACAATAACTTGGCAACAGGTTATCACTGGAAGAGAAGGATTTACATGTTTTGGGTTGTCTTTTTCCTGTGTATTTCTAACACAGGAAAGTTTTGGTTTTCGTAAGACACAAAGATAACTTCTGTTTTTCATCAGTTCTCTTACAGTGCAGGAGAAGACACAGCAGGAGCAAAACATTGCAGAAAGAGGTAATTTAGGATCTAATCTTGAGTAACCTGTGCAGTCAGACAGGACAGCATGAGGAGCTCTACACTCCACCACCAAAGGTGGACTTGACAGATGTTCCACTGTCAAGATCGTTCAGCTCTTACCAACAGAGGGAGAGAGAACTAACAGGTACTGAAGAATCAACATCAAAGTGCAAGAGATTCAAAAAGCAGCAATGCTCTGCACCATCTCCTGGGTTATCATTCAGTCTCAGAATATGAAGTATTTATCCTTCCTTCTACAAACCTGATCCACAGGCCTTGGATTCAGCCACCCTTTTTGCAGCACACTGAAGTCAGTAATCATGAAAGTTAAAGCCTAAGTCACATCTGCCTAGTAAGGAAACTGCTGGAGTTGCTCTTGCTCTGTCTGCTTCAGAAGCGGTTTACCATAAAACCATCAAAACACAGATACCAGGAGTCAGGAGAGCTGGATTACCCTCCTGACAGTTTGCCCCAAGCAAAAGTCATAAGCTTTCCATAACCACTTCATTGTCTCCAACACCCTGACTCACCCCCTCTGTACACAAAGCTTCCCCTCTTTGGAAAGTGTAAAGAGACTCTTCTGTGCTCAGAACTGTAATGTGAAAACAAAATCGTGTGTCAGTGATATTTAAACTGATTTAATGAAGCAGTTTCAATTCCACCCTTCCTTCCTTCCAACTCCACCCTCTCCTTCGAGAGGGAAATTTGTTTTGGTTAATATGTAGGGAAAAAAAAGCAAGCTAAAAATAGCCTCATTTTGCCTTAAAAAAGTTAAAGCTATGAATAAACAGCCTGAAACAGGAATGCAGTTAATCTGCCCACCAAATTCCTACACTGTTTTCTTGTTCAGCTTTCCAAAACATTTTTATAAGGATCAAACACAGATTTAGATCTGCAGAGCCAGTGGTATCCCAGAACTGCCTGCTTCCATGCTAGTAAGGTAACTGGTTTTGGCATGAGGAGGAATGGTTTGAGACTGGATGAACCAAAGATACAATCTAGGACCGTTAAGTATTAGAATATTTGAGCAAATCTCCTTGCATCAGAGGAATCAATACGAAAAAAATTGAGAAAAATCCACCAAGAGAACAGAAAAGCCTTTCTCGTTTCCCTTTAACAGCGCAACAGACAAACTGCATTATCTCCTAAAAATCTACCTTGCCAGTAAAAAGCACTCACACTGTTACCCCTATCTTAGACCCAAGTCACATCTGTCTCTGGCAACAACAGCTGTCAACACTGAAAGAGCGGGGTGATCAGCCATCCCTTTCACCCTGGGCTGGAAGCCAAAGCAAGGATGGCTTATGTATTTGCAGTGCAAAACCAAACAAACTCTTTATTCTGTTCCCTGAGCTATGCCATTAGCAAGCAAGCCAGTCAGCCCCAGGGAGTATCTTTGCAATTTGAATATTTGAACCCAAACTTAATTTTCCCCTATTTTCCTTCCATTGTATCACCAGCGAGCTCCAGGTAATGCCACAGGAGTCACGTGTGCTATCCTACCAACGCAGACAGAAGCCTCTTGGCAGAGTCGCCTTTCATCCCAGCTTCCCATAGCACGAGGCATCAGAGCACGCTGCCCTGGAGTGCTACAGACTGCTATGATACCTGATAGGAGTTACATTTCAGAAAAGGAACCACCTCCCTCCTCTTACAGCAGATGAGCCCTCTGGAAGCAGAAAGGAAGTGTCTCACTTTCATCTCAGAGTTCAGAGGGAATGCTTTATAGCTGTCAATCCTACCAAGATCTTACTCATTCACACACCAGGGACAGCAACTATTCTGAGGTAGGCTGTGCAGCCATGAAATAGCCAGGTTCTGAAAAGGGCTTTGCCCGGTGACATTTGGAAAGCAAGACAGAAGACTTTACTATGACCCTAAAGTAAATGCTGAAAGCCAACATGCAACAGGCAGGCCAGAGGAGTTAAGCAGATGAGGCTACACAAGGCAAAGCCACATGAGGAACAAGGCAGCACCTGCTAGTGAAATCCCAGGTGAGGGATGTGAACCCAAGCTGCCTAACCTCTGGTGTGCCAGGCCCAAGCAAGCACTTTCACTCAGAGAGGCAAGACATCCTCAGTGATCAGAGTGGGACAGTGGATGCTGGGATCTCACACGCGCACATCGGCATCCCTGCCATGATACACAACCCTATGTTCCCCACCCATATAGAGCGCTCACCATCTCACCCTGACTGCTAAAAAGACCTCAGGGATGTTATTTAGGCTGTGCAGAAATATCAGAGAAAGACATCCTGCTTACGAATTATGTTACTTCTTCAACCACTCTGCTGGAGCATTCACTGGCTCTATGTTTACCCTCAGTTCCCATCCAAGGCGGAAAGTGTCCTTAAAAAGACAGGAAACTGGCACGAAGACTAAATCATACTACTGAATTCTCAGAGGGAATCTGTAAGCAGATCATGGAGCTGAAACTAGACTTGCAGAGCCCTAAGTTAGCTACCAGACCATTCTCCTTCCAACAGACACATCTGCCAGCATTCACTTGTGCAGCTTGTTCAGAAAGTCTGGTGGCTCAACAAACGAACAATGAAGTGAGAGCAAAAAGTCCAGGGTGATGTGAGTTAAGAAAGCAAATGCATCAGCAGGGCTACCAATATCCACTCTGCATCCAGCATTGCACCAGAGCTGACCTGGTCTGCACGGAGCCCTGCTCAGGCAGGTACAACTTCAGACTTCCACTTTCTCAAGGGTGCAGTAGCCAAATATTGCAGCACACAAAGGTCTTTGACATCACTCATCTGCAACCTTATCCTCTGTTGCTAGCTAGTTTTAAGTGGAGGTGGCTTCCCTGGGTTCAAGAGGGATTCAGCTTTCCCAAAGCACTAAAGAATAAGAAGGAAATGGACACTGACTCAAGAGAAACAGAAAACAGGCTGAAATGTGTGGAAACAATCCTGCTTTTGATTAAAAGCACAAAAAACTTAAATGAAACCAGCCTTGGGTGCTTCTTTGCAGAAACACAAAGTCTAGGGCTCCTCTACAGCACTCAGCTTAGTGTATCTCAGACTGCCCCCAATGACATCCTTTACAGCGACTCTCTTAAGAAAACACCCACAATCACTATAGATGATTTGTCAGGGAAACTAACTGATATAAACCAGAATGTCTCTGCCTCAGCCAGTAGATTCTGCCAAATATCTATCCATGCACCAAGAAGCTGCTCCTTTGAGCAGTGTTCTCCATCGTCTGATACACCAGCACCAAGTGTTTCGAACTTGGGTACAGAGAAAGAAGTGGAATTCAAAGAGTTAAGAAATCTTGGTTGCAGTCATCAGGAAGAACAGTGGTAATGCAAGGTACAACCATGGCCCTGATCAATATTCCTAATACAGAAAATATGCATCTCAGGGCATGTCTGCAGCACTGGAAGCAGTCTTCCAGCTGAGCAGTTGTTTTTTCCTTCAACTCAGCCTCACTTTTAACTACTCTTGATTAAAACTATTACTTTCACTCAATATTCAATTTCTGACAGGTAATATTCTCTACATATGTTGCAAGCTGGCTTCATCCTTACAGGCAAAACACAAGAGTTCCCTAGAAGGAACTTCTCTTATTTTGTAAGTCATGTATAATTTATGCATCTGCAATATTGACACAGGCTAGAAGCGTACATTGTGCCAAAATAATTTCCTATAGCTTTCAACAGATTCTAGGGCATTTTCCTCTCAAGGCATTGGTTCCTCTTGTTATTGCCATTAGTTCCCAAGAGAATCCATTACCTGAGCACAACTAATTGCTGTACACCCATCCTCAGAACCCAAAATCTAGACCATGTCAACATTCAATGCCATTTAACTGTACAAGTGTCTGACAGCCCCTTAAGCACTTAGAGGGTTTTTTTTTTGTTCATTTAGCCCTCAAGTTTTCATCAAAGCAAACACTTCCACATGCACAGATGTGCTCCTGCCTTTCTAGTCTTGCAGATGGATTCCACACAGGACATATACAACTCTTCCAATTCAGAAGACAATTCAGCTCTTCCAACCAGGTAAATGTTGTCTGAAATTGTCTGAAAACTGGAGATGGCTTTGCAAGCAATTGTTATCATTGTTATGCAAAATAGTGAAATCACCTGAGTCTGTTTTACTGAGTTATTAGCAGAAGAAAATTATTGACGAAACAATCACAGACAAGTTATACATGGACTTTCACGGATAGCTGGCAGCAGTAAGGAAGCATTTTCTTCACTGCATTTCCTTTAGGTGGAAACTAAGGGGGAATGAGGATTTTCAAGAGATTTCATTCGGTTTCCAAATAGCACTGAATTAGGTAGCTCTCTTGCACTGCAGAGAAAATTCCATTATCTCATTTTAAGAGTATATCCAGGTACAGACTCAGGAACACTCCAGCACTGAGTCACCCTCTCTTTTCACCTGCCATGCCTGTGACTAGGTATCACACAGGTATGATGTGTTTGCTTCTAGCACTCTGAACAAGTTTAATCTTCTTTGACCAAGTAATACTTCTCTTTCCGTTTTTTATTTAAATAAGTTTTTCTTTCTGAAGCTATTCTCAGGAACAAAATATTTCGTCCAATTCTCATCTTGGCTATTGGATGAATAACCAGAACACTCACCAAAAGCACACAGTCTTTGATCATTTCCCTCACAAGGTATGCAGCTGGTGAGAAGAATTTGCAACTAGGAGCTTCGAGTATGAGGTTTGGGGGGATGGGAAGTGAATGTATCCTTTTGGCCTGGGATTCATAAATCAAAACTTTTTGCAGTAGCTAGTGAACTGACAAAGTATAGAGAAACATATAATTATCACAGATTACAGCTAACAAATCCTCACTGGAGAAAATAGAGCGTGTGTAGGAGAAACTCACTGTAACTGGGGGTTTTGCAGATGACACTGAAGATGCAATTGGAAGGAACTCTTGATCTCCCACAGCAATAACAGCTGGCCCCTTCAGTGATGCCTCTGCAAGACACAAAACAACAGATTCATGAGTAAAATAGGCAGGTGGTCATCAGGAGTCACTTCAGGAACAAACTTTTCAATCCAGTGTTACTGCTCCCTGCTTCACAATCCTCTTCACCTCACCTCTGTACTTCCCCACACACTCTTCAACCTCAGCAGCATTTGTTACTAAAATGAAACTTGGGTCACCAAATAAATATTAACTTATTGGAGAAAATCTCTTCTTGCACATTTTCAATACAGAATTAAAAAAAACCCAAAAACATTAAAAAGAGGTGACTTTGTTGTTGACTCCACTTACAAACTAGTAATGTGAGAGTGAACATACAATGGCAAAAGGGTAAGAGTTGGGCACGCAGAGAAAAGTCCACATAAAGGGTGTCTACTGAACAGCAGCCTGTGACTTATAGTCCACCAGCAGCACAAGAAACAAGCTTTGTGGGTCCCAGGGAACAATGTACAGAAATCATTTGGAAGAGACTGTGGGCTTCTGTTTCCTATACAGGGAAAAAGTCACGGCAAGGAAAAGTGAAATTGGTAAATATTTCTAAACATTCAAGTTTCTGAGGCTGACAAATGCCAAGGAAACAAGCTTAGTTGTGCGGAAGCAGTTTATGCAGCAAATACCCACAAACGAAAAGCATCTTCTGCTGGAAGTGGTAAAACTTCACCAAGTGATGCTGCATAGGGAAAAGTAAGTTTATAGCTACATTCAAATGCATAGAAGCATTTGAATGCATAATCAGCCAATGGATAACAGGCTAGCTCTACCTACCAAAGCAGCAGTAAGGTCAGAGCTGTAGACAAAACCTTTTGAGAAGAACAATCCCTTCCTTTTCCATGGCAGCTTTATAGTAGATAATGAATTACGCCACTGTTTCGTGCCACAAGATTTTTGCTAGTGTTTTCCTCGGCGTTAAGTTTGGAACTACAGACAGATTTTATAGTTTAGCACAGTGGAATTACCCCCACTGTAAATTATGTAGGGTTAAAAAGCCAACCCTTAAAAAAGAACTGTTCCATCCTTACCGATTACACACAACCAAGACTGCACTTTATCTATCCACTTGAAAGTCATTAGGTCTGTAGATCAACTGTGCCTGGCTTGCCACAGTTTAACTCCTAGCTTTTTTGCTGTTGTTTGTCTGGGTTTTTTAATCTTGTTATTTCAGGTGTTTAATGACACTAATTTCCAGATGGTCTAGAAATCTAACACACCAGCAAGCAGGCTACATCCCTGTTACACACAGGAGTGTCACTGTCTGATATTTTACTGTTATATAAATCAAGCTGGCCCTGAAGAGGCATCAGCAATGCATTCACTAAGCATTGCTTTATTTTGATTTTTCTAAAACAAACTATGGAGGTTTTACGTGTTTCTTGAGAAGAATGAGCTGCCTGATGATTTTTCGATTTGGTTTTTTTTTCCTAAACTTGACAAATACCAGGAGCAACATCACCTTTTAAGGCAAAAGGCATCTGAAAGCAAAATCCTGCTTTTAAGCCAGAGTGACTCATAACAGCAAAGATTCTTCCTATAAAAACAAACTCAATCATGAAGTAAGAATGAGCTAGAAGCTCTAGTAATAACAATTCAAACAAATCCCTTTTTCTCCATGACTTTTGTGGACTGATATTGGCTGGTTCAAACAGGTGCTCTTGGCAGCTGCAAGAAAGAAAACAAGCTAGACAGACCACTGGCCTGACCTAGTCTTATCATTCATTTGCATCCCTAGAGAGCACAGTAAACATAAGCACAGATGCACAGGAACACACTGCATGCCTTATCTTTTCTATAGGAATGCAGGAGGAAGTCTGTATCTACCCTGCAGTCACACGTGCTTTCAACAGAGCTGACGAGCAGCTTAAGAGATAAGGCAGAGAAGATGCAGCAGCATGCACACAACCCTGCCTGCAGCAAGCCTGGGTAGTTGTGTACAGCCCAGTACCACCATATCTTCATCACGCCTGTTAAACAACTTTAATAAAGCTGGGTTAGGCACGGCTGATCAGACTGCAGCCCTGCCTCCTGAAACAGAGGTGGTCCCTGCCGTCAGAAGAGGCAGCATTATACTAACCGAGAGGATGTGATCTCAGTAGGCTGCATCTAAATCTACTCCTCAAGTCTAGAAGACATCCAAAATCCTCCTCTTTGAGCAGTATCATAGCCATTGCACAGATTTTCCTTGACCTGTCCAACATGTGAGCCCATGCAACAAAATTTTCAGCAAAGAAGGTGGTGACACCACCACCAGAGAGACCAGGGCTCCAGTTCCCTCTCCACAAATGACCTGCTGTATAACCCCACGCAAAACATTTTGTCTGCTTGTGTCCCACTTTCATTCTCAGGCTGGGGCTTTTTTCTGTCTCCTCTTTTGACCAGAGATCTTCTTTTACAAGATATTCATATCTAGTTATCGTGTGTTGCTGAGCACAATGGGGCCTCTAAGCTCTCAGGTCAGTAACAGAAACCTCAGTTGCAGTATAACTCCAATTAGAGCTACAAGGCCCCCCCTCAAATCCAGCTACTCCAGACATCCTGTTCCAGAGACCAGAGGCTTGTTTTCAATCTTTTTGTCCTGGCTTGTGCCAAATGCTTCCAGGCTCTCTGGCATGTCCCACACCACCTGGAGTCCATCTAAAAAACTCCCTGACAGCTCCCAACCACTTAAGAGATTTTTTTTTTCAGGCTAACTTCACAAGTTCTTAGTGGGGGAAACTACAGCTTAACAAGAGCAGGCGAATTGAGTCCTAATGTCAAATTCAAACTGTCTGATCAAAAATACGTCATGGACAGCTCAGCTTTCCGGGAACTTGGACACCCTGAGTTAAATGAAAGTCCTGCTCGCCGATTTTCTTGCTTTGAAATACCTATACTTGCTCTTCCTACTCTTCCATTCCTCCCTTGGCACTCCTGTCAACGACAGAGATCAAGGTGAGTTCCTGCTGTAACGCAGGACAGTTTTTCCTTGGGGCTTGTATTTATCTGCACATTGGTCAAGGAACCTGGTTTCTAGATGCAGGATACCTCTCAGTGCTCTAGTACTTCCCAGAGCTTGCTGCTACTTCATAACATCGCACAATGGTTCAGCTGGAATGGACCTTAAAGATTATCTTGTCCAACACCCCTGCCATGGACAGAGACACCCTCCATTAGACCAGGTTGCCCAAAGCCCCATCCAACCTGGCCTTGCACACTCCCAGGGATGGGGCAGCCGTAAGTTCTCTGGACAACCTGTTCCAGTGTATCACCATCATCATTCTTCCAAATACCTAATTGAAATCTACCCTCTTTCAGTTTAAAACCACTGCACCTCATTCTATCACCAGACTCCCTGATAAAGACTTCATCTTTCCTGTTGGCCCTCTAAGCACCGGAAAACTACTATAAAATCTTCCAGGCTGAACAACTCCAACACCCCCAGCCTGTCCTCAAAGAAGAGATGCTCCAAGCCTCTGGTCATTTTTCTGGCCTTCCTCTGGACCCGCTCCAACAGGTCCACGTCGTTCTGTGTTGGTGGCCCCAGAGCTGGATGCAGGTGGAGTCTCACTAGAGCAGAGCAGAGGGGAAGAATCACCTCCCTGACCTACTGGCCACACTGCGGTGGATGCAGTCCAGGATACACTTGGTTTTCTGGGGTGTAAGCAGACATTGCTGGATCATATTCCTTTTTTATCCACCCATACCCTGCCAAGCCCTTCTCCTTAGAGTTGCTCTCAACCCACTGTTGTCCAGCCTGTATTTGTGCTTGGGATTATCCCCACCCAGGTGCAGGACCTTGTGCTTGGCCTTGAACTTCAAGAGGTTTGCACAGGCCCATCTCTCCAGCTGGTCCTCATCCACAGAGCAGTCCACCCACCAACTTCACTTCTCTCCATTTTAGAGACAAGGACAATACCAAATGCTTTGCACAAGTTCAGGTAGATGACACCAGTCGCTCTTGCCTCATCTACCACCTCTGTAACACTGCCACAGAAGGCCATCAGATTCATCAGGCATGATTTGCCCTTAGTGAAGCCATGTTGCCTGTCACCAGTCACCTCCTTATTTTCCATGTGCCTCATCATAGTTTCCAGGAGGATCTGCTCTATAATTTTGCCAAGCACAGAGATGAGAGACCTACTGGATTTTTTGAAGGCAAAGGGTGAACGTGGCAGGAAACACTTGGTACCATGATGTGCTAATACTGCCTGAGTTTTCATTCACCTGAGCTCAATCAACAATTTTTCTTCTTCCCCTTAAACCAGAAAACAGCTTCATCGTTCCTATTTTGAGGCAACACCCAAACCGTGATAAATTCCAAGCTGCAGCCATTTGGGCAGCAATCCTAAGAAACAAAACCATTACCAACAGAGACATCATGAACAGCATTCAATGTTGACCCTAAAAACGCTTTGCTGTGTGGGTGTTCTCATGAGGCCTTACTATGGGGCCTCTTTTTGCCAGCAGTCACATAGATACCCACGGTTAGATTTTAACAGGAACAGCAGAGAAATGCTCCAATTTGCGTCACAACAGCACACAGGACATATATGTGTAGCACAACTCAACTCCCCTGGCACGAAGAGACACACAGAAACTGCCAGCGCCACACGGATTAGGCACAGCCACCTTCACCAGTGGCAAAGGGCCTTTTTCAGTCTCTGCTCTGCTTTCAGCTACTGCAACTAATTCAGGAAATTTACTGACAGACTGAACTCTCATATTAGCACACAGTGCCTGTAACAAAAAAAAAAAAAAAGCTATTCTCTGCAGTCCTACTAAACACAAGAGGCTGTGGAAAATATATTTTAAAGCAGACATGAATACTGCTTGCTCTTGTTTTTAAGAGAAAAAAAACCAAAAAGAAATGTCAGCAAGATTCTTCTCTGTACCACCACCCACCTACCCACCCCTACTTTTTTATATACGACTTTTTAAATTAAGGTAGCATTGTATTTTTTGCCCACATGCTCTCCCCTCAAACAAAATTCCACTTGACAACTTGCAATCATTTGAAATCTCTTCCTTCAATTTCTATTGCTTGATGCAAGACATCTTCAAAATGTCAGGAAAGACTACTCTCCTGCCATGCCCATAGCCATCACCATGTACACAAGCCCCAGCAAATCTGCCAGATAAGCTCTCTCCAGCTGGTATCTTATATATATTATATACATAAAACATGGGGAAATATATAAATAGTTATTCCCTTCCCACTCCTATTTTAGGATTTCCTGAGCTCTACGCTATTCTTATCCTCCTTACATCAGCATTAACCCTGACAACCATATTCCCACAACATTAGTTCACTCTTGTCTCTGGAAACCACTGGATTGATTTTATTTTTTGGAATTATTCTTGACAAATTCCAGAATATGGAACTGCAGCCCATTTATGTATCAGCTCTTAAACTGATGAGCACGTGTAACTTCTATTAGAGTTAGTGCAAACAGCAGATTGTCACCCAGGCACTCTCCTCCAAACATCCACTCGCACCCTGCATCCCTCCTGTGAGCTTGAAAAAGGCTTTGTCAAATATTTGCATCCTGTGTTTCTTCTTGCAAAGGCATCTGTGCTCAGCACTTAGCACTGATAGCTCCAAGATCTGTAATCCTGCTATGGTTGTTTCCAAGTCTCAGCCTAACTGGTAAGAAAGTCTATTCTTCTCATGCAGAGGAGCTTTCACTTTTATTACTTTTATTCCCAAATACAGAGCAAAAAGACGAGGCTTTACATTCTTCTGTACCCTGGGCATTCTAGATGGAATAAGCAACACAAACAACCCATCCCTCGGGAAGGATGAGAGTGTCCCAGTGCAGTCTAAGGCAGTTACTCCTCAAAGCAGGTAAACAAAGGAGGCTGAAACAAAGTCGACTCCTGAAAGTCTCTCTGCATCAATCACTGCTTTCCTTCATCATCATCTAACTCTCAAAGTCTGCCTTTGTATCTAGTGTTTCTAGATCCCTGCAGAAGAAGATCTCTGCAGGATATGCGACATCTCACCAGAGAGCACAAGAGCAGCTTCCATGACACCCTTCTGTATCTGTCAAAAAGGAAAGGCTGCCTGATGCTGACTGTTCATTCATAATTAAGATATTATTATGACCGGCACTAATAATTGAATACTTTCAAAATTCATAATTAACTCAAAATTATTAGAAGTTCAAAACATGAAACCATAATTAAGGTCTGCAGCTTTAAACTTGGTTTCCGGTTTTAGCTGCTACAACTAAAAAAAGGGCTGATTCTCCCTGATTAGTAACTATAAAACATATAGATATTTAGATTACAATATCCCATACAGTGAAGTTCAGCATGCAAATTTGTTAAGGAAGATACATTACCATTCATTTAACTAAGAAGATAAGGAATAAATGATACATTTATTCAAGTTTCCCATTTCAGAGGAATGAACTGCAGATTTGCTTTTTATTAAAGTGGGGGGGGGGGTATGTGTTTCTTCTTTTGTTTTGCTGTTATTTTTTTGTTTATTTGCTTAACTTTTACTATCCTTGGAAGAAAACCATTGTTAAGGGAACTTTTCTGTCTGACCATCCAGGAGCCACTGTCAGTCACACTCACACCACTCCAGACTTTCACTGCTAGGACCAAAGCCCCTTCGGAGTGGGTAGCTGTGCAAAGGGCCAGCACCAGGTCACAGCTCCTCGCCTGTGGCTCCCACCATGTCCTCCACCCAGGGCACAGCCTGTAGCTCCCACCATGTCCCCCACCCAGGGCACAGCCTGTAGCTCCCACTGCAGCTGCACACCCAGCTACCTGAGTGTCTACACCTCAACAACTGAAACCCGATTAAAATCTGCAGAAACAGCATTTATTCACTACCTAAACTGCCCCAGACCTGATGACTTACCAAGAGAAGAAAACAGGTTTAAAATTGCATTTAAAATTGTTTCTAAAAGAGTATTATCTATAATGAAAGTAGGGAAATGTGACTGCTTCTACCAAAATAAAGAGAGTATCTCACCATCTCTCATTTAGTCTTTCTTGAATCCCCCACTGGCACAAGCTATATATGACATTCTCAACTCCCAATCAGCCTCACAACCTCACAAGTTACCTGTCATAGAACTGCTTCTGCTGTGGAACTTCAATGACAAATATTCTCCCTACACCTGCAGAATAGGCTATTGCTCTCACAGGTTATCCTGGCACTGCAATGAACTCTTTTTCCAGACGATTAGGCCATTGATTTCCTGTGGTTCAAGCACTTTCATTTTCCTTTAAAGCCCTAGCCAAACCTGCACTGGCAAATATTTCTTAATTTAGATGCTATTAAATGGTTAGGGAAAGTTTAAATCTCAACCCGATTTGTCATTATTTTAATTTCACCACTGAAAAGGTTTCTTTCCAGAGAATACATTTAATTGCGTATCTATGATTACGATTATACACACAAACAAATATAGACACAGCACTGTTTAAATGCATTGATTCCAATACTCATCCAGTAATTCTTAAAACTGTTCCAGGGCTTTGGGAAATATAGGGCGTTTTTAAAATAGGACAGGTACTTATCTCCTGAAATATATTCCCAGTGAACATAGCCAACTGTAAGCCTTTAAACAGAGATCAAAGGTATTTGCTAAAGGAAATATTCCAATTCCCAAAGAGCTGATACATCTCTTACAGTATCCCAATATTGCACACATTTGTCCCTCTGTCATCCTTATACACATAAGGAAGATTCTTCCCACGCTCTTACAGGTATGGACCTGAGATACCACGAGGATGACAGGAGCCAGGCAGACAGGAAAATCAGCCAAGGAAGGCAAAGGAAATTTTGGTGGTAACAACTATAGTTTATACATCACTTAATTTCCTACCTCAACCAATAAGTAAAGCACTTGAGGACATGGCACTCTGAGTTTTCTAGTATTGTAATATCTGCAAAGTATTCACTTGTTTGCAGGGGGAGAGAGGGGGATTTTTAAAGCTTTTCAGCTTATTCTTTTAAGCTAGTGACTTAAAATGACTGTTCCCTTAATTTTGTTGCTGTGGATACACCAAGACACACGTTTTGCTCACAGAAAATCTCCAAGACAGTAAATTACATCACGCAAATTTTACCATGCTACTTCCAGGGAGAAGACACACCTCTCCTACCCTTGCCCTTTGTGGTAAATTTATGGAGCTAAACAAACACATTCATAGTTTTAAGGCAAGTTTTGATCTTTTGCTCTCCTAAACCAACCATGCAAAACACACAATCCAAGTGAGTTTTCCATCCTGGATTGCAGCTCTCCCTCGGCTCTGCTCTTCCATCTGGCCACAGAGTAGCTGGCTGCGGCCCCAGGCCCCCGTGCTGGCAGAGCAGCGCAGCATCGCTGCGAGCCCATCAGCCAGCCATTACAAACAACACTCCTGGCCGGGCCACGGCCGCTGCAGCCATGGCAGGCACTCCTGGGAAATGAAGAGCTGCTGTGCAGCGATCTCAGAGCGCTGGGCTTTGGCAACAGCGCGAGCGCTGGATGTGACCCGCTCAGTGGGGGAAGTACAGCACAGCGCAGGTCTGAGCCAGCACAGCAGCACACACATTGTCCAAAGAGGAACACTCCCAAACACACCAGTATCAGAACCAGTGACAAAATGAGAGACTTATTACAGAATAACTGCACAGAATACATAGAAAATTTGTGATCAACACAGGAGTCAAATGATCACCTTCGGACAGGATCAATTACAGTTTAGAAAGCATCTAAACCAATACCTAGGTACTAGGTTTCTATACCAAAGATACTAAACAACTCTACATACTGCTGGTACCCCAAACATCTTCCCTCCAGAGAAGGATTCAAGAAACAGACTTAATGGAATCCTTACGACCCCTAGGCCTCAGGAAAACCAAATGCATCTCATCAAAAATCAACATTACTTTCTGTGTTTGCTTTAAGTTCCACTGTAGAAATGTAGGTTGGCATAAACTACTGCAAATACATTGGAATATTTTAGACTCTGTCGGGAGACCCTACCTGGGTTCGGAATCAACAACTTTAAATTATTTAAAGGTTTTCAAAAGTTTTGTGCTGAATCAGTTACAGCCATGCCACATTGCACCATATTAGTTAAAGGAACTTGACAGTAGATGCAGTTCTTTACCTCCTGTCCTGATCCCTATTACACAGGCAAAGCAGTTACCAACAGGGCTCGAGTCTTCACTTCTCTGCCCCTCAGTTCTCACACATTATAGAGACAACACTTCAACTTACTGGTCCATCTTGCAACCAAGATCTGCCCTTCAAATCACAATACCTGTTTACTACGTTTACCTCAGGAAATTTCTGGGGTTTTTTGAGGCAGACTGGCCAGTACAGCACACAAGTAATTACCTGCCTATACTTCACAAAAATGGAGGGAAACAGCAAAAAATATATATATCATATATACATAAAAATATATATTTTTAAAAAAGCAAAGCTCCACACAAGTCTATGACAAGACAGAGAGCCCAACGTGGAGCTCCAGAAATTCACAGAAGATAAAAAAGTATCCACCCCCAAGAAAATACAAATTTAAAGCACTTCGCTTTGGCTGTCCTTCTGTCTTGTGGTTTGCTACAATCACACAAGAGCTGGCAAAGTAGATTAAATTCTACAGGTGGAGATTAAACTCGCAGGGATAACAGCTGTTCACCAGCCACTAGTACTCTTACTCTTTCATTATGGCTAACCAGCATATTTCTTGTTAGAATCACACCAGGCCCACAAGTCAATAACAACGATGATGTCTTATCTTTGCCTCTCCCCAGCAGCTTCTGCCATCTGCCTTTGCTCTTTTGACTCACCTTCAGCCTGGCGCAGTCCAAAACTACTCTCTAGTTTATACTTCATACAAGCATGTTGTTATTTCCTCTCTACAGCTGGTGCTGCACTCTTTTGCAAACTCGATGCTTGGCTGATGCCCATCCATCACTACACTGGAATGCACTACTCTACTGAAAACATGGATTTAATTTGCAACTATAAGAAATGCTGCTGTTGCTATCTACACTGAGACTACACTAAAGAAATATGCTGTGACTGTATCAAAACCTTGTATCACTTAAGATATAAGTAAACTCCTGCTATGAAGATAACATCCTCTCACTTCTGATCTGCTGTAACATTAGGCAGTTCATGGGAGGATAAGGCAGAAGGATGATACCTCACAGCTGGATGGGAACAAAAGCCCAAAGTCAGCCACAGGAAGTCAAGCAAATTCTGGACCTGTCTGGAAACAATCCCTCATTACGGACAGGTTGTGAAGTATTAAATGATACAAGTTGCTCATGCTCTACAGAGCAGGAGAGAGGTTTAAGAAACAACACCCAAACTTAGAACTACAAGTTTTCTCTTGTAACTGCTCCATGCTTTCCACGATATGCCAATACCGTAATATTCCCAGCACTAAGCCAGGTACAGAATTTCATCTCCAACGAACACAAATCCAGCCAGAAGTTTTACACCATCTCCTTTCCAGACATTAATCTCCCAATGTAGGCGATGCGTATCAACTCACACGGAAGTCCCCCCAGTTCCATGAAGCAAGGTCAGTTGATACTGATTAATGATCTGGCTCAACATATCCAAGGAACTGACGCACTCATTAGTTATCCTAAACAGCAGGATATTACAGTAAATTATGACAGCTGCTCTGTGTAGCTGTTCAAACCTATTTTCTATGCCTTCAAATACAGCTAGCATTGGAGGTGTCCTTTACAGAAAAACCCTCCATAGATCAGCACTCTGTACAGAGTCCAGCAGCCTGTAAGTGTTACTCGCCAGCATTTACAAAGCAGTGACGCACACAGTGTAAAGCCTTTGCTAACACCAATCCACGTGGAGTGCTTTCAGTAAAAGTAGACACAAAAACCACTCTTCTCTCCTTATTATCCCCAAAGTAAAGCCTGGCATCCTCCCTGTCTCCTCTATGAACTCCTCAGTTCTCCCTTCTGCATTTATAATGTTTATAATTTCTCTTACTTTTAAAAAGCATGTGAATAAAGGCATAGCTTGAATTCATGAGGTAAAAGAATGTTTTTCTATGCATTTTAAAATCTCTCAAAATCTAAATATTTAAAGACATTCTATTATGCCCCTCTATATAAACACATCTTCACAGCCCTCAAAAATGTCATTCCACCTGGCTGCTTCTTCCAGTCTCTCCCACATCCATGCTGCTGTACTTACCACAAATGAGTTAGCAGAAGGCAGCAGGCAGGACAGGATAGCTTGGGCCCTTTCACCTCCTGTGCATCTCACAATGTGTATTGTTCCTGCCTCAAAGACATCACAATTCAAACAGATGAGGCTGGGAGAAAAAAAACTGTTTACCTCATTTATAGGTTTTCAGAAGACTAGGAAGCTTGCTCATGATCACAGAAATTTATGGCAGAAGAACTGAACTCATACATCTCAATTCATTAGTATGACTCCAGTAACATCTTTCCTCTCAAGAGCACTGTGTCCAGTCATTTCTCACCATGTGAGGTCAAGAAGGACTTTAGCTGCAGACAGAGATTTTTTCTCTCATTCTCCCCAACCTGAGGAGAAGTGATGATGTTTTCCTGGATTTCATTACTTGCATACACACACAAACAGTTACAGCAAAAAAATGTTAATGCGACGAACAAGGTATGTCCTATTCCTACCTGTGATAACAGCTCTCTTGGGTACTCTAAGAAAAAGCCTCACAAAAACACTCAGACTCATTTCCCTGACTGTTTGCCTCCCGAATTACTGGATTTGAATATATACCAATATATGGAAACTGAGGCACATAGAAGAAAGAGGAATACTGAAAAAAATTCCTTCAGACCCATTCCTCTTGGAAACTCTTTCAGTTGTGTCTGCAAGATAAAATAAACTAACAGTCTAAAGTGGAGAAACAGTCTTCAGTGGAGAAGAAAACACCAACCAAGCAGGGAGACAGGGTGGGCAAGTGGGAAAAGTACACAGCAAAACAAGCTGAGAAAGCCCTGATTTTATCCCCTCACAGTGGCTACCTGAAGGGAGCTCAAGGCTGACAACTTTTTGAGTAGAAGCAGCAAGCACTGAAAGAACAGGAGACTGAAGCCCGCTGCCACTTTTTTATCATGCTGATGGAACGCAGCAGGAAGCTGGTCTTGCAGCTCAGGACAGCTCTTCTTATCCTGTGCTCTCATAGCTCGAAAACAACTTCACAAGACTTGTGCAGCAGTTCGTGCTACACATCCTAACCCCCTCTGTGAGAGCAACAGACACTAAAGGCATAAATCCTGTGCTACAGAGCTATGGTTCAAGGCAGCACACTGCAACAGAGAGGAAGCTATTCTAATTACAGCTCTGATCCCTTTGCTCCTGCCTGCAAGAGAACTCGAATTTAAGGAATCTACTTTACCAGTAATGCCTTTGCTGTGGTACTCAAAGCCACCCCACTCTGTCCTCTGGACTAGCCAGGCAGCGCAGTACATTTTTCATCTCCACACCCAGGAGCCTCTCAGCAACTCTAGTTGGCCATAATTACGTGTAAACTTATACAGAGAGCATGCCAGCCAGTTTTGAAATGGGAATTAAGTTAGCAGATGATCAAACTTGAGGACAACTTCTGTAACCTCCAAGTAAGCATCTACGAGACAATGTAAAAACCATAATGCACTGCTTCAGAGTATTTCCCTTTCCAGGGGCTTTGTCAGAGCAACAATCCTCACACATACACCCCGAGTCACCAACTGGAGACACTTCACATGCCTCAGCTCAACCCTCACGCCAGCAACTCCAGTTTAGAAGTCAGAGCAGAGAGAGAACATCAAACAAATTCATCAAGTTCCTCTCATCTCTCACTTGCTAAATAGAATTATATTTACACTGGCTAGCAGCACTTGTCAGGGAATTAATACAAAAGTTAGCATTGTTTTGGCCAATTTATCAAGTAACAAGGATATTTCCTGAACAAACACTTCCACTGCCCTGTTAGGTGCACCCATCTAACCACTGTGCCAGTAAAGGCACACAGGAGTCTTTTCTCTTCAATAAGAACCATCACAGGAATGAAACAAAAGGATTGCAATGGTTTTGAGAAATAGCCCTTTCAGAAAAGCATCAATATGTTTAAATAAAGATACCATCTTAGAAAGAGCAAATAAACTGCAGTACTTTCCTTCAGATAAAAAATAAGCAATGTTTAAACAAGGCAGTCATTTTGCACTGATGGAATCAGTCCAACTACTGCAAAATAACATTTCACTGAAAAAGCTTCCCAGTTCATAGTCATTGGTATTATTATCCCAGAATAAGAATGCTGGAGAACGGGTATAGTTTGTAGTACTACAAGAGAAAGTTAGAGTAGTACATTTGTAACACTGTAACTGAGACAGCAAATGTTATAGTCTGTTCAGTACAGTATCCGGCCTCCCCCTCAATCACAGATGTAATCACCCTCGCACACTGTAGGATAGTCCCACTGCCAGCCAAGGGAATGCTAAACAGTATGGATGTGAAAAGCTGGATTCCACAAAATCCAGCCACTGGGGAAGAGAAGAAAGCATGCTTTACCCTCTGGTTCCCACTTTCTTTTTAAAGAGCATGCAACTTCTGTGGATCTTGCTACTGAGCATATTCTGTAGAGCAGAAAGAAATTCCATTATAGACTTATCTTTCTCTTCTGCTAACACTTCCTTTGTAAAATCAGCAAGTAAAGTTTCTGTAAGGTCAAAATTGGTGTTTCACCCTCTAGAGACCCAATCGGTCTTTTCAAGCAGTTTAATAGTCTTTATCTCTTGAAAACATTTCAGTTGTGTGGGTGACTCCTCTGATTGCCCTTGCATTATAAATATATCGGCAAGCCCTGCCGACAGCATGAGGCACACGTTATACAGCATAGCCACCAAATGACATTTTTCTGTTGAATATACAGAATTATAGGAGCACATGCCAAGGATAACATCTATCCTCTATTACCTACAAAAGCGAAGGAGACTTTGAGCCAGCTTGCAAAGTGGCCAGGCTGATTCTATGGCAACATCCATGCAGCTTTAGCCTTACTCCCCCGTGAGGTGCATCATAGACCATTTTCCAAGACCAACATTCCATTCCTAAACAGTCCGTGATTCTACATCTTACACAGAAGCATTACTTCATTCAGGCCACAGGAAGTCTGTCAGACTCCACTCTCCATCAGATTTTTGCACTGGCCATATGGGGCTATTAAAGGGTGAGTGAGTCCTGCTGGTCACTCCTTGGCTCTCCAGATGACAAATCTCCATGTGGATAGGAACCACGGAGCCTTGCTTGGTGTGATGCTGCCGACTGCGTGCTGTTGCGGCAGCAATCGGTTCCCGTTGTTCTTCAACCCTCAGCAACCCCACAACACAAGGGTCCTCTGAGAGACTGCTCGCTCTACCTCCCTTCCCAGGCCCAGATGGGCTCCCCTCCTGCCTAACTCCTCCAGTTTATATACTGGGCATGAGGTTCTGTGGTGTGGAATATCCCTTTGGTCAGTTCAGGTCACCTGTCCCAGCTGTGCTCCCTTCCCAGCTTCTTTTGCAAACCTCCTCACTCATGCAAAGGAAAAAAAGTCCTTGACTTAGGATAAACATAGCTTAGCAAAAAACCAAAACATCCGTGTGTGTTACCGACACCATTCTCATCCTAAATCCAAAACACAGCACTGCAACAGCTACTGAGAAGAAATTAACTCTACCCTAGCTGAAAACAGGACAGCAATAAACATATTAAAAGGTAGGTTCAGAATCTCCACTCAATATATGCAAGAAAAAAAGGAAAAATAACTTTTACTAAGCATCAGCAGTTATGCAAAAGTGCAAACAAGATATTTCCAATGGAGATTTTTCTGTAATTAGGTCCAACATCTCAGACAGCTCAGAATTATAGGAAATCCCAAACCACACCATTTGCACTTTAGGGGCAGGATTTTGTGATCCAAGCAAACAATTTTTTAAGAGACCTACAGAGGAGGAGCAGTACAAGATACTTTTGCAGATTACATCCTGCTACAGTCACTGTGCATTAAGTGCTCCGATTATATTACAAGGAAATATTTGTCCCTGCTGAAGATATTTTACTTAGTGTGGCTCTGATTTCCCCCTACACAGAGTCTGAAAAATACAAACCAGCTTCTTGCAAGCCTATTTGGATGTTCAGTATTTCAAGCTCTAGGTACCTCAAAACCTTAAATACAGCAAAACAAGTTGAATGCTATCATCTCACTTCACTTTGCTGACTGCAGAAAAATATCCTAGAAACCCATTTCCTCACACAGCTAATTCATCTTCCCTGTGTGGGAAGAAACCCGTTTCCTCAGAGAACAGAACAGTGTGCCAAAGACAGCCACTGATGTACTGGCTTTTAATGTTGATTTCATATATCTTGTTGGACTGAAGCCATGACAGAGGCATTTGTTATTCCTTCCCCTCCAAGCTCGTACCCAAAACACAAACAAACAAGGTCTTCACCATAAGACCAGTAAAAAGCAGTTAGCTTATTTCCTTAAAGCAACATGAAGAATCTCTACTTAATTCTTATTTTTAGAATGCAAACCTAGTTTTAAGTTGATGAGGATTTTTTAAAAGGAATCATATTACAACCTAATTCTTCCATATTCTATTTAGGACATTCAAGTAACCTTTCAAGTACTCTGGAAAACAATGTCCACCTCAAATTTCAGTGATAGAAGGTTCTTTTTAAAATTGCACACATAATGCAGCTTTGACGTTTGAGGTTAACTCAAGCTTTACAAATATAGCACAGTGTCAAATACTGCTTTCATTAAGTACCAAAGTGTGAATGCTCCTATTTGCATTTTCCCCAAATGTCAATACTTCACTTGAAAAACAAGAGTTGAAAAGTCAGGACAGTTTGTTTCTCTTTCCTGCTCTGCAGCTACAAACAAGGTGGGAAAGTCAGAAACCTACTTGTTCTATAAACCAAAATGTCACAGGACCTATTTTTTCTTTAAATTTGTGCCTAACTGCATCTTTTAGCGTTAAAATACTTTTTGTAAGTCAAAGCTCTCACTGACCAGAAACAGCCACCTAGTAATGGCTCTGCTTAAAAATTAGGTAATATTACATACAGTGCACAGTATGACAAATCCATCTTCTTCCCAGCCCTCTTTTCCTTAAGCAGCATTCAAAACAGTAAAGGTGGGGGAGGGGAGAAGGTCACGGGGAAAATTAATTAAAGTGAAACTAAAATTAAAGTACTGAATGGGTGTCATTTCAGTTTCTATTCAAATGTATTCAAATCACCAGTAATCAATTCAGCTATAGCAACCAATGACAAAGCTACTTGAAAACAGCATACAGTTAGAGATTTAAAGGGGCTGCTGAAGTTTTTTATTTGCCACCAGAGATCACAGTCACCATCAGGGTTCTGTGTCTCTGGCTTGAATCATTGTCCTCAGTTTCAAACTACAGCCACATGTTTCATTAAAATGAAGGACAACCAAGTGTCCTTGAAGGATCAGACACTGTTCTCTTCTCAAAATCATGCACTCATCCCATGGTTGCATAACCAGGCACAAATGGACCTCCTGCATCCTCGTGATTTCCCTGTTGCTGCTAACATCTGACACCATTCCCATGCTGGACACCAAGACATGAGGAAACAAAAGCAACATCTCAAAATAATGGGGAGCAAATGACATCTCCACGTCTCCAAGGCTGGCAGTGCAGAGGACTATGATAGGTAAGCTGGCTCTCAGCCTGCCAGCACTTTGGCTTTGTCAGCCACGAGCAATTTGGCAACCTCTGTTTCTTACCGCAGACCTCCACCGGTTAGGGATTGTTGTTGAGCTATTGAGAAACGTTTAATGAGAACCACATGTTTCCCAAGTGTTCTGGGATGTAACCTAGCACAAGAGAAAAACAAGAAAGTTCAACAGACAGCTTTTATGACAATACAAGCATTTTGGCTTTTATGCGTGTCTTGCAGTAAAACATGTAGTGACCCATGCCCTCTGCCAGCTCTGGAGAGCCTCTGCCATCAGTGTGACTGATCACACTGCTAACAGTAAATCTGTCACCCCTGCAGGGATGAAACACTCCCATCTTAGCTAGAGCCCTGATCTGCAGCTGCATTAGGATACACAAATCTCTCTGGTGTTGCAGGGAATTTCTGAGCATACCATGAACATATTATGCAGCTGCATCTAAAGACTTCTCATCAACATGAAGATAGGTAGCATAAGAGGAATGCTATCAGAGGGCCCCTTTCTCAAAATGTATTTAGAGACTTAAAAAAAATGACACTGATTTAAGAGTTTTCAAATCAGGCCAAAAAAAAAATTAGATTCAAAGAGAGCAAGCATCCTACACCTTAGATCACAGAGCAAATTAGCAGCAGAGCTCAAAGTCTGCTCAGGCTCACAAACCCCCATTCTCACTGCTACAGCTGCAGCAGTTAGGCAAAAGTTATACACAGCCATATGTATTTACAGCATTACACAATAAACCAACATAAAAATCAACACTAGGTTATATTGTGGGAAGTGCCATCCAGATGGCAGGCAGAGCTCGAGTTATTGCTGCAGGCAGTCGAGAAAAAGATCCTGGATGTAGGGACACTGCACTGGCAGGCAGATGAACCAGAACAGCAGCTCTCAATCAGCAAGACCAACCTCTTCAGCAAGGTGCCAGTGTCGTAGAGATGAGGTACTGGTGACAGCCTGCAGTATCCCAGTCATACTCCTGGCACTGGGATCTGAAGTCAAGGCATCTCTGCAGAATAATTCAAGGTAGAAGGGAAGTGGATTCCACCAAGGTGAAGAGGGGAGAAAGAAAAAATTAAAAAACCAAACAAAACCAAAACAAAAATGACCCTTTTTCACCAGAAAGGCTACAGAAAAACAGGAAGCATTAAGCAGAAGAATCTGAACAGTTCTCCTCTATGCAAGAGTGAGCTCTCAGATAAAGTAATACCTTTGTGTATGCAGAGCAATCTGCTTACCTAAGTCTCAAGAACAGAAATAGCTACAAGCTATCTGATATTTGCAGAAATCAGATGAGACTTTACTGAAAAACGTCACCCTAAAATACAAATACCCACTCAAAATCAACAGCTCTGACTGAGCTGCCTGAATATTCCCATAGCCCCTCTCCCGCCCCTTCGCTCCCTGCATTTATTGCCCCTTGCAATCAGACAAGACATTTTTCCAGCCTGGCTCCTCACCACAATGTACAACAGTCACCTGCCTTCACAGTTAAGGGCAGCACAGCTTCCAAGACTGTGCTGAGACAACACAAGCCTACGTGGCACAGACTCCTTTCAGTGCCAGGATTTTATCCCACCTTGCACAACAATTCAGGAACAAGTGCAGCAGTCCCACATAGGTCCCTTCCAGGGCCTAATACAAAGATCAGCAGTGGCAGGGGTCCGTGGAAAGTTCCAGGTGGGTCAGGCACTTGCATCTTTTTTCTCCAAAGCTGTCAAAATAAACTGTCACCAACTCTCAAGAAGTCTCAGTGTCGGATACTACAGATAAAAAACACTATGCAATAACAGAAATGGAGAAATGAGATGATGTCTCAGAGACACACAGAGAGCATCAGAAGTAAAAAAGGCTAGAACATCACTGAATTCAGCCTCCAAAGGCCCATCCTTTAATCATCTAGTGCATACCCCAGACAAGGAATACATTACTTTTCACTGCCAACTGTTGAGGGTAATTTTGTTTTCTATAAGGAGCACCCATAAGACATGATGGAGCAAATGTCAGGAACAAAGTAAGTAGTGTGTGGTACAAATTTCAGAGAATTATTTCCCAGCAATCACTTCAACATTTGCAAGGTTTTATTGCATTGGGTTAATAGTGATTTTTTTTTATTATTACATAACCAGAGCCCGGCAAAATGCAAAAACAATCACTGGGAAAAAAATAACAACTGGTTCTCAAAGCTTAATTGGCAGATCAGCTTTCTCAAGAAGATTTATTCATACTCTGCTTCCATTTGACGCTGAAGTCCTTGGAATTTTCACTTTAAAAATAAAATACATATTGCATTCTAGAAGTCGAAATCCTTTATCCTATTTACTAAACCAGTACGTTCACTAAAATTTCCTCCATGATCCTTAGTGACATCATTCTCATACTCATTTACCAAAGAACAACAAAAAAAACTTATCTAGCAATAAGAAACACTGGAGACAGCTGCTAACATGAGATGGTGGCTTCCTTAAAGCAGTGGAGCAGTTCCCAGCTATCACACCAAACCTCATTATACTCACTGCTTGGCATGCAGTGTTTCTTGTGTATTTACTCTGGCAATCTCTTCCAAAGCTTGCTGGACCTAATGGGTTTCAAAATCAGGTTCTAAAAGGGAGATAGGTCCTAAAATGAGTAGCCCAAACGTAAGTTATTCAAATCAAACACATTGAAGGAATTAAATCCATCAACTTTTTTGTTCTGCCTGAAACTTAAAAGCTCTTTCCCTCTACCACTTAGCTATCATTGCAACAGGACTAATTCCAGCTCTAAACCACGGAGGAACATTTCCAAGTAATCTCAGTGTGCCTGCTAGATTTCAAGGATGAATTAGTTCACTATTTTTGCACTAGCTCGGCCATTCATCTCCACTGTTAAGTTACTCAGCAGGCAAGAGACAGAGATACAAACACGAAGGTAATTCCCGCCCTCTAATATACATGTCTGGTTACTATCATACGTCTTCCATTGGCAGGAGAAAGTGAGGTTGTGATTGTGTGTGAGCTGTACGGTGCTATAAATCAGAGCAAGCATATTTTAACAGTCAAGGAACCTCTTTTTTATACAAACTTCGTTCAAGGAAGGGATTTTCTCAGAGAGTGAGAGCAGAACACGCTCTTTGCAACAGGACAGATGTCGATTACAAAATGCACAAGCCCTCTGTGTCTAAAACAATTATTCAGAGAACATCCTACACCTGCACTATTGAGGGTCAGATTTAAGACTGGGACCCATTTGCATTTACACGGTTACAGTGAGCCTGCAAGTCTCCCACCTGCCATAAATACACCTACAGAAATATGGACAGAAGGCAGAGATTCCAGACCTTGTTCAAGTCCTGAATGCTGAACAACAGGCTCTAATGATTTGCAAATTTATTGAAGAGATTAAAGGCAGACAGATATTTAAAAGGATTTTCAAAAGCACCTAAGCAAGTTAAAAGCTTTGAAAATTTTACTAAGCATCTGTTCACATCTTTAGAAACTTAAATACATTTGAAATCCAACCCCAAGAGCATATTAAAGGCAAATTCAATCTGAGGAACTTAACAAGCATACTAGACTTCATAGTCTCCAAAAATTGTGTTTATTCACACTTGTCTTTGTTGAGGAAAGCTTTTAAGAAGTCTTTCTTCTAGACTCCCTGGCATGAGAAAACAGGGAAAATTGTTCATGTGAATGAGTGATGAATGTAAGAACAAGAAAAGACAGGTCACGCTAGGGGACAGCACCCTTTCTACAGGGGTTCAGAAGAAATGCACTGAAGCAATGTGACCTGGACAGTCATCTTCCCACTCTGAGCCACGGTCTTCCCACATTTTTCAGCCTGCTGAGCTTACATCCTTTTTTGGATCAGAGAATTTCTATTACTGTATACCCATACAGGGACTAGTCCATAGCCTGCGTATCCTCTAGCAATGCCTCGAAACACTCTGCTACAACTCAGACATATACAACCTGATTCCTAGATTAATCCATCAGCTCTAGATCCATTTTCTAATGGGAATTGGTTAACTACATAACTTAGAACAACCTGAGCCTACCACTGGGTACAGTTTTTCAATATATGCCTGTATAAATAACACCAGTGTTCATAATAAATGGTCCTTAAACACCTAAAACATATGTAAACATGTTTTAATATGCCTTTATATATAGATATATAGACATAGAAAAATGCAAGTACCAGGCTCTTGGGTATGTAAATGGCATTTTATAAAGGTCACTTTTTCATGCAGAAAGAAAGACTGATGAAGGTTAATTAAATTAAATTCTGCATTTATCCAAACTCTCCAAAGCAAGGACTTTAATAGCATCCTTAAATAACAGCCAGCAGTTTTTAAATATCTTTGAGAACATGATGATCAGATAAGTCTTGGAGCAAGGCAGAAAAAATCAACTGCACTGTACATGTTGCGTTTCTCTGTTCGCTTAGGGAAGTTTGCAGAGGGGTAGGGGGAAGAGGTCAGTTGTTGTGTCGCGTTTTAATTGAAAAAAAAATGTAGGGAGTAGTTTACTGCTTCTAAGCTTCCGCTGTTCCCATTCCAAACCTTGCGTGTAACAATAACCATTCGTAATTTAGCCTATACAGGCCTTCAGACAGCAATGACAGCCTTAAAGTCAGGACCTCTGCGCTGACCCATGTTAGCACAAAATTCAGCAGAAGAAATCCTGTTGCAATGAAACAGCCAAAATCCTGCCAAAGGCCAAAGTAATTTCAACCATTACATTCCTGGGTGCTTGCTGTGAGCATGCAACAAAACACCAGCAGGGTGAAGCATGTGAGAGCTTACCGAATTTAAGAGAACTCATAACACATGCATCCCAACTGGATCAGGATGCTCCGCACATGCCTATTCAGGCCCCATGGTTGCTGTACACTCCGCACAGGAAAGAAGTCCTGTGATGGCATCTGCATCCACCAGGCAGGCAGCAGGAGGACCAGCTCTCAGGGTAGGAAGGACACAGGGTTACACAGTTCCCAGATGAAAAGGTCAGAAGACATTGCCACTGCCCCCATGCCCCATAAATCACGCACTACAAGCTAACACTAGACAGCTATAATTTTTAGTCAAACTTTGTTACGCAGCAGTAATTCTCACGCAGTTGCTATCTCCACATCTGCAAACTGACACAAGGAGACAGTGCCCTGCACTGGCATCAGGACAAAAAGAGAATCTACAAATGTGGCTTTCCAACCTTGCAATTTAAGCACGGTGTTCACAGAAAGAGAACAAAAGTAAGGTAATAGCCCAGTGCAAAGGACAACTATCGCAGAAGAGAATTCATCATTCTGCAGGAAATTATGTTTTAAACTTCTTTGCTCTTGACAAACCTGACAAAAAGATGAGTGAGCAATAAGCAACCCCCTGCTTCAGGTATCTCTCCAAGCACAATGTCAGGTCAACTTGTAGAGAAGCAATGGCTGAGATGGCTAGTGTGCCAGGAGAATGACATACCCTTTTCACAATTTCTTATGAATAGGATACAACAAGGTCTGGTTTCATAACAAACTTCAGCGGAGTCAGGGGAACAGTTATATGGTTTTACCACCTAGAGAAACCCTGGTAACAAATTGTGTTCTCAAACACCCAGCTGTTCCCATATAATAAACATACACAAAAAGCCCATCAGGGTACAGAGAGCTCAGAGCATTTAAATTGTTACAGCACTGTTAAAAATAGACTACTTATAAATAACGATTCCGTACCACAGATTTCATTAGCAGCAGATATGCTGGTAGAATCAGATATCTACTGTCCAGACCAATTAAAGCAATTAAAAACTCTGCTTCTGCAAAGAGGAACTACATAACCTCTGAGAGGCACAGAACACCCTGTGCACAGATCCAGTGTAGGCCAGATCCTAGTGTATGAATTATGGGGTTGCTAATTTCATTGGGAACCTGCTAATTTACACCAACATGGCAGCAGGGGAAGGCTCTCATTTCCCATGGTGCTGCAAACACTTCTGTCCTCCCATTAGCTCTCCTCATTCAATTAGATCCCTCAGCATGGTGAAGGAATTCACTGTGATTCGTTGAACTGCATGTAGCCAAGACACCAACATCTGCTCCTATTCTCAACAGGAGACAATAGCCAAATCCAAAATCTGCTCCCCAGGACCTGCCCTTCCTCAAATGCCACAACAGGAGAGGGAGAGGACCAGCAATAATCTGCCTATCTCCCAACATACCCTGGGTACACATTTAAATCTTCATTAATACCTTGTGATTTCCAGGGAGTGGAAGAAGATAATTTACCATGCTTAGCAGATCAGGACTCAGACAAGTAGTGTCTGTGCTCTGCCCAGCTCAGTCTTCAGCTACGGGTAAGTATACCTGACCAAACTACAGAACACTTTGTTATCAGGCATTGATTCCTGAAAGTATAAATACTTCCTGAAAGTATCAATATTACTATATAAAGATAGTATGAACATATACATTTATATATAAATGTATTTTTAAAAGATGAAAATATAGTCTCATTTACGTAGAGCCGCATTAGTTCATTAGATGCAGCTATGTTTCATATAATTTTGCAAAGGTTTACTTTTATATAAAAGAAATAAAGAGTATTTGTAAAGAAATAAAAATCTTCCCCTGGTATTTTCTACTACATACTTCTCAGTAACAAAATACAACAGATACACTCATACATTTACATTTGTATTGCCTTTCACACCCCTGTGCACATTTGCCAGTCACCTTACTTGCCTGGAAAAGTTAACCTCAGACTTTTCTCTACTGAAGAAAGAAAATTATCTTGGAGTATCCTTGTCAGAAGCTAAGGATGAGCATTCTTGTCATTCCCCTTGTGCTTGTCCTCTTGGAAACTCTCTCTAGAGAAGTACAAAGCCTGCATAATCTCTCCAAGCTTCAGGCAAAAAATGTTTTCACCAAAATTACGTGGTGAAAAAACACCTGACTAACCCAAAGCTATTGATGCATTTAGGTTAAATTTGTCAGGCTTTGTTGGCTTAGAAAAAAAACAATCCCTGGGTAACAGAGCCTCCCGCTCTATCCTTGTTGTGCCTCATTGTTTGATTCTCAAGTGTCTCAAAGAGTGGGCTCAAGTTGATTCTTCCCCCACAGCCAAAAGAGTCATAACACCTAGGTCAAATTCTTCCCACATCAACACAGGGCAGGGATTTGGGCCGCAATTTAGGAGAGTACATTAGCAACTGGGCAGTTTGGAGCAAGGTTCACAATTACTCCCAGAGAAAATGAGCTATTTGGCATAAACAACTCTATACTTGGCAGCCAGAGGAAACTGGGAAAAAAAACCAATATGAACTCACGGCCAGTCATCAGGATGTTCATTTCAAGGTAAGAATCCATGCTGAAATCTTTGCCATAGATGACCATTCTAATGTGGAGGCAGATGTCATTTATGCAGCTCTAGTCATGCTCCCATTAGAATTTAAATTGAATTTGTGGTGCCAGATCCTCACATACAAAAACAAAAAATTGAAGCACACTCATTTGAGCCAACGAGGCAATATAAACACTTAACAAAAAATCTGCAGTTATCTGCTTGGCTAAACCAGGAGTGTCTGTCTTCTCTGGAGCTCTGGGTGTTTACATCACTTAAACAACTGACCCCTCATTTTCACGTTGGGTCAAAAAAATCTCTTAAATATGTCAACTGGAATAAAGCCACATTAGTCCTAGACACAGAAGAGAAAACAATATAATCCCTGATGTTTATAACATACACTTCCTTATTTCTCTACTGCTTGTTGGGAATGCTAATATTACTCCCCTGAGAGCCCTGCTTCACTAATAGCAAATGCTTCCCAAAGAGTTGCAAGAAAACAATTTGATTTTAGAGGGATTGCCAACCACTGGCATTTGGTATAAGATCACTTTGCTTGTTTGTTGTTCATAAAACACATGCAGAGGAAAAAGGGAACAAACTGTACCAAGCTGCATGTGACTTTACATGGGTAGTGCATGCAACTGCTTTAAATGTACAACTATAGGGGAAATCCCAGAAACAGGAACTTCAGCCAACATCTTCATTTTCTTCAAGTACATCTGTCCTTAATATAAAAAGCAACCTTTTCTCCCTTATTACATACTCAAAGACATCAGTAAAACTCAATATCTATCACAGTAGTCCAATTAATCTCCAAATCAGTAAAAGACATTTAATTCTGCCTTTAAACACACACATTTAATCACTCCTCTTTCTATACGCAAACAAAATCAATTCTTGTGGTGCTTTAGAGTGGTTTTTTTGTTTTCTGGGTTTTTTAGTGGAATTTTTTAATGTAGTTCTAAGAGTTCTAAGGGAAAAGCAGTATCATTGTGAAGTGCAGAAAAGCTAGAAAATAGTAATGGGCAGAGAAGAGTGGGGGGACACCGTAGATGGTGGGAGCACAGATAATGTTATGCAGCCAAACTTGCTTTAATTGTATGAAGAGAGAAAAATAGAAAATCTCTAAAAATGTTTTCAAATACCAGAAAGGTAGCCTTTAAGCACTAATGAGTTCCAACTCTCCCAAAGATATGAGTCCTTGAGGGCAGACTCTCGATACACCACCTTTAATTTTGACAGTATCTTGTTAAGGTCATAGCCTGACATTGTGCTTGCTGTAGTATGGTTTCCAGACTTTTAATTTCCACCCCACATTTAGCTATGAAATTGCATCTGATATTTTGCAATTTTGCTAATGAAAGTGTTTTTTAAAAATTATTTCTTTTATATGTTTTCATTAATATTCGCATCTGGTTAATATCAAGGCACAAAAGACAGAAAACTAATAAAGCATGAATCTTGTTCTCAAGTTAAGAATAACCTAGAAAATACACTACACAGATATGTAGTTCATCTTCTCAATTCATACTTTTCAGATTATAATAACAGCCTTGATACCATTGTTCAATGCTGAGCTTTCACGGGCAAGGAAAGATGTATGTGGTGATTGCTGGAGAGGAAGTAAGGAAGATTTTCTAGCATTGTGTAGTTTAACGTATCTAGACTATAAGTCTTTGAAAGCATAATACTGTTCTTAGGAAGAAGGGCTATTCATATGGTAAACAATAATTGGAGGAAGGAAAATAACCCCTGAAAAACCTCACACAGTGCAATCATACATCCTCCTCCCACCTGTCTTTCTCATACTGAAGAAAAAACAATCTACATGCTAGTACCACATGCCACAGGTGGAAGTTTTCTAAATGTACCCAAAACACCAAGTGTTCCACTACCTGAAAAAGCAATCTATCAAAGCAGCTTCCACAGGTCAAACAAGCAGGAATCTAGTATCCTCAGTTCTATTCAGGGCTCAGCCATCAACTCACCTTGACCCTGGGAAAGTCACCTAGAACAAATGAGCAAAACACTCTGCGACAGCTCACAGCACAGCTTGTGGAGGCCCTGGAAGAATCAATTTTCAGAAAATTGTATGGGCAAAGGCACCTAGAAAACTAGGCCAAAAGAAAGCACAGCAGCAGCACTGTCATGTGTGCCAATTCTGATTGCAGAAAAAGCACAAGTCCATTAAGAAAGGGCTTCGGCTCTACTATGCCATCACCTCCCATGTGCCTCCAGATGTCAGTTTATCTCTACTTCCACCAACTTTGTAAAAAGGTATCAAAAGCATGAGGGGTCAGAGGCCTCTTGCCACAGGTGCATTTAATAAGTAAGTCCATAATGTGATATAAATTGCAAGATCAGTATTAAGTACACAGTAACTGATAGTGTAAGTTCTAGAAAAGCACATGTGCATCTCTGCCATCTTTCCACCACCCACACAGCACTTCTGGACCCAACGCACAGTAAAACACACACAGTTGTCCCTGCTCCCAGCCAGCACCAGGAAAGCTTTGCATAGCAGCGGGAGTAGTATGGACAGACCTTCTCAATAAGACACCCAGCACACACCCTGAGGAAAAAGCAGCTGCTAGACAGCCAGGTGCTTCTACCCCAACATCACCTCCTTCATTCCATAATCACCGCAATTCAAAGCCACCACTGTACGCACACAGAACTGAGCACTACCAAGGAGCTCTGCCCCCTTTTTTGTATTGAGGGGTTAGAGGGGAGTCTGCTAGAGTCATGGATGGGAAGCAGGGAAACCTCACAAGCAAAATGAACCTACTCTCCAATACCTTTACCGTAAAAAGTCACACAAGGCTAGAAGTGACATGATTTTAGCTGCACTCACCAAGCCCTCAGTTAGCCGTGACACCGTTCTGCAGGTCTGGGCAGCTCAGGCAACAGGAGCAGCCCCAGGCCCTCTCTCTCTGAAGGCTTTCAGCACTGTATAGCAGCAGCACTGGCAGGTCTTCTACAGGTCACATTCTGCGGGTCACCTGCAGTAATGTGGAAGCTATGAACAGACTGGGAATCACCCAGACCTCCTTTCTGTCCTCCCCTCCCCAGTTCAACACCACAACAGCATTTACAGCCTCCTCCCGCTCTCGCTCACAGGCAGCTGCACCTTGAGCTCTCAGCAAAGGCTCAGCAGCCAGAGCAAATCAAATGCATCTCCAGGTTTGCTGCCCTTTACACTCACAAGAAAATAGAGAGTCTTGCAAGCACTCACACAGCTCTGAGGAGAGACATGCCTCATACAAACGACCAACACACAATTGTTTCTACATACACTGCGTGTTGGCCTTCATCACGTTAAACCATCCCCAAGCATGTGTACAAGACCTCTGTGCCCACAGGTCCCCTCTACTTCTCCTCATCAGGATCATCTACTCAAAGGAAAAAAGTACTGAGCCAGCATTCACCCTCCCGTTTTTCTCTGTTCTTCAGTTCTACAGTCTTTTTACCTCCTTCTCCTTCGGAGAGGAGAAGGTAAGGTACATAGAGCCTCTACACGAAAATGCACAACTCTAAAGCAAGTCTCAAAATGACAAGGAGACATAAATGCTCTATCCTCTGGGGTGGGCAAAAAGTTTAGAGCTGCCTTGTTCATCTCACTGTCACAAGCTGCATGTGAAAGGCCTTGGTAGATGACTTTCTCACTCCCCTCCTCCAGTTTGACCTCTGAGTTACTGCACCTGTAAAACAGGAACAACAAATGCTAAGACAGAGCTATCAGGCACACAGTACCACACTGGAATTCTGCATGACAAAACAGAAACGGTCAGGGCTAAAGTTTTCAAATTCCCACCTCAGTAAGTCTACTCTCATCAGAAAAGGAGGTCTCTTCCCATTGTTGTTTCATCCAAACACAAGTGTGCAAGCCATCAGGCTGCCTGAATAAATTCAACAGGTCCATAATGAGCACAACATCCAGTGCATTTCTGGGCAGCTGTGTGATACTGAAGGCTGAACCAAACCAAGGTGCAGAGTAACAACAGCCTCTGCAGAAAGGCAGGTACCTCAGACAAACCTGCCAGCTGCATTGTCCATTGATGGCACTGCACATGGCATCTGGTGACAACAGAGAGAAGAGCCCAGGAGGACTTACCAAGTGTTACAGCTACACGTAAGACAGAGTCAAGGACTAAGTACTACTTCTGCCACAAGTTTTAAAGCTATTTGTTTAAAGAGATGCTCAGCATCACTGAATTGAATGATACATCTAAGAGGGTGACCAGCAGCTTTTTAAGCCAAGGTAAAACATGGATTTTACAATAGCTATTATATAGATCCTACTTCCATTTAGCACCCACGGGGTATTTGAACTCTGTTCCTTTTATTTGTACAGCTCCATTGCTAACAGTAAACACGGCAGATAAACAATAGTTCATGATCCTTCCCCCACAAAAAAAGAAAAAAAAATCTATCTTCCTTCTGTGTACTTGACAAAAAAAAAGAGTAAGCTCCATGAAGTGATACTCCATTTTGCTGTTTTCTTTAGGTTTACTACATTTTAGACATACAGATTAAATCTGTCTTTACAAAGACCCTAGCAATAGCTGCATTCCTTAAAAGTCAGGCGCATTGAAAACCTTCTCCTCTTCCCACTTCTATGAATGGCATCTTGTGGTGATAATACATTTATTCTTATTTTTAATGGACAGCCACACCAACTTGTTCCAGCTGACAATACATTACTTAACACTGTATAGTGAAGAAGCCTGGAAAATGACATCTGCAAGAACAAAGCATAGAGAAAGCCTGCTTTGTACAGAACAACCTCCTGAGGGTTGAATAGGTAAGAGCAATGCATTGCTCGCACACTTTTATATCAGGGGAAATGGACAGCATTTGGTTGACCTAGAGTACCCGTCAATCAAAAGTCAGTAGAGGAAAAGCAGAGGGAGAGGGGAAGAAATGAGGCTTGAGCTGCTACAGTCGTTTGCAGAGAGAATTACGGCTGAGAAGATGGTCTGATCTTTTAGGGATGTCTGCCACAAGTTGGCTTGGGGCAGTGCAGTGGGCCATCTTCTGGTGCATGCCACAGAAATCTTTCCTTCTCAAAGGAAAAGGCAGAAGCTCGTAGGCAAACCATCAACACGTGCACATGTGTGCAAGAAAAACGGTACATGACTGGCCCGCAGGTCAGATCTGGCCCAATTGCTAACACAGTTGAACCTCAGAATTACATCACCAGCTCATGCCGATGTTTTTAATGCCCTTCCTATCTCTGATTACACTATTCATTTTTTAAAATCTATGCATTAATACCCACCAAATTACAACTCAGCTCAGAGTTAAAGATAATCTTTTCTCTCTGAAAGCTGCTTGTTAGAGCTCTGCTGTATTATCTGGAGTTGTGTGCTTCATTACAAATTGCCATCACATGCACCACCACCACACATTCAAGGTTGAAACGTACAGAAATAAGAGAAAACGGATCACAAGAATAAAAGAAAAAGCTGTTAGGTATCTGGTCAGCTTGCTTGCCCTCCCCCACTATGATAGTTTGCTGCTTTTGAACGATTTATGAAGACCCACAAAACCCCTGCTACCCTGAACACCACAGCAGTAAGTCAGATACCAGCGCCTGAAATCCACTGAAATCTAATGACTGATGGCCACCAACTCCAGTAAGCCTCAGATCAAGCCCAACCCCCAGGTCTCATTAAACTCATCTTTATATAAAAATCAATAGCCCTTTTGCCTCCTCCTTCAGCGGGGAGGGAAACAGCGGAAGCACTTCTACAATCAGAATTACATCTTACACAGGCTAAAAGAGTAAAGAGCTCCACAATGAAATTAATCAAAGTGAAGGAGTTATAACAGGCTTAAAAATGAGAGCACATTAATAACTGCTCCCTTGTGGTAAACAGAGCTAGTAATCAAGCACAGGTCCAGCAGAACCTATCCATAGCTGAAGCAGAATTAGCTCTGTAGCTACATGAATGAGCAAGTGATTGGTCTGGACAGTCACAGGTGAGGGTGGAAAGGCTCTGTAGAAATTCAATTCATCCATCAAAAACTCAGAAGAGAAAGATGCTCTTCTCTTAGAAAAGACATCACGTTTGTTGGCCATTCCAGAGCAAAGATCAGGTTTGTGTCCACCATCAAGACATTTTGCACTGCCAGCACCCAGAACAGCAAGGATATTATGACAGCTCCGAAAGCAATCTTTTCCCACTATGACTGCAGGCCTAGTACAGGATCCCAGTCTTTAGCTGGAATGATTCTTTGATTCTTCAGAGCAACCCATTTGTGAAGACTAATTGATAAGTGTCCAGTCTTCTGTTCCTCTGACAAAAACATATTCTGACAGCTCTTTGCTGCCTTTGTCTTGGGTCAGGAAATTTGCCCAGAGAAAACTCACTCTCCTACTGACCTTTCTTTTGTCAGCTTAGTAGCCTATGATACCATGATGCTTTTTGAAATTCAAACAGAAAAAGCAAAACAAGCAAGTTTTCATCTCTATTCAGAGTTATAATTTGACAGTGAAATATTTTCAGAATCTTCACGCTAAAGCACTGAAGTGGAATAGGAGAAAAGAAAGCAGGACTTGCTCCATGCAACTTTTCACTGGACATTTTGGCTATACAGGAACATGCAGTATCTTCTCCTTTCCCATCCTCCTATGAGCACTCAGTATATGAATTTAAAATCCTTCATCTTCAGAAGCCCCTTGGAGGTAGCTGTCTGTCTTTCACTGACAGGTAAGCGGTACCACAGACAATCTGGCTTTATCAAAGTCAAACAGCAAGTCTGCAGCTCAGCATTGAGCTGCATGAGATTGACCTTTGATTTTATGTATCTACCAATTTTAGAATTTTTAAATTCATTTAAAAGAATATATTAATTTAAAAATAAATAATAGTTGGATGAGAAAAAGGAAGAAATGGAAGATTATGGAAAAAAAAAAAAACCACACACGAGAGGCTAAAAAAACCACTACTGAATTTGCTGGAGTCTTTACAGCAGGGCCCCTCGTGCACTCTTTAACCAGCTCCAGGACACAAGACTTGAAGTGAGAATGTACCCACATTGACAAAAAATGGTAGAACAGCTAGATAAGCACTCACTCACATGGCTGACCTTCCAAACGAATGACAAGCTACCAGGAGAGCAATATCAGCTGGAACTCAAAAGGTTCTTGCTCTAAGAACAATGCTTGGGATTCAAATCGCACAAACATCTCTGAACAACTTGAGCCGCTTAATACAGTCAGTTTCAGAGGGACATCTGGGTTCCCTGTACAGCCAAAGGAAAGAAACAGCAATTCCAGTGCAGCCTGTCAGGGAAACTGCCCTGTCTGACCATCCAGGAGCCACTCTGGCAGTCACACTCCCACCACCCCGGACTGTCACGGCTGGGACCAAAGTCCCTTCACAGCGGGTAGTACCAGTGACCCCCTCTTGACTCCCTCCATGCCAGACTACTGAGCCCACAGACTGTAAGGGTGTCATCCTGCTGAGTCCAGCCACCTGGCCACAGGTCACGCTTCGTCACGCAAAGGGTCAGCACCAGTTCACAGCCCCTCGCCTGGGGGTCTCACTGTGTCCCCCACCCAGGGCACAACCTGCAGCTCCCACTGCAGCTGCACACCCAGTACCTACCTGCTCTAAGGGTATTTCTTAACAGCCCTATTTGAGGCGGGATGAATCTTCCTTTCGTTTCCCCTGTCACCTGCAGAAGAAAGCCCTAAATGACTAGTCAGATGTCTGCTGAGATTCTTGGACAGCTTTAGTTACACAGAATTAACGCAAGTTGAAGTCTTTACGCTGATGAGAAAAAAATAAAATCACTCCACAGATACTGCAGTCCCTGTTAAGTCAAGCATCTCCTTTTCAAGAAAAGTAACTTCTTGATTTGAAAAAAAAAAACCCTGGATAACAGGCAAAACACAGTTTTAGGCTCTAAACAGAAAGTGATTTTGGTCTGAGTAACTCCTCCCACCAAAGCAGTTTTCAGACCTAGAGCCAGAACATTAAAATAAAGGTCTGGGCCAATTATAAATAAGATGTAAAGCACTGAGTTTCCTTGATCTTCAGAGATTTTACTTATTACCTGAATTGCCTTATTTGCCAAATTCACATTATGAAGGTTTTCAAAACACCACTTTGTTCTTAAGTGATAAAAAAAGCAATCACTATAAACAAAATGCTCAAGTGCTGTTTCACTACTGACTAAGATTAGATGCCAATTTAGATCATAGAAAGCTGTAACACTTCAATTTCTGTGTACTATGATATTTTTACTAGGCTGCAAAGATTACCTACATAATTCTCTCTTTATTTTTTAAACCATAAAACTATCTTCTGTCATATTTATGTGATACCTTAAACAAAGCTTTTCAAAACTAAGCTACTGGAGCTTGTTCACACTACACTTTGCCTCACTTCTGTCATTTTTATGTTGCCCTTCCAGCACAGCTGAGATCAGGTGTCCCAATTCAAATGCATGACTGTGATCCTTGAAGAAGGGTTTCCATAAAACGGGGTTAAACAAAACAGAAAGCACGTAAGAACTATACTGCTGCCTTTTTTCTGCACACAGGACAGAAAAGTCACGGCAGAGAAATTTATCCAAGAAAAAATATCTCCAGGTAATTGTCAGTTTGAAGACATTACCATATTTTACAACAGTACTGGCTTCAGGCCTCAAAAATAAGTAGAAGACTCTTTGAACAAGACATAGGAAAAAGACTATCTTTGACAAGAAATCAGCACAGGAACGTGCCCAAAGTGCTAACATACGGTGCCCATGCAGAGGTAGCATTTTTACAGATCAAATTCCTTAAATGAAAACAGTACTTCTAAAGCTCAGTCTTTCATGGCTAGAAATAGAAATTCTCTGTTGAGAAATCCTTTCAGAAATGAATTTGAAAATCAAAAGCCCAGATTGGACAGAGTAGCTCTGTTATGGGGGGAGAGGAAAAAAAGAAAAAAAAATATGGAAAATCCATAGTCTTTTAACATCTTTCCTGCTCTCCAAAAAACTATGTAACTACAGTTGGCTTTAGAGTAAGCATTTGAATTTTACATAAAAACAGTGATCAAAATCTGGTATATAAGGCAGGTACTCTGCTACCAGCACCCCTTGCAATATCAACATTTCAATCGGCAGCATTTGCTACTGCAAGCCTCAGACCCTTGCTATAGTCTGTCTACTCTGTCGGCAGGATGGAGGCAGCCTTTTTTACCCCCACAGATACACAGCTGATAAAAAAGCAAACCATTTATCTCCCTTGCCTGTAAGGCCGCATGAATTGCTCATACAGCACTACCAGCATCTTCAGAAGGATGCTGTAACAGCATTCAGACTCTCTCCTGATAGCCACAGTGAATCAATGCTTATGCCCCAAGGAAAGTCAGTGACAAGTAGGCTCCTAAATCCCAAAGCAAGTTTTGTAAAAATCCTGTCCATAAAAATCAATCAAGAAATTGTATTGTATTGTATTAGCTCAGGAGGTCAAAGCTTGCTCTGAGCAGCACACAGCACAGAGAAGGCAGAAGTTTGCCAGCTATGCTGAGGTGAGTTTTCCCAGCAGAGATAGCTTGCCTCAATCTTAAAAAGAGCTACCTCTCTACTTTCTGGCATTTGCTGGAGCCATAAGGTGCTCTAGTTGTATTTACAGAGTAGCTGCAGGCTGTGGAGCAAAAATGCTTTTGGCTTAGGTGCTTATCCATAGCGGTGCTCTAGAGAAACACTGTGGTGAACATCAAACACATCTGCTGGCACAGACACTTTCTCTTCTGTGCTGCAGTGCTTCTGACACCGCCCGTATCGCTGCTGTATCCCAGTGCCTCGCAGCAGTGCACTAAGTGCTGCAGCTAATATCCCATGCTCAGTTTATTCTCTCTTCCCTGAGGGAGAATCATATGCACAGCAGTATGCATTGTTTTGAGGGAACAGCTTTTAAACAGGTACGAACAGCTTCTGCTGGAAGCAGAAATCGTGTGCCCTGAATGAAAGCTGCTCAGGCACATCGTGTTCAATAAAAGTTCATTTCACAGACTAGAACCAATATCCCCCTCTCCCTTCCATTAAAACAGTCTCTTCCGCAAAGAATGGCTTTATCCTTTTGCAATGTTCTACTGACTAAATGCCAAAACACAGAACAGTTTAGGTCGGAGAAGACCTAAGATCATCAAGTCCAATCATTAACCCAGCACTGCCACATCTACACGTTTTTAAAATGCCTCCAGGGACGGTGACACAACCACTTCCCTGGGTGTGAACCATCCATCAACCACTGCCCTACCATAAATGTCCATGGAAGTTTGTACAACACATACAGGTGCTGAATTACATCATGACTGTACAACTAGATCATTCACTGATGCTTGTGAAGTATTTTGGAATTCCTGCATGAGAGGAACTATCAGTTTATTATCCAATATAGGATATCAGCCTTTGTTTCCTCTCTGTTTTGCAGTCTCCCTCATTTTCATTCACCTGCAACAAAAGCTTACACTCTTCTTGAAAGAGAACAACTCTTTTCCAGCTCCTTAGCAATACTCTACTTCTTACTGTAATTTGGCTTCCTCAGGTGTACACATCTTTATCATTACATCCAGCTCTTGAAACAGGTCTGCCTAGAGCATTTGATAAAATCTGAATGAAATTGCCAGGATAGTAATGTTATTATGAAAATGCCATGTGTCTAGGGAACGATACAGTAAAGTTTTCTTAATAGCTTCTGCACTTGATGCACAGAAAACACTTCCTCCAAAGAAATGAGCAATGCCAAATTAAACAATTCCAATAACACTGGAACAAAGAATTTGATTTTTCAATGCAGAACTTTTGCATAGGACAAGAATGGTCTCCAGAGGTGACTGAGGGTTTTGTTATTGTTTTTTAAGTCATCAAAATCTACAGCTCTTAATACTAAAAATTCTTCTCACAGACCAGATTTTTTCTGTATTGAAAAAAGAAAAAAAAAACCCAAGAACAATTAAAAAAAGAATCCTACAGAGAGGGCATTAAAGAAACCCCTAATCTGTTCTCCTCAAAAAGAGCTCTTCTCTAATTCCCCAGTGGACCTACAAACAGCAACTGATAGAACAGTTCCTAACTCTCCACCTGTTGATGCAGCTTTCTTCTCCATGAAGAATTAAGAGTGTACACCACCAGCAGAAAAAAAAAGTAACAAGAAAAGAGACAACAGCATCCCTGTAGTCTTCATACTATTTCAGATTTTCAACAATAAAAGTCTTCTAAGAGCCAGAAAGTCACATTTGAGTCCCACATGTAGGTCAAACTGTTCTTTCTAAAAGAAATTAGCAATTAAAATTTAGAGATTTGATATAACTTCACACAAAAAGGTTTCCTAAGAAGCACATCTGCCATCTCTGCTGTGCTGGTGGCCTAAGATGCTGTGAGTGCTAGAAGCACTGTCAGCACAGGAACCTAGAGATCCTGGAGGTCCAGAGCTCAGCCCCCAAGCTGTTAAGCCCAAAGTCACTGAGCAAGTTCTGGTGACAAGCAGATGTTTTAAACTGTAGGGGTCCAGCATGAATAATCATTTGATTTCCATGGATGAAAAAACAAGTCCAAGGTGCGTAGCATGTTGTGCTTATTGCAGTGGTCTTCTCTAGAATGAGCACCTCCAAGTCTCAGCTGAGGATTTTTCTTGAGAATTGTGCCAGGTGAAAGTGTCAGCCAACACAAACAGGACAGTGGAAAGGATGAAGATATGCAAGGAGAAAAGATTCTGCTTAGATTTTGGTGAGTGCAGTATAGGAATGGGACAGAAGTAACTCAGAAGCACTACAACCAAACAGAACACTTCTCAGGGGAAACATCTATCCCGAGTTAAAATTCTTCTACTGTACTCACTTCAGATTGTCTATCTGTCCTGTCTATCACAGAGCCAGGGTGATTTCAGAAACACTTAACATGCAAAGAAGTAATATCCCTATGTAAATAACAGAAATACTTTTCTTGCAAGAAATACTCAAAATCCCAAACATCTGCAAAATGCTAGCAGAGATTTACACATATCTTTTAGTTCTGATGGCATGACAATCCACTTTGAATTGGCTTCCATGGTAACCACAACATTAAGGTCCCCTGAGAGTCACCTCACACAAACACACATACACAGAGGATTGGAAGGGCTCTGTGCAGAGACAGAACACAAACTTAGCCAGTGCAGGGAGTTTCTCCACAGCATCCACCTTCCAGCTAACGGGATTCAGAAAGACACCCTTTCTTTCCCTTAGGAAAGGGATTCAGCTCTCCCATCATCATCGAGACTGAAGCAAGCACTTCTCTTTAGGAACTGACCCTTGCTCCCCTCTTCCTTCACACCCCAATATTGCCTAACTGTAACACATGTACTTAAATCATTTCACTCAGCAGTGTTTCGTTCTTCAGCAAGACCCAGCTTTGTAATTTTTCTAGTTGGGTTGGTGGAAGCCCAAGGAAGTCAGGAAACAAAGCTCTCGGTCAACTGCAGAGTCAGCCGCTCCAGAGAGACACTGCGGTGTGGTCAGCCCGACACCTGCAAACAAGTCCATGCCTTTCTCCACTCCACCTGCTAGCACCTGCATTTCATGCACGACTTGGTCTAATCAGAACTGAGAGGCTCCCAAGAAAGGGAGCTGATTTAAAAACAAAACAACACACCAAAGTTATGCTGTCAGTACTCTTCTGACCTCTAGTTTGCTGTGGTATACAAATGATGACAGGCATCAGAGATTTTCAATGGGAAAACATCTCTTTGTGTAAGGTATATTTATCATCCTTTTCTTGGGATACCCCTTAAAAATTTAGATAAACAGTCCTAAAAGAGGCACTTTCACAACATCCCACTAACAGGCACAATTCCATCAGCATCTCTCCTTTCTAGCCTGCTATAATTTATAAAGTGTCATAATTTGCAAATTCAGCCTCTTGCAAAACAGAAGGAGGCAGGAAAGTAGTTTGAGTGAGACCTAGAGCAATGAGAAGGAAGCATTTTTCAAGAGAAAGACCAGAAAGCGATGGTTCACTCTTTGCCCCAAAGGAGGTCTCTTGGCAAATCAAACCCTTTTGTTCATCTTCCAAACATATTTTGGCCGAGCTTCCAACTTCTAGATAAGAGGCAGGAAATAGCAAATTAATTATAGTATCACTAAAACAATAGTCACCTAATACAGCTTTTGTTTAAGGCGTCTGTTGAAAATAATGGGTTTTCTAAAGTTATGCTTTATAAAATGTTTATAGAACTTCAGTTACGTGTAGATAACAACTAATGCACACTATCTAATGAGAATAACTATGAACTCTACTCTTCCTTTGGGAAAGTATCTTCAAGTCAATGAGCCAGAGATACTTGCGCAAGCAACAGGTATTTTTGATTCAGCTTCTCAAAAGTGAGAAACAGAAGAGAATTTAAAATTCCTGCCCATTTGGCAGAGCACACCGCTCTTTCTGCCTCCCGTTCTCTTGGAGACACGACATGTAATTGACAAAGTGAATACAAGTCCTAAACATATCTGCTATTTTACATCTGGTTCCTGTTACTTTAACCTCAGAAGCAAACTGAAAAAAGGAAAAATTCCTTTTACTGCTGATTGCTTATACTTTCCTAAAATGTTCTTCCTTTGTTCTATCAGCCAGGTTATTTAGAGGATATTACCTTAATCCAACAAAGAACTTAAGAATATTAATATTTTCAGTGAAGGCAAAGGCTTTAATGGATCATGATGCTTTATTTATTAGATTTCATCAGCTCTTGCTTCATATTCTAACTACTCCACTGAAATACCCTTACAGTTTCATTATTCTGCCTGTTGTATTAGTGATAAGTCAGGTATGGAGCACATACTCTCCACTTGGGAATTCACATCTACCTTCCTAGGGACAACTTTTCGTACATCAACCACCAGCTTCTTCTTCCTCTGAAGTTTTACCACAGTTATTAACAACTGACACCAGGCCAGCTGCCTCCGAAGAACAAGCGGTCAGAGTGCACACCCAACATCCTGCCTGCCTTGGGGACAACCAGAAAACTAAGAGGACAACAGTTCTATAGAAAACAGCCAGGCAGCTGTCGCTCTTTGACCTCAGCACAGTCATGACTGCCCAAAGCTAAACCACCATCGGATAAGACAAGACAGGACCAGGCACTCCTCAGCTACAGCGCCACAGCGCTACTCCCTGCACTGGGCTGTGCTCCTCAATGTGCAACTTCATATGGCCACAGACGCAGCAAGACCTGCCAGCCAGTTAATGAGCTTGCAATGCCATGTTAGTCACTAACAAACACTAGTGGTCAAGGAAACTCCTACTGCTTCATTTACCATCTCTTGCGTTGCTCGGTAGAACATCACACGAATTAGGAACCAACAGCATCAGCACTGCAACACTCAAGAACTCAGGAGAAAAGCATGGTTAAGACAGAAGGGTTGTTCCTGAATCGCTGCTTGCTTGCTGTGTTTGACACCAGCTGTCAGTACTTCCACAGAACTTACTCTGTTCCACTCTTGCTCCATCCCATACTAGTTACCCAGCAGGCAGCCCAGGAAACATCACCTCTGAAACACAGACAGGAGAAGAGGGGAGGGGAAGAGAGACTACATACTCCCTTGACACCTTCTTTCTCAAAGTCATATTGCAATACCTCCACAGTAGCTTCTGCTTCCTGACCGCCTTTAAAAATGAAAAAAACAAGCACTGCCTTTGTCTGCGGGTGTCAAGGAAATAAACAATCTCAAAGCTAAGAGAAGCAAGCGGGACTTTCATTTGGGAAGTGCCTGCAGTCAATCCTATGGGAAAGACACCATAGCTAGCACTAGACAGCTGCTACCATCTCCTCCTAAGAGGCACATTCTACTCAAGACATGGCAGGGGCAGTTCCAGGCACCAGTGCAAGCCACCACTGTCCAAAGCAGAGACCCTTCCTTCCTTTCCTGCACCTCACTCCTGCTCTCCCAGAAACACTCCCTCGTGAGGCTGCTTGTGTGTTCCTGTTTTGTTAAAATCAGCATCTTCCCCAGAACAGAACTCCACAGAAAAGGACCTAACAAAACAGTCAGTAATTAGCAGGAGTGGGGAAATACATCTGCTCCATGAAAAATCTTCTGAAGAGGTACTGCAAGTCCACAGGTCACCAGGAACACACAGCTATCCCCAAAGCTAACATCTGCCTCTTCTCAAAGTTCTCAGGTTCCCCTACTACACTTTCCTTTACAAAATGGTACAAAGGACCTTATTTTCTCACGAGCAAAAGAAAAAGGAGCCCAGAAATTGAAGAAACATTAGTGCAAAAAGATTTCAATGAGTATCTTTGGATAACTGATACAGAATTCAGGTATTGATGGTAGAGTGACAAGGTCCCAAAATATATCAGTACTCTCCAGAAAGCAGAAAGACAACATGTATCCTCTTTACTCCAGTTTGTTCATTTAATTCTAAACAAGAGCAGGTACTCTAGGTGAACAAGATATTTTTCAAGCATTTCCTAAAGTAATAGCAATAAAACATCAGATAAGGAAAAATTTTTACATTAAATGGGGGGAAACTGAAACAAAACAAACTCAACGAACAGCCTGGACTTCCCAGCAAAAAGATTAATGCATGTAAGGATGGTGGTGGGAGGAAGGGAGGGAGGGAGGTCAAGAAATGGGATGTCACATACTGCAAAGAAGAAAAACTATTGCATATTTAATGGAGTACAAGATTTTTCTTGAAAACCTATCAGATGATGAAAGCCTGACCATCTTCCTTCCCTCCTTTCATGACCATCTCCCTCTGTGATACAAGGGGGAACATGGGGGAGGGCAGACTACAACACCCCATTGCCTCCAAGCAAGGCTGCATTTCCCTTTCCAGGACTGTATCCCAATTAGACAGTAACTTGCCCTGCAATTTATTAGCATGTTCTCTTCCTAAAACACTAAATCCAAACTATAATCCCACATCTCACCAAAGCAAAGGATAACAAAGTCTGTACTCCTGTGTGTCCCACGAGGCTTGCAAGGGAGCAGACCAGTCTACACTAGCAAACATGAATCCTGCAATTCCTGAACTGTCTGACTGGCCTCAGCAGTGGACTACACATGTTGTCTGTTGTCCCATGGCCATACAAGCCAGTGGTCTGAAGAAAAGGGAAGCGGTGGTTGACATCTATGTAAATCAGAGAACATTGTTTATCACAGGCAAGAGGGAGAACTTTATTCAAGGCAGTGCAAGAGAGTCATCACCACTCACCAAAACAGCTTACAAGCTTCCTTGATTAAGGCACACAGACTGATCCTGCTGTGAGTTTTGAGTAAGAAAATGTTTTCCCCCTTTTTATGCCAGAGCACAATCAAAAATTACTCATCTTTACCACTGCATCAAGAAAACACAGTTAAAATGTGGACAAAAACGTTGCTTTAGAGTTTCAAGTAACTGCAGCCTCAGACCTCTTCCTTACTGCCAAGACTGTATTTTGAAAAAAGGAAGAAGAGGAGGGGGAAAATAGTAATATCATACACCCACAAAACATGTTCAGAAGGAGAGTCAAACTTTGAGTCTCTCATGTCCAAAACATACAAGGACACTGGCACCTATTAGATTTTCAATGCTACCACCACCGCAGTAAAGTCAGCTCTTTCACAAAGCTAAAGGATGCCAGGAGGTTACTTGGGTGAAAAAATGGGACCCCCGCCTTCTGACAAATTTGATTAAAATTGGCTGACAGAGTCAAACATTACCGGCACGTGGTAATTGTCTGCATAAGCCTGGCAACCTCACAAAAAGCATGATCATGGAAGCTCATTTTTTAAAGTGTAGTTTCCCAAGGAAATAGGTGAGGGAAAGGCATTTTCACTGGCACTCCAAGCAAAAACAGAGTTTAATCTGGCACCCTTCACAATTACTCAATTAGCTTCCAATTCAAGAACAGAAAAGAACAAATTAATTGACCATCAAAGTCTTAGAACAAGCCTGGTACTGTGCCACCAAATGGAAATGAGGGGAATTAGGCTACAAACAGCCTTGCTGCAGGCGTCCAAAGCTGCCCTCTGCCAACACTTCTCCCATGGGACACCTCTGGTTCTCATCAAAAGAGCCAACACAGTAATTGCAAGACAGACAGCAGATCTGAATGCACATACCAAGAGAATTTCCAGCAGTCAAAATACATACACACAAACCCAGTGAGATGACATAGTCACATGCACAGACCAGACTACCAAGAGGTCTGGCCTACACAAACATTAACCAAAGCACAAATCAGTACTGTGGCATGTTAAACAAAAGAGGATAGACAAAAGCCACAAGAACGCTGCATCTTGAAATTAATCTTTCCACAGGAGGTTAATCAGAATGAGTGAGCGAGTGAACACTTCCGTGTGTATAATATTCCCCAGTGGTTTAGTCATTACAGCAAAGAACCCAAGCCTTTAAATATAGATCTGCCTAAGAAGCTGAACACTTCAGACAGCAAAATTAACTTGGAGGTTAGCTTCCCTTCCAAAAGAATTGTATTAGACAATTATCTACAGAAGTCAAAATCAGGCAAACACTTAAGGGCCACAAGAGGAATAATACAATGATTGCAAAGGAAAAAAGCAAACAATGGCTAGGTGCTCATATTTGTTGGAGTCATACACATGGTGGTATTCATAATGATACTAATTCTGAGTTCTGCTTTATAAGGCATATTCCTAAAAGGAACTTATTTTCTAATTATGAGCTCCAGTGATCATGCACATTAAACAATGAAAACAAATGGCAGTAGATATGAATGTTGTGACAGTCCCATTATCTCTCAAGCAATGCATGGGGATAAGCTGTTAGCCATCCTTATAGGCAAAATTCACTTGAAATGTCATTCCTAGCAAAATTCCTACAGCTGTCACTTTATTCTCCCTCTATCCATACCAGAAGGCAGCAATTAGACAAAACTGAATTTAAGACACAAATTCTTACTTACCAAAAATATTTATAGTTTAGAAATCATGTCCCTAAAATGATCTTGCTATCTTTTTAAATCAAAAACCCAAAACAAACACCCTCAAAAGTGACTGAGAAATGACTGGAATTTTTTTCCTTCATGATGCTGAACTACTCAGGGATTCCCTGCTCACTGCCCTCCTTTAAAATGCAGGGGAAGCAAAGACTTGATCTTCTAGGTTACACGTTCGTCAGCACACGAGGTATTGCTGTTTTCCCACAGAGCGCTTAATGCCTCTAACAGTCCTTCATTACCTCCCCAGGAGCCCTCATTGGCAAACACAGCAGCACTGCAGTGCTCAGACGAAGGGCTTTGAGAAATATCTCCTAGATGTCACCTCTGGGTTCAGCTAAGTCCACAAGCAAAAGCAGAAGCTTGATGCTCAAGAGCAGCAATATACAGCTCCTTAGACAGGGTGTTATTCCCTATTTTGTCTAGATGCATTAAGCAAGAACAAGAGACACACCATAGCTTCCACGGACTCACAGCTTTAGCCTTGCAGGTGAATTTCAAAGCCAAATGATATTACTGAGAGCAAGAAACAGCACCTGATTTAGAAGCAGCAGGAAAGGAATCGATGTGCAGCCTATGGTGAAGTTACAACACGCCCTTATAAGACAAGACCCCTTGTAAGGAGCTAAGTTGGGGCTGTTCAGCATGAAGAAGAGAAGGCTGTGTGGAGACCTCACATCAGTCTTCCAGTATCTGAAGGGAGCCTACAGGGAAGCCAGAGAAGGAGTCTCCATCAGGAGCTGTAGTGACAGGACACTGAGTAGTGGGTAAAATTGAAAGGGGAAATTTAGCTTAGATACCAGAAAGAAATTCTTTACTGTAGGGATGGTGAGGCACTGGAACAGGTTGCCCAGAGAAGCTGTGAGTGCCCCATCCCTGGCAGTGTTCGAAGCCAGGCTGGATGGAGCTCTGAACAACCTGGTCTAGCGGGAAGTGTCCCTGCCCATGGCAGTGGCAGGTTGGGACTAGATGATCTTTAAGGTCCATTCCAACCCTAACATTCTATGATTCAGAGAACCATGTTACTTAATGGTTTTGTGCCTCCTGCATTACTGCCCTCCCAGCATCACAAGTGATTCCAGACAGACATGAAGCCTACAAACAGAACAAAAGCCCAGAAGTCCCAGAGGAGGCAAACCATACTGTTCTATAAGTGGCATAACTCATAAGTATTCCCTAATGTGGCTTTTAGCTTAAACATGCAATAACTTTTACAATCCCATCAACACAGGGCTGAAACAAAAAATGAAAGTGCTACAAGACTGCTCAGAGAAATCACTTGGACTTCTCCCAGGACAGATACAAGGACAATATCTGGAAAACATTCAAGTTATCCCCATGCAGTGTAAGCAAGAGACTTGCAGTGAGAGCAGAGCAGCTCATTTGAATTAGGGAAGCAGGACTGCTCAGTTACCCCTCAATATCCTACGAAGTCTTCCAGTGATTACACAGAATAGATGTTCAAGGACAATAGCATGTGATGAAAGAACATTCAGAGACAAGACTGTAACTCTTTTTGCATTCCATGCATTGTTCCATTTTCTTGTCAGGGGTAAAAGGATGCAAGCTGGCCCTCACCTTACTCCGAATCCCTGAATAGAGACACAAATAGCAGTAATACATATATACACTGAAAAATGGCATTCCGATGCTGATTCATACTGAAGCTAGGACAGACAATGACACATTCTATATAAAACATTTAAGAAGTTTTGAATGAGACATCCCATTTATATTTCTTTTAATAAAAATAGATCTGCTTTGTTCACAATTGCTGCTGTTCCTAAGTTCCTGGAGTTCGTAAGAAATGCAAATTTACAGAAAAAAATGCATTATTCACTTTCAGAGTGTGAATGAAGATATTTGCATAGAATCACAATCAAAGAATGAGTGAAGGTTGGAAGGTACCACAGTGAATAATTTAGTCCAATGTCCCTGCCCAAGCAGCTCTGCCCTAGAGCACATTGCACTGGATTGTATCCAGACAGTTCTTGAGTATCTCTAGTGAGGGAGACTCTCTAACCTCTCTGGACAACCTGTTCCAATGCAGTCACTTATACAGTAAAGTTCTTCATCACGTTCAGTTGAAATTCCTGTGCATCAGTTTCTGCCCATCGCCATAAATCCCATTGGTTGGCATCACTGGTAAGGGCCTGGCTCCCTCCCCTTGAGACCCTCCCCTCAGATACTTATTAACACTGATGAGGTCTCCTCTCATGCATCTGTTCTTAAGGATAAACAGCCCCAGTTCCCTCAGCCTCTCCTAAGAGAGATGGTGCACTCTCCCACTCATCTTTGCTGCCTTCCTCTGGATCCATTCCAGGAGCTCCATGTCTCTCTTGTCCTGAGGAGCCCAGAACTGGACACAGCTCTCCAGCTGAGGCCTCACCAGGGCTGAGCAGAGGGGCAGGATCACCTCCCTCGACCTGCTGGCAATGCTTTTCTAATGCAGCCCAGGATCCCATTGGCCTCTTCGCCACAAGGGCACTGCTGGTCATGGACAGCTTGTTTTCCACCAGGACCCCCAGATCCTTCTCCACAGAGCTGCTTTCCAAGAGCTCAGCCCCCAGCCTGTGCTGGTGCAGGGGGTTACTCCTCCCCAGGAACAGGACCCTGCACTTGCCTTTGTTGAATTTCAGAAGGTCTCTGTCAGGTGTCCTTCTGAAGGGCTGAACCATCCCAGCTTTCTGTTTGCAAGGAGCATGCTGAGGAGGCTCTTCTACCCCTTCATCAAGTCATAGGTGAATTAAGCTAAACAATACTGGACCAAGTATTGACCCTTGGGACACCACCAGTGACAAGCCTCCAACTAGACCCTGTGCCACTGATTACGACCCTCTGGGATCTGCCATTCAGCCAGTTCTCAATCCACCTCACTGGATACTCATCCAGGCCACACTTCCTGAGTTTGTCTCTCACAACATCCTCCTAGACAGGGTTGAAAGCCTTGCTGAAGTCACGGTGGACAGTATCCACTGCTGTCCCCTCATCCAGCCAGGCAGCTGTTTCATTGTAGAAGGCAATCAGGTTGGACAAGCATGATTTAGCCTAACTGAATCCATACTGTGTGCTCCTGATCACATTCTTGCCATCCATGTGGACAGCGATGGCCTCCAGAACGAGGCGCTCCATCACCTTTCCAGGGACTGAGGTAAGGCTGACTTGCCAGTAGCTCCATGGGTCCTCCCTGCCCTTTTTGAAGACTGGGAATGACATTGCTTTCTTGCAAAGGTGTCCTCAGACACCGTTCCTGATCTCCACGACCTTTCAAGGATGATCATGAGCGGCCTGGCTATGGTACCCTCCAGCTCTCTCAGCACTCACAGATGCATCCCACCAGGGCCCATGGACTTGGGAATGTCAAGTTTGCCTAGCTGTTCTCTGCTTTGGTCAAGGAGGATTGGGTTAAAGTCTTCCTTCCAGCACTCCCTTAACTCTGGTCTCTGGGTCAGAGATTCCTGAGGGCTCATCTTGTCAGTGAAGACTGATGCAAAGAAGGTGTTCAGTATCCCTGCCTTCTCTGTGTCTTCTGTGACCAGCGCCCCTCCTCCATTTTGTAACAGGCCCACATTATCCTCAGTTTTTCTTGTTATTGATGTATTTGAAGAAGCCCTTCTTGTTGTCCTTGACGTCCTTGGCCAAATTTAATTCCAGATGGACCTTGGCCTTCCTTGTCTGATTTCTACTTACTCTGACAACCTCTCTTTATTAATTCCAAGCGGCCTGACCCTGCTTCCATCTCCTGTGTATTTCCTGCTTGCGCTTGAGTAATGACTATTGGTTTTTTTATCCACAAAGGTTTCTTGCACCCTTTGCCCAATTTTTTGCTTATCAGAATGCATTCCTCAAGGAAACAATCCTTGAATATCAACAAACTCCCCTGGTTTGTGAGAAGCAGGATCTCCCTTTAAAGCACAGATTCAGAAACATCTATTAATTAATTAAAAATACCTTTTCTAGAAAGTATTTCCATTACCTTCCATTACCAGGCCTTAGACTGACTTGGAAGCGAGTTCAACTACTGCCAATCACATGAAAAATTAACCGCAGGATCCACTCACTACACAACAGCATTGACTGACATCATGCATCAAGTGAAGCATTTTGACACTCCCAACATATAAAAATTTCTTTTACTATGTGAGCACACAAGTGTAGCCTAGCAACAGCCACAACCAGCACCTTCTTTCACACGCACCTGACCCCAATAAAGCATATCTTTTGTCCCAACCCCTAGCAGGTTTTTCTGGCAGAAAGTAGTAAAAGAACAGCGCTCCCAAGAAAACGACGAACTGGACACAAATACAAACACATTAAAAGATTTTGCAAATTTAGTTTTCAATGTGATCTTCTCTGGTTGCTCACTGTATATAACCAAAACCCTGTTTAGCTCCAGAAATGTGTAGTGGCGCTTCATTTCAAGTCCGGGATTGTGATCCTGCTTTTTGTCTTATTTCCTCCACTCAGGATCCTGAGCTCCATCGCATGGCCACTGCAACCAAGGCTGTACCCAGCTCTCACATCCTCAACCTTCCTTGTTTTTAGCTACGTATGCAAGCGGAACATCCTTTTGCTCCATACACTCCTTGTGCACAGTGCTTGCATTGTCCTCCCAGCCCATATGAGCACCACCAACCTTACACAAGTTATTCCCATCAACCAGATAGAGATGAAAGCTGTCTAGGAGCAAACCTGTAAAGCAAAGAAGCTGCTCTCATGGACCCCATGATGCACACCATTCTCAGTTTGGGATGCGGCACTTGGACTAGACTAGTGCCATATGCGCTCCTGGAACAGAGCTTCCAGTTTAGTTTTATCCAAAAATGAATCAAATACACACTCTGAAGCCACTCCATCATTCGACTTCAAGCGCAGTAAGGTGGGATAACCAGAAGAATTAGCTTCAAAAAACATACTCCTAATGCAACTTCACTGTCCAACATCAGTGCACACGCAGCAGCCCATAATCAAATTCATACTGCATTTGTTACAAAGGGCCAGTACCACATACTTGGAATGTGTAGGACGCTCTGCAGAAAGCAACGTGAGCCAACCTGAACCCAAAGAAATCTTGTCTCAATTTACACAATGTAGGTATCTGCTCAAAACCCGCAACACACAAAAGGTTTGGTATCACTTCCAAAATGCTTGCTTAAAAGTGACTGAGAAGTTATACCAAGTAGTATATTTTAACTGTTTCACCTCAGTGGCATCTGAATGATTTTTATTTTTATGACATAGAAGTACTTGTTTTTGAAACACATTAAGGGGACACAATCAGGTTAGAAATAAGCAGGCATGCTAAGTGGAAGTCAGGCTGAATAGAGATAAATCTTTGGCCACCAGTCCACTGTTTTATTTGCAGAACTAGGCAACATTTTGGCTAAATTACTAATTTATTTTATGGTAATATACAATGCCCTGTCCTCTAGCCAGATACATTGCTTGGGTTCTTTACAGGAAATTCTGCCAAAAAAGGCTTTAAGGCAAATGCTAGTGTGTTCTGTGTGCACTCTGACTAGACAAAAAAATGAACATTAATATGCACTTTCCTACCCAAAGCTTAAGGTTAGTAGTATATACTATATATACATATGGGGAGCAGGTTTGTGCTCACACATAAAGCATTGGGTGTTATTAACCGAAATCAGGTTCTTATTTCCATGTTTAAAGGTCAGGTTTTCAAGAGCCCTCACTGTCTACAGGAGGGACTTTGTACAACAGATAGATCCTGCATACAGAGTGCTTCTTAAATTGCACACTTGAATAAGAACATCTGTCTTTTAAAATCTAAAAGTCTCAATGTGGTGGGTTGATGCCAGGTGCCAACCAAGTTGCCCTATCACTCCCCTCCTCAACAGGACTCAGGGAGAAGAAAATCAGATTTTTTTTTTAAATGGGTAATAAAGGCAGTTTAATAAAGCAAAAACAAAGGCTGTGTGTGGAAGCAAAGGAAAATAAAAGACTTATTCCCTCCTTCACATCAGCAGGAAATATTCAGCCACTTCCCAGGAAGCAGAGCTTCAGTATGTGTAGAGGTTTCTCCAGAAGACGATTGTCATAGTAGCAAATGCCACCCTGCTTCTCTTTTCTCTTAGCTTTTATTGCTGAGCAGACATCACATGGTCTGGAATATCCCTCTGGCCAGTTTGGGACAGCTGGTTCTGGCTGGTCCATCTTGGAGCCAGCTGGCACTGGCCCTGTCAGACATGGGGGAACCTTCTGGCAGTATCCCACAGAAGTCAGCCCTGTAGCCTCCCACCAGTACCCAAACCTTGCCACACAAACTCAGTACATTCAAAAAAGCAAGTAGTTGGTTTTATGTGTGTATTTTTAGATGAGGAAAGTAAGAATAACTAAAAAGCCTCATCTAATAAGTATAATTCTGTTTACCCAGAAGTCAAACTTATCTCCTATTTCTGTATACAAACATACCTTTGAGAGGCAGTGGGAAATCCCAGTTGCAGGTGTAATGAAGAAGCTTCTATTCTTAATGACTTGTGCCAGCTGTTCCAAATACCCTGACCCAGTGCCTTGAGAAACAATCAGTAAACTTACACAGATTAAGAAATGAGTTGGTGCTTTACAAAAGAAATAGTTCCAGGCCAAAAGAGCAAGAAAAATCCTTGGTCTTCCTCACCCTACTCCTTTCTTCTTTTCCCCGGCATAAGGAAAATAGAAGTCAGCTGCATTAATGGCCACTCTGTATAGGAATTCAATACTGAAACACATTTTTTAAAAACAGTCAAATCTGCAGCCTGGGGCAATTTTGGAAACCTAAGTAAGACATTTGTAAGCCTACCTCCTCCAGATTTTGTGTCAATCCACAAGCATCAGGAAGAGAATCCCAGCTTCTACTAGGAACCTCAGGTCTTAAAGATTTTCATTCCATTTACTTGCACACCCAAGTTGTAAAATTCCCCAGCCACAACATAATAGTTATTTCCAGAGAGCAGCAGCTAAAATATACAACACATAAAAAAATAAAAAAACAGCAGGCCAGCAAAGACTGCCGCACAAGACTATGTGCCCATCAGAACCTGGGAAGCTGGATTAAGCACTCAGGAGACCCAGATTCCATTCCCAGCTCCAGGCATGCCAGAGACAGTCCCTGCCAATCTTCCTCCATTCAGAGGACATATTCCCCAGACCAGGAGCTTTCTTTCCTTGTGCAGTGCCTCAGTGCTTACAGGGTCTCTGATAACCAACACAGCAAAGACTATTCCCATCCTTTCCATGCCTGCAACAGGAACAAGCTGACAAAACTGAAAGCCATCACTAACGGCAAGTAAGAGAGAAAAATACATAATGGAGGCAAATTATATTTGGAAGAAAACATTGAAGGGAAAGGAACAAAACAGCACTCCTTCATCAGCCGAGACGTCACTTAGTCATGATCTGGAGTGTTCACACCTGCTCCGCTCTGTCACAAACTCCCACAGCTCCGAAACGCGCTGCTGCAGCAGCAGCAGCAGCACCCCAACACCTCGCCTTCTGCCAAGCCTAAGCAGCGTAACGGGATCGTTTTGTCATTCAAGTTCCCACTTAGTTAATCGCTGTGACACCTTCAAATCTCTGCGGTGTATTTCACACAGGATGTCTGCGCAAAGCAGCCCCAGCAGCCCAGTGCAAGCTCCTGAGCTGCTGCCCATGTGGGCAGTCCTGCCCCCAGGAGCACTGGGCTCAGCATCCTGACTTACCTGGGTGCTTCGCCCTACTAACAACCCTGTTCTGGTCACCGCTCCCCATCATTCCTTTCTTGTTTTGATCTGTGATATCATAAAGGCCTCAGTTCAGAGAAATTCTTTGGCACATGCTGCTCTGCCTTGGCTAAGGCGGACTCATGTAAGACAGATCTCAGAGCCAAGGAAAAGGACTAACAAGGACTAGAGGAAATTCTCCACGGACCTTTTAGGTACAGGGTATCTAGAACAAATACATTTTGAAAGCCCCTTGAAGTGCTGCTCTCGGTGCCTTCACAGACTTGAAAACTTTTGGAAATGCACCTCTGAATGCTTAGCTGAACAGGGATTTGTCAGTACTTTGCTGAATAGAGATCCAGATTACAGGAGCATAAACGATACAGGATATTTATTTTATGTTCCTTGAAAATTTCTTCCCAGTTCCCCCTTTCTTTCACCGCCTCAGCAATGGCAATTTATGCACATTACATCCATGTGGACCTGTTCCATTCAGCTCCTTCTCCATTACCGTGGGTTTGGCAAGTGATACAAGGAATGTTTTGCTTTTGTGATAAACATTCTTCGTCATGATATGGCATTTTCAACTACTTAAACAAAAAAGTTTATATAGCACCTTCCAACAGCAAATCGGTCCTTTATTTGAGACACACTGGTGACAGGAAAATACAGCAGCATGACCCTTCCTTCCCAAATACAGCTACACACAGCCACATGGATTGGTGCCAATAAAACACAAGCTTCTACCTCCATGTAAGTGAAATAACTTCCACAGACTGAAAATGGAGGAGGAATACACAGAAACCAATGTCAGGTCTTGTAACTCACATATGTGCCTGTATGTGGTTCAGCGTTTCCAAGGCAAGACAAGGGACAGATTTATAAACATATTTTTTAAAATTGCAGTGCAATTACTGGATTTACGGTTTTCAACCCTGACTGTTCCAAAAGACCTGGGTACCCCATCCTATTTGGTCAGACATCCTCATTTGACTCCATAGTATGGAAACTACAGCGCTGTCATGATTCCCAGCTCCTGGTCTTCTGCCACAGGCTGGGAACCACTATCCTACATCCAAATGATTTGGGCAAGCACAGAACCACCCCTCTCACATATCCAGAAGCGGAGTGTTTATCCAAGCCAAACACTATGGCTGTCTCTACACAGCAGCTTGTAACCAAGCTGGTAATGAATCTTGAGCAGCTAAGTGCTTAATTTATGGACACAGCTCTAGTTTATGTTGTTGCAAGGCGAAGCCCTGTACACAAGCAGCCGACCAGAATTATTTTATGTCTGTACAGTGAGAACTTTCAGCTCCCATACAATTGTAAAGCATGCTGCTCTGAATGCTATAGCAAGTTATTACCAGCAGCTTATGTGCAGTGTGTTTTTTCTATCCACTGCAGTACTTGAGTGCTGCCATCAAACCAATTCAGAAAAAAAAATATTACTCCTATTATTCAGTCTTGAACACAACATACCCACCTTTGCTCATCTTACTTCAATCACTGCTGGAAATCTATGAAATCAGTTAATCCCAGGTCCAAGGCTTGTTCCACCAGACATCCCACAGCAAAGCAATGAGTAATATCCTGAACACCCCCAAAACTTACCAATACCCGCCTCAGGTAGGCTCAAATCCCAGCTTGAGACCAGCAAAATTCTATCTCAACATTTGTGCAATGAGCACATAAGCAAGTGCTGGAACCAAACAATGCATCCCGCTGTTGGTGAATTTATCTATTTAATGACAAAGCACCGTTCAGCATAACCAGGTACCAACTCAAAGCCAAGGCAGCAGGAAAGAGCTCCTGGTACAGGTCAGCTGTTCCACCAGCAAAGAAAACTGCAACGTGGATACCATCACCTGTGAACCACAGAGATGTCAACCCTAAATGGCTGTGAGATGGAAAGAAGAGGAGAACTACCCTACAGCAACAGACATTATTACTTTGGATTTTTTTCCTGTACTAAGTCTATGAAAGAATTAATTCAATTATTTTTCTGTACTACTGATTAACCATCCAAACACAAAATGCTGGCTATTACAAAGCTGTGTTCTTCCCTTGTCTTTCAAAAGATATTAGCTACAGTTCAGATACTTATGTATAAAAATTCAGCCAGGCATGTTTAATGAAAGCTTTACCTTCTATCACTGCATTTTTAAAGCAGACAATAGGCTGCCTTTTACCCTTTCAACATCATAATGAAAAACTAACTCTTTCCATGGAATTGAAGAAAATACTGTGGCTAGCAGAGCCCTATTGAGAGACAGATTATTTATCTACTTGGGTGTGCATGCAAGAGTAAGCTTGTCACAACTAAGGGAAAAAGGGAAAGGTAGCAAAGCTGCTGTGCTAACACTCTCCTCCTCTAGACCTCCACACAGCCCAGTGCAATAAGAGGTATGGTGTTCAGAAACAGCAACAGAGCAAAATCAGGCTGCAGAATTTGCTGGCCTTTGAACAGGAACTAGTGGCAATCCAGAGTGCTGCCTTGCCACAGAGTGCACCCTGCTCCATGGTCTGGAGTGGGGAAGCCACATTCTGAGTGGGCAGCCTAGAAAGGAACACAATGCCCTTCAAAACAAGAACAAAAACTGCAGCCACAAACCAAAACAAGTGTAACCAGTGCCAGCTTTCCAGGGACTAGATGCTGCCTGGAGCTGTGCATGGCCCAGAGACACCCAGTGGTTGACTGGTACATCACAAGCACATGTAATGAGTGGAAAGGTTAAGGAAAGCATCCCCTCAGTTCGTTTATTTAGTATAACCTTGGGCTGACGTGATGCTTCTCTGCTCCTCTCCAGTTCTCAGACTGGGTGTGGGAATAGCTAAGGAGGTCTAGGAGAGAGACCTGATTCTGAAAAAGTGACAAACAGCAAGAAAGTGCAGGGAAAGGAGGAATTGGCAAGGTTTCACACTACGCATTGTCGTTCAGCTGTAGATATTACCAACATCCTCTGGCCTTTCCTAAGGAAGTCCCTGTGGTCAAGACTCTGCCTTATTTGAGGTCTCTGGCTGAGTTTGGGTTATCATTACCTGCAGTCTGACATAGAGGCAAGTTCTGTGCCACGCACAACGTCAAATGTCAGCTAAATGCTGCTTGTTGAGCTGCTAATATTGCCAGCAGCAGCTGTGCTTCCTGACTTAAAGGAGATTTAATGGCCCAACAACAACTAGTCAAGATATACATGCCAAGCAAAAGGCATCCCCCTTCACACCACTAGCACCATAGGACCAGGCTCTGGACTAGAAAAAAGAGAAGAGAAATAGATCCAACTTGAAACCGGCTTTCAGTAGCTCTACAAAAGTATAAGCAGAGCTCTCTTCAACCCAAGCAGCAGCAGAGCTGCAGAAGGTGACATACACTATGCATGGGCCTCCCATGCACTGCTCTCGAACACTAGGTTTGATTCCATCCAACCCAGCTTTAGACGCTGATGAAATAACCAAGTTAGGCAGGTTACCACAGTCAACTTTCTCTAATGTAAATGGAGAGGGATGGACATCTCTCACCATCAAGATGGAAGTCATCATCTAGACATGAGCATCTCTGCACCTTTTATTTTAGACCCATCAACTAAGTGGTGTGTATTAGGAACAGCTGAACTACACAGGGTCAACTAGACAGGATTAATATTATGCTCCCTTACTTTACCTGCACTATTGTTAAATCTGAGTAACAATGCTCAATTTGGATAAAAGTCAATATACTCTCCAGAGAGACACAGAAGTCCATGTTTTAAGCTGCTTTGTGGCTCCTTCTGGAAAACAGCAGGATAAACTTTGCTTACAACCCATACCACATGCACAAAGATAAATGCAACCTTCATTCAACTGCCAACTTCCAGCAAAGACCACTCTTTTTTTCTTTTAAAAGAATTGAATTGCAATTTTTCTAAGAAAACCGTGCTTTTTGGAAAAATAGCAACAATATCGTACCAAGGGAAAAGCGACAGGTCAAGTGCATGAGTGGGTGACCTTACTGCGATCGTTCTACCTAAGAGACTTCAGAACAGTTTCAATCCCTGGCAGAAAGCTCAGAAATGCAGCAGCACTAGTAACCCAGAAACACTACAGTGACTCACTCGTGTTCAATCAACTCAGATGCTCAGGGGAAACAACAAAGGCATCAGACACAGCACGGACCAGCCAAGCAAATGCAATATGGCAGCACAACCTGGACTTGAGCCATAGCTCCTTACACTGAATTGCTGGCACCTCACTTTCTGCCTCTCTCCTCACAGCTCATAAAATCAGCCCTCTCTTAGCAGAGGTTTGACATACTTGTGAACATTACTGATAACCGTAGGTGTTCTCAGAACACAAGCTGATCATGGCATACCGATGACAAAGAAAACAGCGCAGGGAGATTTTATGTTTCAACATTCCTGGCCCTAAACACACAGAGAAGAAGTGAGGGAAACATCTCCAGCAATGCAGGAAAACTCAGACAGAGCAGCTGTATAAACCTGAGAAAACGGGGGCAGGCAAGGCTCATCACTGAGAGGAGCATGACTAGCATGAAATGAGAGCACAAACACGCCTGGAAGGCTTGAGGTCCTCTTGCAAGCAGAAGGCAGCTAGCCCCCTTAAATCACACTCTCTCTGCTCCTGTGCTCTGCTATTGAATTGGCAAAAATAAAATAAGAACAAACAGGCAGGGGACAGAACTAGGCCAGCTGCAGCCCTCTTCCCTTAGTTGCTCCCAGCTCCAGCTTTCAGTATTTGCCTCTCTTCAGCCCTGCCCATGACCCCCCCTCTCAGCTACCCCCCACATAACTCAGATTTGAGGCACTTGTTCCACATCACTGTGCAGAGAGACACTGACACACACAAGCAACAAAAAATTAGGAGAGAAGTCTCCTTCTTCTCCCTTCCTCCTCCTTTGTCATTAAAGCATCATTGTTTCCTCTGGGAAGTTTTTAAAGAGAGAAAACAGAAATGAAATTAAATGGGAGAGGTGTAAAAAAGTGTCTGGAACAAAATACCGTATGTGCAACGCCTCTTCTCTTCCACGAGCTGCAAAAGTAAACAGCACCTTCTCTGGCAGGAGCAACAGGGCTGTCTTACGTAACCAGGGGATGGAGGGAGAGGAAAGGGTCCGGAAAAACACACACTGCCCACTGTTCAGAGAAGAGCTCCTTTCAGCAGCCGTGAGTAAGAAGACTGCAGAAGTGACAGCTTTGCTACCTCCCTGCCCAGCTGGCTCTCTGACCTGCCTGGAAGCAGCGTCCAGCACCACGGGAAAGGCTGGCTTTGTTTCCGACACTGCTGGCTGGTGGCCTTACACACAGGATGACAGAACGCTGCTTTCCTCTCAAGTTATGACGGGGCAATTTATTTTCATTGGCACGAGCAGAGAAGGAGAGCCAGTCTGATCCACCCTGCAGCAGCAGGACACTGTGAAAGGCAATTTTGCACATGTACCTCATACAGTCATAACACACTCATACACCTCATACGGTTATTACACACACCCTGTCTCAGAAGGAAACCGTTCAACAGGCACCTCTGCCTTCAGAAGATGTACCAAAGCATCTACAGTCAGAATTTTCAACCTTCCATATCCATCGTCCAAGTGCTGTTACATCAAAGTGAAAGCCTGTTTTGACTCCCCTCATGGCCATCATCTCCCCGTTCTCTTACATTTCTACAGCAGCCTGCCCTACAAAGTCACAGGAGGATTTTCCCACCCTGTTGACATAATTTCCTCCTTGTTACACCCTGTCCAGTCCATGCCACTTGGACAAGCTGCAGACTGTGTGCTGGGGAGAACCTAACAGATTCATCCCAATCCATCAATCCTTGCTGACAAATCAAGGTCAGACTAGTGAGCAACAACTTCCTGTGCGTCTATTTCCGTGCAATTCAAACTGTTCCACAGTAAATCCAGAAATACCAACAGTCACACTCTGCTCTCATCATCTGCACACAGACATGCACTTGCACTCACAGGCACAAAACACCTGCCAGGCTTTTTGCAACCTCACTGACTTCTTCACTTCTCAGTCCCTCAAATTTGTTGTGTCCACTCTGACCCTTAAGATTTAACACTCAGGCAGCCTGGCATATTGGATTTCGTAAAACCTTCTTTCTCCGCAACACTGGCAGCTTTCAGTGAGTCCCTTACACACCAGCTCTTCCAAACTGTGGCTCAGAAACAGGTCCTGTTTGCCACAACATCCACGCAGCTCACCACATGCTTAGCTCTACGGTAGTACCATCATATGTAAATCCTCACATATGGCAAATCAAAACAAGAAGCTCCAAATAAAAATTAAAAAAAAAAAAATAGAAAAAGAACTCCAAGCAAACAACTTAAATGACTGCTAAAACCATCAATGTATCAGCGGCAATAGCAGCACTTTGGAGAGGATTTTTCTGGGGCTTTTTATTATTACTATTATCTTATCTGCAGAAGGCAAGCCAAGAAAACAGAGAAATAGATGGAACCAAGCCCTGCATCTGAGCAAGCTCTCTAGAAGCAAATACAGACACGTTTCAGGGCTGGCAGAACACTGTGCTGAAATTAAGTGGCGTAGGTTGTGACAGAAACACAATTTTTCAGATCTGATAATGCACGCCAGTGAATAAAACTTCCATAGGCTGTACAGCAGCACCTAAATATTTGTCCTACTGCTGTTCATCCATAGCTGGCACACATTCAGAGACGACAAAGCCAAACCAAAGCTCAGACTGACTCTTCTACCTCCAATTTGCATTGCACTTTTCCCTCCAGGGATCTTTCATGGCTTGGTTTGGATTCCATCCCAGCTCAGTCCCAAACAGAGATATGTATCAAACAATTTCAACACACTGACACATTTCATTTTGAATTTAAGTATTTGAAATTACTTCGAATGCACATTCGTGACATTTCAATACTCTTCTGGATAACTTTTTAATCCACCCATTTCTCAGCCCATGGGTAGAGTGTAGGGCACTGGGACTAAACTAAAACCAGAAAACTGCACCAGGACAAAACAAAAGTTTTTTGGGTGGAGTACTGTTTGCCCATGGGAAATTAAAACTTCATCACTAGCTATTCAAAATTTGGTTGTACCAAATGCTGTCCACCATGAGCAGGATACAGCCATGAGTCAGCAGCAAAAGGAGACCCCATGAGACAAATAAGGTAGTTCTGGGATAGTTCTGACTTACACCCCTTTCACTGCAAAGGCAGATGAGGGGACAACTAACTACCAAATGCCTTGAGAATGTGGAGCAAATATGAAGGACCAGAGCAACTCTGCAACTTAATCAAAACCCTGCCAAAAGAACAAACTATATACCTACAAGGAAATACCATCAGGAGGGGTCATCAAAACCATTTTCGTCACTGTAACAAACAACTTGGAGAGCAGTAAAGGACAGCTGGTTCACCCACAGCAGCACTTCCCTTCAGAATGACTCCCATGCATGGTCAGTAGGGCTTCCATTGCCAAAAGCCACAGGTTGCAAAAGCAGTCTGACTTTGGATGAATCCTTGCTAGGACTGAAACCTGCAGAGGTGAACTGAGTGCACAAAGAACTCTAGCAAGGGAATAAAAAAAGCCAGAAAACAAGGCTTAATAAACTGTAAATACTTTCTCATAGAAAATCTTGTGTGTTCTTACACTGGCTAAAACAATGGCCCAGAACTGGTTCTTCTTTCATAATACAGTACAAAAGAACCTGAAACCAATATTGTCTAGCAATGGCTCATTGTGTGTCCCATGAATTAAGGCCTTGGCAATAACCCAGCAGCCACAAGGCTTATGACAGCTTTCTCAGGAACTTATGAGAATTTGACTTCTTTCCAATAAGGCCCTTAGGCTCCCAGAGGAATCCTCAAACAGCTTTTCAAGCCCTAGGAGTCAGGCCAGTGACAGCAAAAAGAGGATACCCAAAAGGCACTGCAGTGACAATCCCACAGCAGAGCAGGAATGCAGGCAAGCAATTAAACTGATGCTAAACAGATCCACAATAAAATGGCCCCAACTATAATTTGAACAGTAGGGCACTGCCAAAATGAAATGGTCATTTACTGACAGAGAAAGCAAAGAAATATAAAACCTCAATAGAACAGTAAGAGATCACAGACAAATTTCAGAAAGCCTAACACTGCATCTAGATGAAGAAAGCTTCTCTTCTACTTCTGAGCGTAACTCTCTGTGTCCTCACCTCTAGCAGGGGACCAGGATGTTCTGGGCAGTTCTTGCTTTCTGCTATAAAGGCATTCTATTATCCATTCTTCAAGTACGAAATTCTCTTGTGTGTGACAAAGAAGTCCTAGTCATCCCAGAATCCCTTTCCTCCAGATGTCCTGATTCCGTGACAAAGGCAGAATGACCAAACAACAGCAGCAGTACAAGCAGAGCCGCTGCAGCACAGCTCCAGCCCACTACCACCACGACTGAAGCTAAGAATGCTGAAAATAGGGCACCATGCTGGCACTTCTCTACAGCAGCAATAGCTCTTCTGTGCTCCAAAGACTGTTCTTCGATCCATAAAGTGGCTGCACATGTGCTGGAGGAAAAGCCATTCTTTCACCCACATACCATTTTGTTTTGCAGCACAGAAGGAAAAATATATTTGTTCAGAAGGTATTTTAAGAAGATCAATCATTTCTGCTTTAAATTGACCCCACACACTGGGGATGTTACTCAACAGAAGAGCAGAAAAACAGCTTTCCTTTGCAGAAATGCAAATACACCCAAACACACCTCTGGCCCCGTTGCAGACAGGTGGCATCCTTTGTGTAAAGCTGCCCATGGCTACGATTCACCCACACTGCAGATAAACCGCTGCACAACCCAGCTGTCACAGAGCTAAACAGAATTTATCCACACATTCATCTTCCACGGCTTCTCAATACCAACAGAAAAAGCTATCTTTCACAGGATACAGGCACTTTCTTAATATTAAGCTTTTTAGCTTCTCTACTGAGAATGGCAAATGTGACAAATCCAGAAAAGAAGCAAAGCACCTTGACAAGGTCATACAGGAGGCTTTTAGGAAAAAGCCGTGGCTGGGGGGACATCCCAGGGTAAAGAACCCATGTCCATGCACTCAGCATTGTCACTCATCAGGCCAGGTGGATACACGGGTGAAATATGAAAAGATGTCTTTGTTTATGCCTACTTTGAAGAGAGCAAACTTAAGGAATCAAAATAATTTGGGGGCGCCCACAACACCCAGCATATCCTAAAGGAGAGGGGAAAAGTGCTCTCCAGATAGTTTTGGGGAGAGCAGAGAGATATACAGTAAAGTACACTTTTAGATCAGGCAGGATTTTTAGGTTTGAAGGCAAGCTGCAAACCAAACTGCAACCTTGATCTCACAGTTCTTTTTATTTAAGCCAAAAATTAATGCAAAACCCCAACCAAACCCCGCAGTCCCTGGGCACAGCTCAAGCAGCCTATTGTTCCAGGAGGACTTATCAATCAGCACAGACAACCCCCTCTGATCAGGTCGTATGATTGAAGGCTGTACTTTATTATTCCCTCACACCACGACCGAGCGAAGCAGCAGCAGCGGTATCAGATCAGACAAAGGAGCCGCTGCCCTTCAGAGCAGACTCCTGAGGAAGTGCTCCCTGATGTGCACACGGGTGTGATTTTGCCACGCACAGCGGGAACGCCAGAGTAACCATGCCACGGGTGCCATGACTGACTGAGTTTAAAGAGGCAATGCAACCCAAACCCAGGAAATTCAGAAGTCAAGTTGGTCTCGTATCCTGAATTTATTAGAACTTCTGGACTATTTAACCCGGTATGGTGCAGCATTCCCAAACACTATACAAATGCCAAAGAGTGCTGAACTGCTGGGTAGAGGCAAGAGATGATGGAAAACTCAGTGAAAGCAAGCCCCCCACGTCCCAGTCCCAGCTCCACCACGCTGTGTTCCACCACTGTGCAGCCCTCAGGGCTTCTCTGCAGCAAGCTGGAGGCCCTCCCTCAGTCCTGGGGCTACCACACCCGACAGCTTCCCAACGCTCTGCTACACCAGCGCCACTGTGTTATGATTAAAATTCTAGAACTGGCTCTTGAATAAAAAAGAAATTCACCTGCAAGCAAAACAACTTCAAAATCCATATTCATAAAAAGTGTTTGAGGAATGTAGAGGCCTCTCTTCTTTACCCATTGAAACGCAACAGTCCTTGGTCTTTCATATAAAACACGCCGCAATTTCTTTCTTTCCTGCAGCGCAGTCACTGTGCATGTGTCTACCACTGTATTACCTCAATATTTTTGCTCAAAAAAGCACTTCCCTAACAAAAAGGAATTCGCTCGTACAAAGCAAACTGTATTACTTCTGCAAAATTTCATTTGAGAATCCACAGCTAAAGTGCAGGACCCCTACGGTTCCCAGTTCTGCAGCGTGATAGCTTCAGCATCCCTTGTGAGATGAAGCATGTCACCTTAATGCATGCTTAAGGTGAGAGAACGACCAAGCTGATGGGCTTCATCACCCTAAGGACACAGAAACTGACATACTTAATCTGATGAGAGGCACTAAAGCAGCACCTCTTAATATTTTATGAAACATTTGGCTGTTTTTAATTTTAAAAACAGCAGCTCAATAAACAAAGCAATGGAGGATTCCCTGTGGATGGCACTATGATAGGTGCACGGCAGCCCACTCTGCTGAGTGATAACATCGTACCCAATGCATCAACTCCGACGTCCTCCCCACATCCATGCTGGAAGGCCTGTACACTGGGAGGTCTCAGGCTCTGCACACCAACAGGGACTTTTCCAGAAACAGCTGTCTTTCACCAGAATACAGTGCATAGCAGAGGCAGCTTTGAAAACGGTTTAAGACCTCCAGCTTCCATCTAGCACCTTAATCTGGACACAACAGGCTGACATGCCCAAGCTGAAGAACTTGTTTTAATCAGAAAAAATACATTTTCTTCCCTATTTGCCCAGTTCTGAAACAAGATTACAGACACAGACTGACATGAAACATAAAATGCAAGCATCCCACTTCATTACTTCTGCACAGCAGAAGCAGCCACTTCCTTAAGCAGCCACTACTGGCCATTGTCAAGAGATAAGGTACTCAGCAAGATGGATCTTTGGTGCTACTTACAGCAATCACTTTCTATTCCCACTCCCATGAAGGCTTGCAAGGTGCAAGACTGGCCAGAAGACAAATAGAAGAAAAAGTCCAAGCATCAAGTTTGAATACAGACATAAACATTCCTCAAAGGCCCAAAGGACAGCCCTCAGCAGAGCCTGCTCTTTAATCCTGTGCTCCAAATACATCCATCACCACTTATGAGGACCTCAGAGATAAGACTTAAAAATAAGTTAGAACATCTCCCCCACCCCATTCCTTTTCATTGGAGTTCAGAAACTCCTACATGCCATGGTAAAGTACTACAAGAGGGATGGCTTCCTACAGTGTCTTTAGAGATAAATCCTGATGGGAGGGGACCTGTGTATACACCCAGGGAAAAGGGTTCCCAACCAAAGGCAGGAAGCATATCAGAGACAAAAGCACATCCATCAGCTCACTGGGAATACACAGTCCTCTCACCATGGAAGAACACCACCTTGGGGCTTCTCCCTTCAAGTATTAATAATTGACAAGTCCTGCCCTCACCTCAACTACACAGTCCATTCTTCACTCTGGGGAAAAAAAGATTCTGCAGAAATTAAAAGCATTTTCGCAAGAAAGGGGATTATTTTGTCATCTGAGGACACTTACATGGAAGAGCAGAGCTGATGGGCAGTCTTGTGATCTTTCTGATTAAAATGCTGCCTCAGGATATTTCTCTCCCCCTCCAACATGAAATAGTCAATTAAGCTGTGATATATTCATGTAATAAAGACTTTTTCTTATAAAATATGTCAATCCAAGACTGGCAATACTTTCGCCTTGAAGTCACCTTACTAAGAAGAAACATGACAGATAAATCCAGTCTTAAACTAGTTAAATACTGGCATCTGAGGAAGCAGAAAAGTATGGAATAGACAGGTCTATTTTTCAATCCCATCACAGCGCTTTAAAAAAAAAAAAAAAAAGAGGGGGCAGGGGGGTTTCATTTCCCTGAAGAGCCATCTTACCCTTTCATTATTAATTTTATATACATGTACATACATACACACACATAAGTACACTCACCTTTCACCTACAGCAACCTCTACAGGTACAAGAGCATATTAAACTGAAAAGCACAAAAAGCTGTTCACAGCCTCAGACACAATGGTGTCAGATGACCATCCTGATGACTCTCGGACCACTCTCCTACACCACATAAAAAAAAGTCACTACTGAAACAAGAACTGCCTTTGTGGAGCATCCATCCCTAGCCAGAACAACACCTCAGCTCTCACTTGTAAGCACAGCTGGGATCATGGATGGTCCAGCTAAGCTTCTCCAAGGCCATGTCCTGCCTCCAAGGGCCCAGTGGAACAGCTCTAACATACACAAGAGGCAGGGATGGCTCCATAAATCTTGGAAAGTTACAGAAGGCCACCACTGCTCACCATCTCCTCCCAGTTTGTTGGCAGGAGCAATCCCTAAACGTGCCACAGAGATCAGCAAAGATATCTTTACGAATACCTGGATGCTGTCATAGCCCCGAGCAGAGAGCACCATCCCAGCATCCTAACTCCTGTCCACTGAAGCAGAACAAAATCTCTGCTCCACAAACATAACATAAATAACAACATCTCTGCCCCTTTCTCAAGTAATAGGCAGCAATCTTTATACCTAACGCTAGAACATCTTAAATCATTTTACAGGAAAACATTTGCATTTTTGGATGCATCTACAGGACTTCCTCATATACTCTATTTAGCAGAGACATCTGTTACTCAATATATATATATTGAGTATATATTTCATCTAAATCCCACCCTCTGAATCCTTTCCATCAGTTGTCACTAATGAAGCTTTGTGTGCAAAACCAAGTGCATTCTGCCCCCATTAGGAAGCCAATTACAGCAGGAAAAACAAGCAATTAACAAGGTGCAAAATAAACATCTTGCCACCTGCCTTTTAATAGCAACCCCACTTCAAACAAGTCACAGTCTCAGCACAGCTTACAGAATTGGCAACTGATATTATATATGTATTTATGCAGCAGCTGTTCTTCATTGCAACAAATATTACAGGCTTACCAGATAAGGTCAGCATATTTAAAAAAACATATAGCAAGTATTAAAACCTGCTTTGAGGCCCTGAATGTTGCTTTTAATGAAATCAGCAGCATCAGGCTTGTGTGGTATTACAGTAGAGCTGCAGTCACATCCCCAGCTTAGAGAGATTTCTCCTCATTTCTCCTTGCTTAGCAGCTTCGGCATTTGTTTCGCTAAATCCAGGGCCCTGAGCAGCTCTTAAACAGTGTGTGGGGCAACGAACAACACAAAGCTCTACACAGCAGACAAGTCTTTCCTGCTTCCATCATCCCTGCCTCTCCTTGGCCTTCTCCACCTCCCTACTATCACATCACTACGCCCAATTGCACTGTGGGGCTGGGGGAAGAAAGTCACTCACTAAAAAAAACCACAAAACGAAACAAAAAATCAAGGGGAAAACAAATCTATATTCCATCTCATTCTTTGGTCCTTAAGCCTTCGTGCTTTAGAGGGGAAAGGAGGACTTCCAAAAACACCCTAGCTAGCTCCAGAGGGAGCCACTTTCTTTCGCCTTTTGTGGAACAGGATGAATGACACACTTCCGAGTAGTTAACCAGGACTAGAGAAAGCCCAAGAGTAAGTCTGCAGGATTGAGCAAACTTGGAGTGGAAAATGTGCCTGAAAAAATAACAGCCAAGCTTCATCCTGCATGTTTGTTTGCTTTTGTATCTTTCCCTCTTGCTCTGACTCTCTACTGCTATGTAAATTATTTATATACATTAAACTTTCCATGTCACATTTCAGTTCCTGGCTAATGTCCTATTTAACCACTCATTTCACAATTCATGTGAGTCTCCTCCTCTCAGGATTCTTCCCTCTCTGGCCTCATTGGGATCTGAGGGGTAAAACACTGAATACAGTACTTTTGCAATGGTGCAGGGGATTCTGAGTGTTAGCTGGAGATGGAGAGAAAATTGTTAACATTCTTTCTCTAAATGACCACAGGGAGCAACAGGGAAGAGAGCTTTTAACTCCAAGCAGGGCCAACAGAGCTACCCACAGCTTTATAGAAGTCTGCATTGTGATCGATAGTACTGAAACAATCCTTCACTGGAAAGTTCTCCTAAAAAGTCCTGAATTTAAATAACAATTCACTACCCTTGAATACAACTGGCAAGTCAGATCTTAGAAGACCCATGTCTTCAGTTCTGGTCATTATCTACATGTACACAAAATAAGCAAAGTCAGAAGAAGGGGAACAACGACAGCAGGTGAAAAGTGGTGAAAGGTCAAAATTTTCCAGACTCGTGAGGGTGCACACCCAAACCTGACCTACTGCAACCCACAAAGTAAAAAATACCTCTCAGCTACCAGTTCCTCACGCTACCAGTGCAAGGGCAGAGATCTCACGAGTCTTTCCTCCAGCCCTAATTACAGAGACAAGGTCAGAAAAGACACAATCTGCCAGCATGAGCTGCAGGAGGTCATACGGCCACTCTAGCTATAAAAGTATTTTAGGAGTAGTTCAATAGGTCAGGTCACCTAACTGACTTCATTTTTGTTTATTTTTTAAACAAGCAGCAATATTTTCCCTTGCATTTTGTGGATGAGAGAACAGGAAGCAGGGTCTACTCCTTAGTCACCAGCCTAGGATTTCAGTACACATCACTAACAATTCCATGGAGCAGTCACGCCTAGCTGCATTTTATAGGTCTAAATCCACCAAAAAATGGCAAGAAGGAGCCTCATGCCAACAGTGACAGTGGGACAGAGACAGCTGACACTGTCAGCTTTCAGAAGTTGTTCAGATCACAGGAAGAAGGCGGGTGTATTATCTGCACTGCCTCACAACAAATCCGCATGTGACAGAAGCTGCTCCAGCTGCACATCAAGAAAGCAGCCCACAGTTCTCAAGCTTTCCTCAACTCAACTAATTCTAGGGCAGTCTCTTCTGCTTAATGCTGATGAGGGCTCCAATGGGTTTTCTGACCAGCAGGCTGCCTGAAGGCCCAAAGAATCAGCAGTTTGGGGATTGCTGCTTATTGAAAGTGGCAGGAGACCAGAAACATGGTAAGAACTTACTGTGAGAAAGAGTTGCACTTCTAGGATTAGTTCTAGAAGATGGGACCTCAATTCTTGCAGTTCTTCTTCAAAGGATGCTTGAAGAGACCCAGTTCTTGAATTCTTTCTGCCCTCGTCAAAAGGATGGTTGAAGAGACCAAATTTCACTAAACACTAACAGCTGAGTGTCATCAGTACCCAGCTCACCTGAACAAGGGTGGAAAGCTGGTAATGCCACAAACGGCTCCAGCTGCAGGCCCCCAGCAGCCCACAAAACACTGACTAATTGTCAAATAGTCACAGGTGTGCACATTCCCCCACAGCTCTTCTAAACAGACTTCTGCAGTTTGGCAAATGGTCGGATTAAGCAGAGGATATATGAAGTTAAGCAGAGAGTGCTTTCAGTATGCAGCAGTCTCTCCAGGTCACGGATCATAAAAATCTTTACAATTTCTAGGATCAAAGCAGCTACAGCCATGAAAGACCTATTAGTTCATTAAGTCCATCACCCACCCAAAGCAGGTTACCTGGAAAAGACGTGGTAAAGTTAAAGTAATGGTGTGCAAACAAGCCAAGTACATTTTTCTTTGAAAAAAAGACGCTAAGCAAAGTCAGATATGTGAACTAGGTCCAAAAGCTAGAGTTCAGTTTTGTTTTTAAGAAACAAACAAGCACGTTTCTACAAGGCAGCTATAAAATGCTAACCTATATCCAATGATGTGGCTTAGCTATGAAGCCCAGCTCCAGTCTCTCTTTCTCACTCTCAATCGAAAATTTCCATCTCCAAACACAAATGCCTTTTACCACACAGTTGAGTAAGAAAATTACTTTGGAGCCCTGGTGCTGAAAATGCATCAAAGCACAATCTTCAAATTCTCAACTCCCCACCCCCTTCAGCCCCCCAAAAAAGAAAGAAATCAAACGACAAAAAGGAAAGACAGAGTTTGGCTCCCACTGGCCTACAATAACAATAATGATCATAATCTAGAGATCGCAGGAGGTTCGTCTACCCTCCATGCCAAGTCAATTCGCTCCATTCACAACTGTGCATAATTATCCCCGGGACTGAAAAAATTACTGTCTTTTCACTAGCAATAGAATTGTAAAAACGCTTTCAACCTCAAGCCCTTATTTATTAAAGCAAAACTATTTGCTCTTTTACGGTTCATGTTAGGTCTGGCATTTCTGTGCAGAGGGTCAATAATCCAGTCGTTCAAAAAATAGTCACGAAAGACGTATTAACATAAGCTGTGCATTAAGACACAATTATTTATATGCCTGACAGTAATGGCTCTGCGCCGTGCACTGTATCAACTCACAGATACTTTAGCAGGAAAATAACAACACTTTGGGAGAATTTCTGCTCTCCCAAGGACAATTAGCATAACGCTAACGCTGAAACGGGGGAGCAATAAGGACTGACAGAGTAATGCTTCATCCCAGAGTCTCCAGAACAGCGGTGCCTGTCCCCAAAGTTTGTACCCATCACAGCACGCTTCCCTCTGCTAAGCACACGCAGCCCGTGCCTAATGCTTCCCCAATCCTTAGATTAATGAAATACGAGTAAAGCAGTTTCAAGATGCATTATCCCCTGCCACCAGACCTCCCCGGCGCGGGCGCCCGGCGGGACCGGCCGCGCTGCCCGCAGCCCGGCACCGACTGCCCCCGAGCCGGGGCAGCGGCCCCGGCCCCCGG
>VZTG01000856.1:123397-222012 GCA_013397845.1 Melanocharis versteri | reverse complement strand
GAGGAGCGGCGCGGTGGGAGCCGCTCGCGGGGCCGCGGAGGTGCCGGGCGGGATCGGGATCGGGATCGGGATCGGGGCCGGCCGCTCGCCTCCAAGGAGCCCTCGGGACCGGGCTTGTGCACGCCACGGCCGCCGCCGGGCCCGTGCGTGCCGGCGCGGGGCAGCGCAGCCCCGAGCGCGCGGTGTCCGGTCGCTTGGCAGGGGCTTGACGCGGCGTTTGTGTCGTTGCAGGCACAGCGCGGAAATGATCATCCCGGTCAGGTGCTTCACGTGCGGCAAAATAGTGGGGAACAAGTGGGAAGCCTACCTTGGCCTTCTGCAGGCGGAGTACACGGAAGGGTGGGTTTTATTTCTGTGTTCTTCCACTCGCCTTAGATGAGGCACACAGCGCATAAGATCCCGGACCTGCTGGGCTTGGAAGGGAGCTCTGGAGACCATCCCATCCAGCCTCCCTGCCAAGGCAGGGCCAGAGGCACAAGTGCAGGGTCGTGGCGTCATGAAAGAGCCGTAGGGAGGCTAAAAACCGCAGGTACGCGCTGAAACCGTTTAATCAAAGGTTAGAAATTGTAATAGGCAACAAAGTACTTGTTTCCCCACTGAATGTTTCAGGGCAGCAGTATGGATGTTGCCAAGTCACGGCCCTTGTTCTCAAAACATTGCCAAATATGTAACTGCAGGGTGCTGGTTTATTCCCTTTCCGTTCCCCTTCTGTACATCCAACTTTGACACCAACGTGATGAGGTTTTTAAAGGGAGAGAAGGAAAAAAAGTTACAAGTGTAAGAAGTGTTTAGCGAGTTTTTTTAAAGCATTTTAACCCAGGACTGCTGACCTTATTTTTAAGTTCTAGCTTGCTGGATAAAGGAGAAGTTTTAACTGCGTTAGATACCCCACTGATAGTCCTAACAACTCTGTGCTAAGAAGTCTGTGCGTCCCTTGCATAGCCAGAGTTTCTGTTAATAGTTCAAGGAGAGTCTAACTATGGTGACGCTACCAGAATCTTTGAGAAGGAAACTTGACAAATACTTACATTTTCATCAAGTTTAAGTATGAAACAAAAAGAAACCATGCATGGATGTTTGCAGTTCAAAGGAGTGAAAAAGAAGTTAGAAGTTTAGGTGATGTTGAAACTGTTAAGTAGAAAGAAAATAATTTGGTTTGCATTCAAGTGGTTGGGGATCCTAATAGTTCTTACAGGGAAGTCCATTTCTTTCATATATGGAGTCAAAAGCCTTAATAATACCATGGGTTGCTAATTATTTTTCACTCATACTACAGTTTACCAGGACCTTTTTGATAGTGCTTCTGACTTATATTCTAGGCATTACATTTTAATATTTTTCCCGTCTTCATTATTCCTCTGCTTTTGTATACGAGTTTTGTGTTGTCATTGACAAATACTCACTTGAAAACAATTGCTGTGGTCACAGGCTTGATTCTGGGGTACTTGATCAAACTAATGCAATTTTGGTATTGTAAGAAGTAGAGTTTACAGCTATCAAACAGCTATAATCTCACAGTGCAGTACTGGAATCGCTGTTAATGGTGGCGTAAAAAGTGGATGGACAAAATGGAAAAACTTGTCTAAAGAATTAGTAGTTAAAAAAGACACCCACACCTTTCTGTTTGCCTCTTAAAAGTGCTCTTTTTCCACAAGTCCTTGGAAGCTGGAGGGAAAGGCAGATACAACTAAAGTTGTCTTGAAGTATGTAGTATGACTTTGGAAATTGTGATTAATGTTAGTGTTTTGCATCTCTGGTAACTGCATTTGAGAGTTCAGAACTCTACAGATAGCTCTTAAAATGTACCTATCAACAGACATCAGATGCTTTTGCTCTCAAGTGTTTTGGAAAATTTAGGCATCATGTGATGTTACTTATAAACATTCTTTTTAAAGCCCTACTGTGTTCTTAAACTTCTCTAAAACAAGTTTTGCAGGTGCTGTCGTACAATGAGCAGCCCTGCTGGACCATCAACAGTTGCAAGGACTGAGCGAGGTCAGAGAAGCTGCTGAAAGTTGGTTCCTGCAGTTAGGCTGTACTGCTTGAAGCCAAACGACCTTTTACCATGGTCCAGCTTAGGCAGAGGCTTCCTTTCAGTCATTTGTACTTTAGCAAAGTATCCATTGGCTTCTTCCTACAGGAGAATCACAAGTTCCAGGAAATTAAGTTTGTTTTAAGCAAACACTTTATTGTTGCACTGCATTATATCAGTGTAAAGACCTGAGACCAGTCATGTCTCATGAATGTCACGTGCTGAAGGAGTATCAGACTGGCTTTATGGTTCATAGGTTGGAGCTGAAGATCATGGTAGTATCGTTATCTTTACGAGGTCTGATAGCCACAGCCATGGGAGACACATGCAGTGGTTTGGGCCAGGATGACTCAACATGCTCTTCCCAAACATAAGAATCTGGAGCAGTCACTCAGAAGGAATTCAGTGGAAAGACTGTAAAACACTGATTTCTGGCCAGCCTGCACATTCTTACTTGTATATATGTGGAGGGCAGGTTGTATAACTGAGTGCCTTCTCTAATGGGAACTGGGAAGGATTTTAGCCGTCCTCAGAATTAGCATCCCTGTGTGGGGGAGGTTGCGTTCCGAGTTATTTTAGTTTCTGTATATCTCACCTTTTTAGCGTGGCTCAGATCTTAAATTTATCTTGTGAAATAGGCAAGAATCATCCTCAGTTTACAGAAACATGTTAAAACAGTGCCCTCTGAAAGCTGTGGCAGCTGGGGACCCTTCTCAGCAGTAGGTCCTGTGCTCTGGCCAGCCCGAGAACGGGCAAACACCCTGTCAACAGCACCAAGTGGAAAAGGGCATTAACAGCACATGCTGAATTTCTGTCTGCCTTTGAACTGCAAACAAATTTTCCTCTATGACTGAGCTCAAAGTAATCAGTGTGTTGCTTAGGAAACGCTTACAAGTGGTTCTGACTCACTTCATCCGTTATGTTTTTTAATTGTTGTTCGTTAATAGAGATGCCCTGGATGCCCTTGGCTTGAAGAGATACTGCTGCCGCAGAATGCTCCTCGCCCATGTGGATCTGATTGAGAAGCTTTTGAATTATGCACCCCTAGAGAAATGAGATGGAAAAAGCACTGTGCTGCAAGCCATGTGGAACGTATCTCTAATTTAAACTTGAAACTGGACTTCAGGCAGTAAAGGATGAAAGCCAACCGTAGTGAAACCATCAAGAGATGTTTATCTTCTGGATAAAATACTGCCCCAAGCCACTAACCTCTTTCAAGGAAACAAAGGAATGATGAAGTCCACTTAACCAAGATTTAGAGATTAAAAGTTTGGATGATGCTTCTTAAATCTGTGTTTGGAGTTGTGAACTTCTAGATGCTTCTGCCAGTAAAAACAAATGTTTGTTCATGTAGAAAAACTATTACATTTCATTAAAATGTTGAAATAAAGGAGGTTTTTCCCTTGTAGCCTTCCTACAGTTTCTGGATAAATTTAAGTGTATGCTTGGATCTTGCTGGTTACTTTGAGGTTATGGGTACTGCTGAGTACCCAGTTAAGTGTCCTGCACTAGGCAGCCAAGGGTTAGAAACACAGGACCAAATTGTGGTTCCAGGGACATGGAAGTGGGTAAGTTTGTGAGGCATTGCTCCAGAAAGCTGCTGGAGCCCGCAGAGAACACTTCCCACCGCAGTTAAAGTCAACTTGTGGTCTCTACCCCAATCCTCACCAAACACTGGGGCTGCTGTATCACAAAAACAGTGATTCAGATGGTGCAGTGCCTTCATTTAAGCAAAACATGTCTGAGTGTCTCCACGGAGAGCACTGGATGTGAGAATTGAGGCGTGCTGGTGTGAACAAGATCAAAGTGCTGATGCTGCCAAGCACCTGCACCCCTCTGTGGCTGGTACAGACGCTTTCCACTGTTCGTCACTTCAGTGACTTCACGTTGTGCCGCGCGTGTGCGGCGTTCTGCCCGGCCCAACAGAGAGGGGCTGAAACGGAGAGAGGGCAGCTGGAGCTGCAGGGCTGGGGAAGGTCACCTACACCCAGACAGGCACCAACCCTGCCCAGGGGTCTCACCTTCCTCTTGCACAATCGGCTTGTAAGTTGGATCATGTTTTCACTCTGTTCTCTGCCATGCAGAAAATGCATCGTTGTGCGTGATGTGTACACAGGCAGACACACCCATCTTACCTGAAAGCGAAGGAGGCCCATTCCTACTCCTCTGTGGGTTTAGGATTCTGTGCAAATGCAGCACTAGTTCACCATTACAGCAGCCCAGTAGAGAATAGGCTGGAAAGGTGGTAATTCCTTAGGATGCAGTCTGTTGCTCCTTGGTGCAGTTAAACTTTTGGCACTCGTATCAGCAGCAGGGTAAGAAGTATCTCTGTGGATTCTTTTTTTGGTTGTATGAAGAATCTGGTTTGAACAAACCCTGGGTTTACAGTAATAGTAATTATTTAATGTGCTTACTGGGTAAACTTGTACTCACAAAGCTTAAAACTAGATTGTCTCACAAAACAAGAGGCAGGACTGCTGCTTGCCTTTGGCTATCACCCCACCAATCTTTACACTTGAACTTGCTTTTCAATTTACTACGAGGCAGTAGTAAATGTTTCTCATATTCAGCAATTCTTCACTGAAGACATCTTAAAATCTATGCTTTACCCTAATGCAAAGAGAATTAAGCATTACTTCTAGCATTTGTTTCGTAGTTGGTTTGGTAGCTTATGTTCTGCGTGCCTGCTGTATTAGCGAGCTGAACGCACTTTATAAAAACAAACAAAAAAAAGCCCTTCACTTCTCTTCCAGGCTATTTTGTAACAGGGACTCTATGAACTAGAGGATGACCTTTCCCAAGTGAACTCGTGTAGGAGGCTTTTCCCTGTCAGAGTGGGGTGTGACACAGCCCTGCGTGCCAGCCTGTTCACAGATCCATCAGCGGGCCCCGTGCTTGCTCCACGAGCCGCACTGGGAGCGCAGCAGCCCAGACGGGAACGTCTGGCAGAGGCAGCCGTGCAGGAATGCCGTGCAGAAAGCTGGCCTGCATCACTGCCAAGGAACTGGATTAGACGAGCTGACAGGACTTGGTTTCTATCTGCAAAAGCAAATTTCTAATCTCGTTTTCTGCTTTAGAATAACATGTTTCTTTTCAAAGCGGGTGCCAAGTTGTCTGATATGAAAAGTTACGGCTCTTAAATACTTAATAATTAAAATGCAATTTGCAAAAACACACACAGCAGGCCTCGTTCAAAAAATGTGAAAGAAAAAGAAAAACCCACCTTGGTTGATCTCATTACTATTCTCAAAACCAGGGTGCAGTGGCAGTCTGGTATCACTCCATCAGACAGATGTTACCCAGGGAGCCTCAAAAAGACCTGAGCAGCAAGACTAAGTCACAGCAGGCATTAATATTAGCTCATGCAGCCCTTGACACCCTGTGTGCATCACAGCTTTTCCTCAGGAGTTTGCAAATGCAGCATCAACCAAAAAAAGCCATTTCTGTAATGTGGCAAAGCAAACAGTTTATCGTGATCATGTGAAAGGTTATCTCGAGAGTTTTGTCCTCGGGAGGGTTAGGAGCAGAAGCAGAGCTTAAATCCTGTTGCAGAAAGAGTCTGAAATTTTCAATGGATTTCTATAAATCCCATCTTTCACCCCTACTCATTGCTAACCAGGAAAGTAATTCCCTTTTTGCTGTCACTTCCCCTGTGCTACCTTCTGCAGCAGTTAATAACGTAAGAGTATTGGATCTGCTTTCTAACCTGCCAGATGTCTTTGGGAAGAGCCATTAAATATGTTCACAACAACCACACTTTTTCAAGACAATGTAAAAGACGTGTATACACAGAAGAAATAAAAAAGCCTCAGTTTTCCCTCAACCAGAAAAAGAAGCCCTTTACAAAATCAACAGATAGGCAGCAGTGGAAAAAAAAGAAGATAAATGGTACTGAATATGCAGTCCTTAATCACATGAAGAATTCTGTCAGTTGGAAGGTTTTTGAAAAATACAAAAAATCCCACCACTCCTCTGCAGTCACTTATTCACTTTACATGTAAAACATTTTGGAAATTTTTCGAGTCTGACTTGAGAAACTGTTGCAGGGCTCCCACTAACCCAGGTCATGGTTTAACCCCAGCCAGCAACCAAGCCCCACGCAGCTGCTTCATTTCCCACCAGCGGGAACGATTCTCTCTGGGGAGAGAATCAGAAGGGTAAAAGCTGGAAACTTGTGGGTGGAGATAAAGGCAGTTTAATAGGGAAAGCAAAAGCAGTGCACACAAGCAAAGCAAAACAAGGAATTAATTCACTGCTTCCCATGGGCAGGCAGGTGCTCAGCCATCTCCAGGAGAGCAGGGCCACATCAGGTGTAACAGTTTCTTGGGAAGACAAATGGCATCACTCCAAATGTCCCCCCATTCCTCCTTCGTCTCCCTCACTTTATATTCTGATATAATTTGGTCTGGAATATCCCTTTGGTCAGTTGGGGTCACCTGTCCTGGCTGTGTCTCCTCCCAAGCAGCCCCAGCCTCCTCCCCAGCATGGCAGTACCAAAAGCAGAAAAGGCCTTGGATCTGTGTGAGCCCTGCTCAGCAATAACAAAAACATCTCTATATTACCAGCTCTGTGTTCAGCACAGATCCAAAACACAGTCCCATACCAGCCACCGGGAAGAGAATCAGCTCTAGCCCAGCCAAAGCTAGCATACCTGGTATTGGAAAAGCAAGCAGTCACAATCAGAAGTGTGACAGAAGACCCTCTGTCACCCAGGCCACAGCCTCCCTTCACACATCACAATCATACCGAAATAACGAAGTAGTGCCTGTGACACACAGTGGGAGCTGAGGTCATGAAAGTACAGAGGAACCTGCTTATGGAGCTCAGCATCCTGCTTCAACCTGGAGCATCAGCATCAAGCTCTGTGTGCTTGGAAAGCTTTGTTTCTTGAAACGACAATTTTAAACAAAAAAACCCTCTTGATCATAATTCTGAGTCCATCTGCAGGAAGGAAGTGAAATGCTTTTTTTTTTTGCCGAACTGTAATGAGCCTCAGGTTTTATATTTCAAAAGGAATTTTGCTCTGAAAAACCACCTCTTGTGATGGTCTCACCCCAGGGTGATTTACTGAGAGATGTGTGCTGGGCTTTTGTTCTTCCCATGACTTTTCCCTAAATGCAGTCTGGAATTAGATACTAAAGTCTGACTTCTTGTATATGTTTCTTGTCTATATGAAGAAATATGAAAACTCTCAAAATCCTGATTAAAACCATCACACAACCCCCCACGGCAGTATATTTCCATCAAGATGTCTAACTAGCCCTGTGGCTACAAAGCTACATTTCACTGATAATAATCTGTGAGAATCCAGAACAGGAGCTACCTCTTTCCCTGCAAATGGCCCTAGAAAAAAAATCAATCCTTGCCCTGACAAAAAAAAAACCAAACAAAACCAAAACCAAATAGCCTATTTGCCTCTAAAATCAGTTTAATTCAAAATAGTTTCTAACTTCAGTATGGATCCTAGTAATAAAATAGCATCTGTACTTTGACCCCTCTCAGAGCAGACCCATGTACATCCAGTTGAGCTCAATTAGCCAGCAAGTTTTTATTATTACTGAAACTTCTAAATTGAGACATCTCCAAGATAATGGTGCTTCCACCTGGCTCTGACTGCCCAGAACATGAACATAGATTTGCTTTCCCCTTCCGTGCATTTGCACCATGATTTACATTGTGGCTTTGCTTTCAGCTCCAATTTTTATTCAGTTCCTCCAGCCAGTGAGAAAGCATTTTTAATTGCTCAGTGGGGACAGCACAATAAAGATGTTTGAAAACCCAGGACAGGGAGCACGTGGCCAAGCCTTTGGCTCTGCCATGCTGGATCGTTTGATGAGTCGCCCACTGAAGTCTGTGGGAGTCTTTTCATTAACTTCAGTGTGACTTAAAATGACCTGGTAGCCTGTGGTGCCCTACACCACCCGGGTGTCCAGGATTAATTCATTTTGTTAAGTTCTGCTAAGAAAAGCTGTTTGAGGTGCCCAAGCACCAGGCACTCAAAGAACTTTCAGAACTTGCTGCAGACTTCAACCATGTGCACCTCTACCACATAAGGCCATAGAAGAAAATAAAAGGTAAGAAGTTACCTTTGGCTGCAGTGATTTCTGCCACTCGGGGGCTGCTGCAAGACTTTTCTTCGGGTTGGTGTTTGGAAGCAGCACAATATTTACCTGGGAGTAGGTCTTGTTTAAACCCTCATTGCTTTCTCCTTCACACTCCCTTCCAGAAATATATAGGGAATGTAGAGCCAAGTCATGCAGAAAATGTTAGGGTTTGTGCCCCTAATCTAATTTCTCCTTCTCCGTGAAGACACATCTTCCAGACTCTGTCAGTCATCCATGGTGGGAGCTACACCTTGTCTTGTGCTGTAGGTCACACGTAGCTGAGGTGAAGCCACCGAGATCCCAAGCACCACACAAGTTTCCCCGCAATTACTTTCAGGAAAAATCTGCTCCCGTGTTCAACACTGAGTCTTGTAACAGCCAAGCCAGAAAATTCATGCAGGAAAGCCCTTCATTTATCCCTCCCAAATATGACGCAAGTGTTTTAATAAAATGGGTTCATTATTTCCTGCTCTTTAGGAGATGAAAAACTAATGATCAAAGAAAGGCATGGAACAGCAGACAAAAAGCTAAAAGCCCACAGACTTTAGGGAGCTCAAGAACCCTGGCAGTTAACAAAGCAAGTGGCAAAGGCTGCGGTCAAGCTTTTATATAGGTACTGATGATTTTGAATTAACACGCTCCCCATCCCACAGGCTGGATTTAGAGCAGGGAAGAATAAATACTGAATACTCTCTCTCTGGGAATCAGATCTCCTTCCTTTAAAAGCAAGTTTACTTGAAGAACTCCAAGAAATGAACTACTTCGAAAAAAATTTAAATAAATCAGTGCCAGGCATAGGACAGCTGTGCTCAGCACCCACTTTTAGGTACTGACCTTTCGTGAGCTGCTGCTTTCCACATTTTCTAGTGGTTCACCACAGCTGTATCTACAAGCTTTGAATTTCTTCAGAGATTACCTAAATGTCACTTTCGTTGCCAACATCTCTCCAGAGACGCGTTCCAAGTGCATGAAACTCAGGAATCTTTCCTGAAGTACTTTGAGTCCATCCTATTCCACTCTCTGCATTCTCCAGGCTGGTCCACAGCAGCAGCAGAGACTCCCCTTGCCCATCTCCACATAACATCATTGCTCGTGTCTTTCAAAGACAGAAAAAGGCTTCAGCTCATGGTGTGTGTTTAGGGACAGGCCTTGACAAGAACATACAGGCTATAATGCGAGCCTTGGGCAACCAGTGCAATGCCTCAGTTTCCCTTTCTGTACTTCTGGGATGGCACATCCCACTCCTCAGAAACCATCAGAGATGGGCAACAAGGAGTAGCCTGACCTCACCCAACCCCTGGTGTCTTCTTGCATCCTTATCAACAGCCCCTACCATATACCCTCAAATCCTAATGGAATACTTTTAACTAGATTAAAAAAAAATCACTTTTTGTCACTAAGCACAGCCCAGTGTGGGAACTGCTGATGGAAAGCTGCTGCCCTGAGCTTTTGCAGCAATTTAGAGATCAGCAGCATCACTGTCCCCAGCAATCCAGAAGGTATAAGAACACAGCTAAAGCCCAATTATCCCCAGCTATTTACTGAAAGCTGCCTTAAAGTGCCTCTCTCCTTCTATTTTTCCTTTTTAATGAAGTCTTGCTTCCAGCAGTGTGTGTGAAAGTGTGCTCCTTCCCAGGCAGTGATAGGAGGGAGAAGGGAGAAACATCCACTTGATGGAACAAGGAGGAAAAGGGTAATCAGAGCAGTGGCACCTACTCAGGGCTAAAGGCTGCCCTGATGAAATGGGATGTGCTCCTCCCAACACTGAGCAGCCCCTACCCACCCGCTGATGGGCTCTGCCCAGCTCCTCACCAATACCATAACGGGTACAGCCAAGCCCTCGAGCCTCCCATTTCCAAAGAGAGAGGGAATTCAGAACTTTTATGGCTGAGTTTATAAATTCATAAGCAGCAATGTAATAGCTAATGCTTGGGCTGGAGGTATAACAAGAGGTTTTGCTGAAATTCTCCCGGAAAATTTAAAAACAAAAATCAGATGAGTGCTGCTCTAGGCTGTAGGCCTCTCCTTATAATGAGATGTGCAGCTGAAGCAATTACTAACTTTAGCTTTTTTAAAAAAGCAATAGCAGTTCGACTAGGAGGTCTTCCTCCAGGAATGAGCTAGTAAATGAAAGCATTAAGTTAATAAGGGCTTGAGTGCTTCAGATCATTACAGAGATGGCCTACAGCTCCACACTTCACCAACCTGATTTTTTTTTTTTTTAATATTATTGTCAAAACAGCTTAAAGAAAAGCCCCTTTGGACCCACTCAGCATTAAATGCAGCCTATACAAATGGCTGCTTTCCTCCATTACGCAACCTTTTTAAAAGCGAAAAACTAATAATAAAATTCTATCGATGAAAAATTGCTTCTAATAAATAAACAGATGCCATTGGCCTTGGCAGCTTTCAAGTCAGTGACCTGAGCTGCTACTGAGCCAAATGAACGTGTGCTGCAGGAGCAGGGAGCGGCACCACTGAGAAACTCCCATTTCAGCTACAGCCAGAGACATCTTGGGACACTGTTCCTGGTGTTTGAGCAACATCCAGGGCAGCCCGTCGTTCCTGCCAGCCTGGCATCCCCACAGCTAAACCCCTTTTATCCTGCCTTTGCCTCAAACCACCGATGGGCAAACTTGCTGTGGGACAGGTCCAGGACTGGGATCTGTGTTGTCCAGAACAAAGCTGGAGTCTCCACCCAGGATCAGGGTGGTCATGCACTGCCTGATTGAAGGTCCTTCACGGTGGCTGGGGCCAAACTGGCCCAGACCCACCACAACAGTGCTGTTTACCCTCACCCCCTGCCCCCAGCAGGGCAGCACGCCCAGGAGGCCAACAAACTCCTACTGCTTCCACATCTCAACCAGGGCACATCTCCACAAAAGAAGTAAATTCTCCAGGGGATACCTGGACAGCAGAGTTCTTCCTTCAATTGGAGGCTTCTTATAAACGTCCTTTTTCCCTCCCATCCCACCTCCCTCAGGCACATTCCTAACTCAAAACGTCCTAAACTTATTCTAAACTCTGAACGTGATCAACTAAACATAACCAGAGAGAGCTTCAGGCCTTCACTCCCTTCTATACATCCACTTCCAGGGGATTTCACAGAATCAATTAGGTTGGAAAAGACCTGCGAGAGGATGAAGTCCAACCTGTGACTGAACACCCCATCTCAACAAGATCATGGCACTGAGTGCCACATCCAATCTTTCCTTAAACACCTCCAGGGACAGTGACTCCACCACCTCCCAGGGCAGCCCAATCCAGTGTCTAATCACCTTCTGGGAAAAAATTCCTCCCTACATCCAACCTGAATCTCCCCTGGCACAGCTTTAGACTGTGTCCTCTTGTCCTGTTGCTGGTTGCCTGGGAGAAGAGACCAACAACCCCCTGGCTACAGCCTCCTTTGAGGAAGTTGTGGAGAGTGTTAAGGTCACCCCCGAGCCTCCTTTTCTCCACGCAAAACAACACCAGCTCCCTCAGCCAAGTTCCAGAAGCAGGGAAGTCATATTGCATATGAGGTTACTGCAATATCACAAACTTAAGCTGGTTATTTCTTTCTTCTTTATTTTAAAAGCTACAATATTCAGGTAGCTCAAGGAAAAACAACCTTTGGATTTTGTCTGCTCATAAATCCATCACAACAGCTTGGGGGAAAACAGTAAATAAGATATTGGAAGAAGAACACAAGAGGCCAAAAGAAGAGCATCTGCCTCTGGATGTGCTATTTGCAACCAAAGTCAGGTAGCAGGCTGTGATATTAGTGTGTGGTATTGATTTGTTCTTAATCCAGAGAAATGCCCCTGTAATGAACTCTGCTGTGCCCTTAATGATTTCATATTGAAGGATGTTAGGTGCCTTGCTCATAACAGAGTAACAGCCATTCCAAAAATAGCAATCCTCATAATAAAATGTTATTGAGAATCCTGAATTTCAATATAAAAGGGACTCTGCTGTACTCAAGGGCTTACAAGATACAAATGCATACTTTAAAAAGTTGTATTAAAGTCATGTTGGTACCTGAGTTACAGAGACACTGTGAGATGCTACTCCAAGGAGCAGCTGAGCCCCAGGTCCCCAGGAAACTTTTAGGCAGATGTAATACAGGCTGGATTTAATCCCACCAGATGACTGGGGCTGGATGTCTAGAAAGAGCTGAGATGCTTTTGCAAGCTGCCTGCGAGGGGAGGAGTGTGGCTGCGGTGCTCCTCAGCAGCTAAGAGGGACAGCACAGGCACGGGGTGCTGGGCCAGGTGCCACGTGCCTGGTCCTGGCTCTGCTGCTCATCCCCAGCCTTTGGCAGAAGCCCCTTCCAGAGGGCCACCACCAAGCTGCCGCTGCAACTGGCGCAAGGAGGCTGGAGGGAGAGGGCGGCTGCTGCCAGCTTCCCAGTGGGAACAAGCATTCCCACCAAGACCTGGGCCATCACAAAGAACTCGAGAGCTGGGAGCACCAGGTCTAAGGTTGACCTCACTTGCAGGTGATTCCTCAGCCTCAGCTTTGTCAGTGCTGCGAACAGCAGCCCCAAATTAAGCCCGCCGGGCTTCCCAGCCTCTACCAGCACAGACCTCATCCTGCAGGCTGGCCCAGGGGGCAGGACAGGATGGTGGTTCCCCACCTCCCACCACATGGTTGGTGTCAGAGCCCCTCTCCTGGACTAGAGGAGCAGAAGGGAAGATCCAGCCCTGCAAAGAGACACTGGGGAGCAGCTTCAAGCCTTCAAATAACCCTCAGGTACCAACTGATTTCATTAAGAGCAACCAGGGCATCTCCTGCCACCTCTAGCGGGACTGGGGACAGGATTAATTAGCTGGGGGAAACAAGGGGTGAATGTTTGCCTCCTACAAGCCCCAAAAGCAAGTTCAGAGCTTGGCTTTTAGTTTATCCAGGATGTGGACTGGAAAAAAAGCCATTAGTTCAATTATGCCTTATTAAAACCATAATTGCCTTAATTACAGCCCATTGTTTCTGACCCCTGCCCAGAAGATGATGTCAGCCAGGCTGCCCCTACCTGCAGGGTCTGTGTGGGGGAGGTGGGAGCACCTGAGGGGGCTGTGGCTTGCTGCCTCCTCCAGGACCCATTCCTGGGGAAAAGTGGTATTAAAAACTGGACCAAAATGGTGAAGTTGTTCCCCTGAACTGGCTCTAAGCAGGTGAAGCAGGAACAGTCTTCCTCTCCCCAAACTCCAAACTCCCTCTCTGCTCCAGGCTAGTTCCTGCTAACAGTTAACCCTCAGGATGGCAGCACCTGGTCCTCCCCAGGGAGACAAAAAGCATCCTTGGACCCTGTCTCTGAGAAGGACTCTGAATCCTAAAGCAGCGAAAAAAGAGTAGCAGTGCGTGGAGAGCAGAAGCTATTTGCATCCACATTCCAGAAACCTCTGCCTGCAAGAGCAGAATTAAGCTTCTTCAAAGCTCCAGGCTACACAAAACCAGAAAAAATGAGTGATTCTAAACCAGAACGGTTTTAGAAGAGGAATGCCACCAGAGTTCAGCAGTTTTGTGGGGTAATAACTCCTTTGGAGCAGTATTTTTATTGTTACTTACATTACAGGCAGAGCTGAAGAGGTGCAGCTGCAACTGGCGCTCTGTGGAGCTTGGCACAGCTTGAACAGGCACTAAAAGGAAGTTTTCAATCGAAGAGGATAAGGAAAAGGAAACACTGCTAGGAATTAATTTGTCCATTGTGCTGAGCAGACCCTGGTGGGGGGCTCAAAGGTGAGAAGGAGCTCAGCTCTCACTCAGGAAGTGCAGGATGGACTTTTCCTGCACTGCTGTCTGCTCCTCCATCCAGCACCAGTTACATCTGAGTAGCTGCTCATTTCCCCAAAGGGGTCATGAGCTCTGCCAAAAACCTTGGTACAAGAGGTGTCCTCAAACCTCCAGGCAAACTGGGGACCCAGCTCCTGTATTCCAGTCAGAACCTTAACCACATCCCCGCCAACCCACTGCTCTGCTTGTGAAATGCTGCCTCTTCTCGCCCACGTTTCTTTAAATTCAGTTCACTCCCTGAAGGCAGAGTTGATTTTTTGGTGTAAAGGGGGCCAAGAGCCCACATTTGTTGGAACTGTGATTTTAATAGCCTGATCCCGTGACATTACCTGTGGCAAGTGAACTGTAAAATACACGGGAAAAATGTATTTAATACATATGCAACCTTCTTTGCTGCTCCATGATTTAGGGCTCTGCTCCCTGTTTTGGGGTTTAGGATTTTTCAATCTGGAACTGTAGATGAACCTCAAATGTTTCTTTTGAGTAATCCTGCCACAACTGCCAGCTAAGAGCCTAAACAACTGAATCATTCATGAGCCCATCCGCAGAGCACGAGGCATTCAGCAGAGGAAAGAGCACGTCAGCCTTTAACTGGCTGCTATTAAAAACCTGGAAAAGGGCGGTGGGAGAGGAAGGAAGGAGGAAAAGGAAATAAATTATAATGTTGATCATGTTTGTGGAACGATGATGGAAGAGGGACAGAAAACACAAGGACAAAACGTGAATTAGCCTGGGATGTCTTAGACAGTTGGGCACATTTAAATGGGACAAGATTTAATTTAGGTAAATATAAAATAGATCCTGATGATGCTCAGTATATAACAGAGGAATAACACGCAAGAGAGGAACCACAAGGGCTGGGTGTGGAGGAACATGCCTTCAGATGTCATTTTGTAGTGACATTAGCTGTTCTTTCAGTCTGGGGGGAATTGAGCTGACATCTTCCAAGAGTGAAGATAGCAGCTGAAGTCTCAAAACCTGAGCCTGGTGCCTCACATTTCAGGTAACCATTGCTTAATTCTGCATCCCAAAATGGGCAGCAAGGAATCAAAGCATGTAAAACAACATGGGAAAGCAACTAGTCACTAAAGACTGTTTGGGAAGGTAAAACCGTGATTAAACAGAAAGCTCTCCCAGGAACTGGGGAGGATGGAGAGGGGAACCATGACTCTGGAAGGATCAAGCACATTTTCATGGTGTCAGACTTCTGGGATAAAGGGGTTCCAGCCTTTCTGAGCAAAGTAAGAAATATAAACCTCACCTGTAAAGGTTCCTGCAGGCAGTGGAAACCCGCCAGCATGGCAGGAGATCTACAGACGTACATACACGCACATGAAGTCAAAGCTATAAAGCATCACCCCACACCTCTGCACCCCGGTGTCAGTGCCTGCTTCGATTGTCTCTGACCCCAGGTGTGCAAGGGGCCCAGTGTGACTCTCACACTTCCCCCGTGGCTGCAAGGCACATGTGTGACAGCCATCCAAGTCACATCTGGGACTTCGGGGGGGCAGGGTTGGCTGTTGCTGTCCCAATGCGGGGAGACAGCAGCCGGTGGCAGGATCAGACCCCGCCAGGGCTTGGGGCTCTCCCTACGCTCCGTGTGGGTAGAAATTGCTCTCGTCAGCAAGATAGTTCACTACACAGAAAAACAAAGCCTGGAAATGCCTTATGCTCAGCAGCTCCTTTTCTGCAGAGAGGAGCCGTAATCAGAAGAGGGAAAGCTGCTGATCCTGATGGCCTCAGCACGTGCAGCTTCCTGTTAATGCAGGCAGCCGCAACGCAGGAGGAGCAGCCGCCTTTGCAGGGTGTAAGAGGAATTCAGAACCCCAGAACGGTGCACTTGGAACGATGCTGGAATGAGTCACTGAATGCATTTGGGGGGCATCAGCATCCTTGCTGCTCATGTGATTACAGCTCATTTGAGAGCACTATGCTCCCTCCCCACAAGGTATTTGTCATCTTTGAAGGTACCACACGAATTTGCTCCCTGTTGTCTCCGTGGCCAGCTGGGAAAGGAGAGAGCATTCCCCTTTGCCATTTCCCAAGCAGGCTGTATTTGTCCCATCTCACCAGGGAGGAGAGTATCACTGCCTGAGCCTTGACTTTCTCTCTGCTGCTGCAGCCGTGCTCAGTCCTAGCCCATCAGGAAAACAAGGACATTACAACCACCACTGAAGGGAGGCTTCATAAATGGCAAAAGAAAGGGGCACCAAGGCCTCCCTAGGGGGAAAATTTCCCCCAGTTAAATGGCAGGAGAAGAAAGGGCATGTCTGTGGACCAGTTCGGGGTTAGAAGCAGCCTTGCAGGGGAGCATAAAACACTTGTCTTGTTTGAAAGTGAGGAACATGGTGACTGCCCAAAGCTGGACCCTTGCAGAAACTGCTTACCACTACAGCTGTTTTCCCTTTTATTCCTGAGCAAATTGTGCTGACCACCTGGCCACCCTAGGGGAGCAGACCCTGGGCTGAGCTAACTGCTGCAAAGGGCAATTAGCACAGCTGAAATCTCCAGGTCCAAAGTGAGACAAGCCTGTGCTCCTGTCACGAGAGAGGGGGAAGCACCCAAGAGACCTGAGGCTGTAGGGATGCTGTAAGATGGCAATTGCACCTTGATCACAAACACTGCAGAAGCCCTTTCAAAGAGAAAGAGAAATCGCTTTAAAGCAATAGCTTCATGCTTAGAAACACTGTGCTCCAGACTTCAGACACCACCCCATGACAGTACTGCAGAAAGGGTGCTGATTTCCCTCTGGGGGTGGGAAAGGGTGGCTGTGGCCACACTGCACTCCTAAGGACACCAAGTGGAACAGGACAGCCCTTCCTTCTCGGTTTGTGCGCCACCTTCAACTCACTTCTTTTGGAGACGGGGCTTGGGAGGAGATCTCATAAATGTACACAGTCACGTTCCTGCCTTACCCAACGCATCCCAGGAATGCACAGCAGTCCCGCAGCGGGGCACTGGCCCACGCACCACTCCCGAGCCAGCCGGGTCTGTCTCCCCTGCACAGGCAAACAGGCTGGCGGGTGTTTCTGGCAGAAACCCCTGCTCGGAGCCGCGGGCAGGCCAGGTCGGGCAGCGCGGTGCCGCAGCCCGGGAAGCAGGCCGGTGCTGGGGCTGGGAGCAGCGGCGCTCCCTTCCCGTGCGGGATTCCCCGCGGCCGGGACACCGCCGTGTCCCCGTCGCCACCGCGCGGCCGCGCCCCGCACTGCGGGCGGGGACACCGCGGGCGCGGAGCTGCATCCCTACATCCCAAAGCGGCACGGGTCTGCTCCCGCTTTCTGACCTGCCCCTGCTCGGGCCAAAATCCCATGGGGGTTCCAACAGGACACATTCGTACCCCTGTGGCATACCCCTAACAACTACCAATACTAATAAATCAGCTATCTGTTCTAATAAATAATCATAGTTCTTTTGGGTTGCAATAGGTGATTACACTGCTGGATCCTAAAAGATAATATTGTGAATAGAATCTAATAGATCCCAACAGTAGAATTTTTCATAATTATATTAATAGCTAATACCAACACTAGATGCTAATGCTTACGGGAGATTATAATAAACACTAATAAAATCAAATAATAATACTAATTAATAATAAATATTAATAAAGCTAATAACCACCCCTGTCACTACTCTGACAGGACAGAGGGCAAATGGTGGGTGACACCACAGGCCACTGGGTAATCCTGAGGCCTTGGGCTCCCCTGGACAGCACTGGCAATTTTTGATACATTACACCAAACTACCCCTTCTCATTTGGCCCCAGCTCATAATAATTAACCTCTGTGTTCTCCATTTGACCCCTTGATCAATTATCAGAGCCTCAAATGACCTCAAGTAACCCCTACCAGGGACTCCAATGACCTCAGGTAAGCACAAATGACCTCAAGTGATCATCTCAGGGACTCAAATGCCCTCAAGTAACCCCTGTGACCTCACATAACCCCAAACGGGGACTCAAATGACCTCAAGTAACCCCTAACCTCAAGCAACCCCTGAGGTTCTGCACCCTCAGCTTTCGGGGGGAGCAGCCTGCAGCACCCCACAGCAGCTCAGCATAACCAGGCTGGCAGGGGCAGGGATGCAAAGCAGACTCTCCCCCAGCTCCCTTCCAGCCTGGTCCTTCCCTTCATCTTCTCCAGGAGTTGGCTCCTCAGCAGCACAATCTGAGTAAGCCAGAGAACTCACCTGGCTCATGGTTCCCTTCAATTTTGCCACACACAGTCAGTATAGAGTCTTAAGCTTTATTTCTCTATTGGCCAGCAACTTAAACTGGGTTAAAAAAAAACCAAAAGCAATGAATATTGTTACACGGAGAAAAAGTATAAAACAACTCAGTGGACACAAGCCAACTTACTGTTCATGTCTCATTCTTCCTGGCCTCTCCCAACCCTGTACAATGTGTTTGAAGGGAATGGGCAAAGGCAGCTACGAAGATATTCTTAAGAAATCAGAAATATTGCTTCAAGCAACATGCTCAATATTTTCCTCTTAGTTAGTAGTCAATACTTGTTAAGGAACTTTACTATAAAACAAGAAATAATTTAGAGGTTTCTCCTTTAGACCATTACAGAATAATTTAGATTTCTTTCCTCTTTCTTACTCCTGTGGAACCAAGGATACACCTCAGTTCCTCCACCTCTCTTTCTGCATTAGTTGAGGATTATTTCATAGGACTGATAACGGAGGAGTTTCAGATTGACCCGCTCTGAATTTTAACATATCGCCCTTTAGCTCCAGTCCACGATTTCTGCTCTGTGAACCAAAGCCCCCATGATGCTGCAAGACCCTTTACTGGTCTGGATGATTCTGCTTATGTTGGTTGTCTGCCGGGGACAGGGCTCAGCCAGCACTGCTAAAAGGCCAGAAGAGGGAAGAAATTCATTTATGAAGGTCTGAGCTTGTCTTTACTGCTCAGAAACACTGAACTCCCCTTTCTGCTGCTTCATGAGTGTAACAGGCGTACCAGGAAGGAGGGAACAAGACAAGAGGAACACAAGATCCTGTGAATTCAGGTTATGATCCTGCTGGCACCAAGTCCATGGCAATGCCTGCGTCCTGTATGTATCCAGGACCCCAATGCAGAGACAATATTTAATTAAAACCTATTCCTCAGCAGCAAACCAGCTAGCTACCAATTTACCAAGTACACTGGGGCAACTGGTTGAAACTGACTTTCTTGGCAGTAACCAGCAAAGTGAGCTTCCAGGCAAAGCCAGAAAACCTTCAGCTGATTAACAAGCTCTTTGGAGGCTGAGAAAATATGGGTGCATATTCATTTCCTGCCAAGGGAGACAAACCTGGAGGTTTTAGCTAGAAAAATCAAACCAAGGGAACCTCTCAACATGTAACAGATGAAAAAGGTATTTCCACTAACTGAACAGGCCAAAAGGTAGCAAGATATGGCAGCCCCACGAAAAGACCAGTTTTTCACCAAACCTCATCAGGGGATAGAGAGACGAAAATAGAGTTCTCACTCATGCTGGAAACCACTCAATAAAACAGACTAGACCCAAAAAAGGCAGTCCATCATCTTTGCTCCAGAATGGCTGGGAAGCAAAAGGCCTCTTGTGGCTCCTAATGGCACTGTGTTGGAGAAGGCTTCAAGGAAGAGGAGGAAGAATTGCTGAGAAATCTTAAGGCACCCACAACATCTTGGCAACATGAGCGTCACAACCAGATTTCAGCTGCACCAAGTTGTGCTCCCACTCAGCAGGACAAGTAGCCCCTGCCCCAAGTAACCAGGCAGGCATCCTCTCTGGTGGAGAACAGCTGTGTTAGGACATTGGTGCACACTTGGGAGGAGGGAGAGAAATCTTCCATCTATGAGAAACTCAGCTCTGGCTCCAGCTCAGTGCAGAACCATCATCCGTCCTCACAGTCAATGCCTGGTACTGCTGAGCCACTTCTCAAGAGAGCAAACCATGATTCTTTTACAGCATCCTGATAGCTTCATGTGGGCTCGGGAAAAGCCTCAAGGGAAATGGCCTTGGATAAATCTTGCTTTGTAGTTATATCAAGGGACTGTTGTGCTAAAGCTTCTAGCAGAAGATCCACAGCTCTTTTGTTTCTTGACACTGAAGAGGACCCGCTGAACTCCCGGCTGCCTTGTACACAGCAAGGAGGGTGACTTTCCCCAGAGGGGCAGGTAAGGCAGTGCATGGTTCTAAAGGCATTCAATTACAGAGCCAAGTCCTCAGGTTACAGACACTTTGGTGGTGGTGGAGAGCGGTCAGGTTGGCAGGTGCTAAGGGAAGTGGCAGAGGGGGAGCGACAGAGCTCTCACAGCTATTAATATGGTTCGGACTTTAAACTCTTGTACAAGCAGCAGGTGAAAATCATCCCAAAGATCTACAGTGTAAAGGGAAGAAAAAAATACATGAAAACCACAGAATGGATGCAGCGGAGTGAGCAACTTGCAAACTAGCAGTTCAGACCTACACTGGAGTGTCAGCCGGCTCCCGCCTGGGGATAACACTCTCCAGCTTGCAATAGGCAGCAGGAAAAAACAATCTGTGCTAATCCTTGTAATGAACCACCAGTAGCTTCCTGGGGTGTAATCTGGCTGCTTGCCAGAACAAAGGGGAAGATGAGGAACTCCCAGACACGTCTGCGTCGGGAAAAAAGAATATCCTGTGCCCTCCCCTCTTAACATGAGAGTGCGAGACATTCACATTCTACACCTTTATTCATCACCCTCTCACAAATCATCGCAGACCCACAGGGCTGTTCTTCAGCATGATCCAGCTGAAGGAAAAATTCTGGATGGCTCGACATAATCCTCAGGATCCCGGGTGGGAAGGTCCCTGCTGCGGGGCGGGCAGTTACGGGACACGGCCACAGGAGGGCTTCCTCCGGCTGCCGAGCCATGGCCTCCCATGGTCCCGGAGCACAGCTCCTTCCCCGGCCCCGCTGGACACGCATCCCCACCTGCAGGGAATTCACCAGACTGGCACGAAGGCTTTTGCTTTGGACCTGGCGAATCCTCGGGTCCATTAAGTACCTGGCAACTTCTCCTTGCCAGGCAGGGGAGAGCAATAAAACACCTTTTTTTCCATCCCTCAGCTCAGGGGTTACTTCAACTTCTGCCCAGCACCCCAAAACTCCCCTCGGCCCTTTTTACCTGCACACAAGCAATGCTGATGCCCACTGCCCCGATAATTTTCAGATGCTCTTGAATGAAGTTTTCCAGCTTGGTAATGCAACCACTCTGCAGGGTGAAAGGAGGGACATGGAAAATCAGCTTCATTTTAACCTATGGTTCACTTTAATCCAATGCTGGCAACCCTTGAAAGCAGCACTTTAAAAAGTTGGTTGTCCGTGAGCAATCTCTTCCCCCGATGTCTCTGGAAAAGCTAAGCAGATGATGTGAACTGCATCATGGCTGGTACTGCTCAGGACCAACTGGCTCAGGAACCTCTGAACAAATCCAAGGTGGCTGCTGGCAGGGCAGGAGAAATGCAGAAGAACCAACCACATCACACACAGAGCGTCATTCTTCTCCCAGGTATGTGGAGAAAGATTCTTCACTCACTGCCTAGCTCCTGCCTGGAGGGGGTGTTTATTCCTGTGAGGCCAAAAGGCCAAGGAAACACTGCTGAGTGCAGCCAGTACCAACAACCCTAACATAACTGAAGCCTTTTAACACTGAATTCTTCCCACTGCTATTTATTACAGCAGTGAGTTTCGGTGTGAACCTGGAAAGCCAGGCTCTGTCTGCCTCTGCCTTGCAACTGTCAATCAAGGACCAGAAGTATCTCCATTTGCACCTCATGGAGTATTTCCAACCACAGGAAGCTGTGTCAAATGTAGGACTTGCATCCAAGTCTCTTGCCAGAACCAACCACTCCTCCTGCTTCCCCCCATCATTAATGTACCCAGTGATAACAAATACAATTTATTATTTTCCTCTGTATCTCCCTATTAAATAACAGTCTACAGAGCTGAACACAACAGAACTAAAGAAGTGAATTCTACATTCCAAAGAATGCTACTGGCTTTGAAGCCTACTGGCAGTTTGCAGTGATGACCCAACACTCTCACTCCCTGCTCACCTCCTGCACACACTTTGTGACAGGTGGCTCTGAAGCCCTTCTGCTCCTTACCTCCTTGTAGATGTTGGAAGGATGGTCTCTTCTGCCACACAGGTCAGTGATCGTCTTACAGCAGCTGTCTGGGACTTTCCTCCCACTGGCCTCTGGAGATTTGATCCACAGGCTGTCAGCCCAGTCCGTGTAGTTGTTGCTCCCACAGCACTTGAACTGTACACACAGAGAGCAAAGGCTGAGCCTGCAAGCACTGCAACCTTCTTCTCCCTCCAGCTTCCCACACCAACCCCTGGGCTTCACCCTCCTTTGCAGACACTCCAGCTATCTCATGGGTTTGGGTTTTTTTTTATAATTATTAGTGACTTTTGTGTTAAGAGTTCCCCAAATGGGCATTAAATACCAAGTTCATCCATCCTTCAGCAGCTGTGACTTTTGTTTACTGCTGGGACAAACCGGAACCAGAGTGCACCTGCAGCTGCCTCAGCTCATAACTGCGTGTTAATGATGGCAACAGGATAAGTTTAATTACCAGTTACCATCACAAATGCACCTGCTATGGCACTATGCATAGAGCAGTCCCTGTGCTTTGGAAGTGCCTATGCACAACGGCCTTTTCTGTGGGAAAACCTGTCAGAACTGTGGCAGCCCTAACCTGAACCACTCCTGAGCCAGGCACAGCGAGCAACAGTGGCAGAAGAGCTCTTCTTTCATTACATCTTGCTCTCTAGGGTACTGAGAAGCTTAATGAAAAATGCCAGCAATTTCTCCAAAGCTTTGAACTGGGAAAGTAGAAGCAGCTGTCAGAGTGACTTGGCAGCTCCAGTTCACTGGGAGCAGTTCAGATACCGTTTCCCCAGTGCTACTGGTCATGCAGCTCAGTGATCACACCATGAAATTCTGCCAGTTTCATGGCTCAGGCCCCGCACCTCACCCAACTTTATCTTGAATCAGAACATACACTCAGCATACAGAAGAAATACCTGTAGGTTGGATGTCAAGAGATGCCTTTTGTGTGCTTGGTTTCAAGCCCTGCAGTTGCACTAATTCTCTTTGCCCCCAGAGACACTCACCTCCTGCTGCAGTTTGTCCACTGCATTGGTAACACTCTCTTCTCCCTCCCTCCGGTACTTCTGGGTCATGGTGTTCTTCAGATTTTGCTTCAGCTCCAGGCTCAGCTGAATGGAAGAGACAAATGGGATAAAATCGTAAGGCAAACTCACTGCTCAGAACATCCCAAAGCCCTGCATTCATTCCATTGCCTTTGCTCCAAGAGGACGGAAAACCTAGTGGAAACTACAGCTTCCTTCAAGATCATCCTCCAAGGCTGGACTGGACAGGCTTATTTCCAAATAATTACAGATCAGGCCTCTGTTTTAGTAACTGGAAGGAGGTGCTTTGGGACCAAATTTCAACCTGTGTTACACAACCCCACATGGCTTCTCAACTTTAATATGCAAGATTGCCAAGACATGCCTGCAATGAAAGGGAATACGAAAGCGTGCCTGCTTAAACACTAATATGCCTGTGAGACCATGTGCAGTCTTCTCCCTCTAAAACCTGTAACAAAATAATAAAAACTCTATTTCTGTAAAAAATACAAATCATTCTATCTAGCAGCAGGAAGAAATCAGAGTCCTTGGCATGATGGACTGAAGCCACATAGACCAAACAGCTCTTGTGTCATCTTTAGAAAGGATGCCACTGGAGGGAATTAAGTGTGTGATTGCAAAAATCACTACAAGGCCTTTCTTGATAACAGAGAGACAAAGTCTGATTTTGCAAGAGCAGGATTTCTGAAAGCATCATCATAAACCACTGGCATGTTCAGGTGATTGGATTCAAACACTTATTCCTGTGGAGACTCTTTTAATCTAGCTGAATTCTTCTCTCCCTTTGGTGACAGCCAAGAAGTGCCAAAGAGCCACACTCTTTTTTTGTTATCCTGGTTGCATGTCTTTTTTTTTTTTTTTCCACACTGGTTCATGCAGCAACACTGCTTTAGTCCAACACCTTTGAAATTCCAAGTTTCCTATACCAATAAACACTGCCAACATGCATTTTAGATGGGGTCAATGGAAGAAACAGCTGAGGAACCTCTTTATATACCTTTTATTCTACATAGTAAGTGGTAAATGAAAGGTCAAATATCTGGTTATGCTAAACTGTGCAAATACAGTCTGGAGTTTATTCTCCCTTTGAAACACTGCTTTCTCCAATCTCATGTGTCATATAGGGACAACACCTACCTCACAGAGATGATATGAGGTGTCATTCATTAATATGTGCAAAATGCTTTGAGATCCTGGGTTGGGAAGCTCTATGGAAATGCAAAGGACTTGCCATAATAGAAAGAAATTAAAAGTTCGGCAACTGGAAGGCAGAGGCAAATAAGGAGGGGAGTCCATTAGCAGAATTATTACTTGGGAGAAAAGCAGTTACCTGCGGGCTCACGGGGAAGAACTGCAGCATGGAACAGAGATAACAAAAGAACCAGTTTAGACAAACACATGCAAGCCTTAGACACCAAAGCAAGGGCTGAAATAAAAACAGTGGCAAACAGAGCAAGCAGCCTGCAACCAAGAGAGAAGGGGGATTTATCAGCCAGAGGGCAAAGGGATGTGCAGCTGTTGGTCAGAGATGCACTCAAACGACCTAAAGCACTCAAGGGTACAGTTCTGAATATGCTGTCCCTTATTTCAACCCAGGGATCAGCTCCTCTTCATCCACTGTCACATATGAACCTCATGCCTTTGCACAGATGGATGGACAGATCCTGGCTTCCTGCCACGCCTGCCAGGATTGATCTTTTCCTGTTAAATATGCACATTCATACCCCAGATCCCTCCTGGCAGGAGCCAGTACAGTTCTTTGGCTTCTTGCAAACCACCAGTGCCCATCCAAGGCAAAGCACAGAAGGTCCAAGAGAAAATGGAATGGCAAGGAGTCCTGGCAGTGAAGTCAACAAGATGGGATGTTCAGCTGCTTTTCAGACAGCCATTTGATAACAATCCTAATTTGCCACTTCCAATCGATTTCCAGACATGAGAGCAACTTTGCAGGCTGTTTGTGCCTTGGCGGTTAAACTCCCTTTGAAAACAAAGTGATGACTTAAGCTCTGCTCTCGGCAACTGCAAGAAGTGCCAAGCCAGAGCTGCAGCTGCTGGGAGCCTGTCCTTTTTCTCCAGCCCCTCAGCTGCACTGTTAAAGTAAAGCTCCCAAAAAGTTCTTGACCTGAAAGGACCTCTCAGCTGGTCCATGCATTACCTTTGCCGGATGCAGCAGGAACTGTTCCTGTGCCCTGAACATGCTAAGTGGCACTAATGTGATTTCAGTTGCTTGCACTATGCATTGAAGGGTCCTTGATCTACACAGCCCCACAAACTGTCTTCTACAAAGGTCTGCAGAAAAACAAGGCACGAAGTGCACCACAGGAAGGAGCTGAGCAGCAGGGCTGAGCATCCCCCCTGGAGTAATGACCACCACTTTGTCAAATCCAGTGAATAACCCAAGGTCTTTTGTATATGGAGGGGAGTGAGTAGGTGAACCACAACCAGACCTATGTCCCAAGCGTCCAGGCCAAATTTTGGCTGGAGAAATGTGATGATAACAAGCTGTTCTCTCTCCCTTGTTTGAGTCTCCAAGGTCTAATGTCCACTCACCTGCTGGTAGTAGATATAGGCCAGGATTCCTGCAATAATCTCCAGGAGAAAGATGCACAGCAACAATATGAAGTACTGTAAAATAATGGGAAAAAGAGGGCATTAGAACAGAACATAAGGAGATGCCGGGAGGCACCTTTTCTTTACCTGGTAAAATGCCTGACTCTGTCTTCACCAATGCTTTTCTGCAGCAGTGTTCAAAGGCAGAGGCTGGGATTAAGACTTCAATAGAGTAGGAAAGGAACAATCCCACAGATTAATAAAAAAAACACCAAACCACAGAATAACTGAAGACAAGCAGCAGAAAGTGTGAGTTTAACTCACAGAGCCAGAGGGATATAGAGAATGGAAAAGTGCAGGCAACCAAGATAAGATCATTGTACAAAAGAAAGTGGTTGCTAGATAACCTAGTGACTACACTCAGTATCACAGAAAATACCTGATTCTGACATCAACACTAAAAAAATTTAAACTTTTGCTTGTTTTGACAATTTCACCAAGTTACTAAGGAACAATGTCTGTTATAAAGATGATCCAATAAAGCCACAGAGGGCACATTTCAGCAAATATACAGCACAGCAGCTAAGCATAAAGCATCATTTGTGCTCCCAGTGACTTCTGCGGGGTTCAGGCACAGGCTGAGGGGCACTGTTGAAGTGGATGGACTTCAGCACTGATTCACACTCAGCACTGAGATTGTATCTGCTCCTGAACTGAGATCTAGATAAAGCTGAAGAGACCCCAGTTCCAGCCATAACAAGGACCTCAAGCTAAGTCCCTGTAAGAGCTGGATTCCCCAGGACAGAACAAACAAAATACCTCCCATTTTCTGTTTTACCCTCAACCTTAAGAAAGGTCTGCTACCAAGAGATGAAGCAAATGGCTCCCTACAAATGTAACTGGACCTCAAACCTGCACAAAGAAGGACAGTGAAGATCTGGACACACCAAGGATGCCTTCTGTTGCACAAGGGTTACACCCCCACTGTGCACTCTTTTCCCTAGGTATTTCCCAGCCCCTTCTGCAGGAGTAAATTGACACAAACACTCAGGCTTCCTCTTTCACCCCTGCTGGGCTTCAGCAGCTGCGAAGGAAGGACAGCTGGGTTTTATCTGCAGACCAGGCTTTAATCTGAGCACACAATCTCGGCCTTTCACTCCCCTGCCCCAGGCTCTCCCCCGCAGCGATCCCGACCATCTCTGCAGCCGCCTGTACAAGGTACCCATTCATCCCAGGGCAATGAGTCACCCACTGGAGTGCAGGATAGCTAAAGGCTGCTCCCAGCACTCCCAGGAGGTTGAAAAGGGGCAAGAAAGGGTTGGCAGGCCTTGACACAATGCCTGGCTCTCTTTTGTTGGGACCTTGTTAAGCCTTAACTGACCTGACATCATCTGTCTGCCAAGGAGGGGCAGGAGGATGGCAGGATGCTGAGAACAACCAATGGACTGGAAAGCTTATTTATTTTTCCTTGCTCTGCGTAATGTCAAATGCATTCAGGTAAAGCTAAAGTTATGTCACTACAAGCTCTGTGCTTGCTGTGCTGGCTTAGAGTGAATAGAAACAAACACGTATCCAGCAGACCTTAGCAAATTTGAGTCACAAGTAAAACCTCGTGAGGGAGGTTAGTGCATCTACCACCCATGAACCCAACCTGCCTCAGAGACACTCCACCGTTATCTTACTCTCATCGTTCCCTCAGGCCCACTTCCAAGTATCATGCTGATATAGGGGAGCAGCAGCTTTCACTCTGGACACACACAGAGCACAGGGCTGCTCTCCGTGCTCTTCACCTGTAGCTGCAGGGCTTTCTCAGAGGTCTGCCATGGGAGGAGTAGGCCAGCTCTGGCATGGAACTGTAGGGACATGCCCTACTTGTTTCCCAAGTCAGAAATGTGAGATCACCAGAAGCTCTCTAGCAAACACATGCCTGGACCTGGGTGGGCGCTAAGCAAAATTTACCCTGGCTCTGGCTCCAAGACAGAGTCAGGGCTATTGGGTGTCTCCTCAGGATCTACAGAGTCCAAGTTGCTTCCATCTAGTTTCAAGTGAGGTACCAAGTGTTAAGAGTGTTTTCTCTGAATAGCACAAAAAATGGTTCAACCCACTTACAACCCAAATAATTATCTGGAGACATCCTTCTAGTACCTGAAAAAGAGATAGATAGCAACGATACTCCTAAATCAGCAACCTCACTTCAGTGGGAGGGTTCCAGGCTGAAATGCAGCAGGAACAGAAATCCTAATCCATGCGTGTTCCCTTCTCCCTGTCCAAGGTAGCTGACTAGAAAAGGCAGTGTAAGGGGCCAAGCCTGAAGTCATCTTCTCTCTTTATAAGCAAAATCTTCTATTTGACAGGTCTTTCCCTGGGACTCCTGCTGCATTTGGACTTAAGTATGATATAATAGGTGGTCTGTGTCATTGTAAAGAGCTGGACTGCAGCATCACATCCAGCCAGGCTACAAATCCACTGCCTTGCCTGCTCGCGGAGCCAGAGAGACTCCACCTCTGCTGCCCAAGCCTCGGCACAGCATGTGGTTAAGGAAGGCCAGTAAGAAATGACAAAAAAGTAGCATTGCTGTGAGTGATGAGCAATGAAATATTATGAAAAGCCTTGAAGTGGGCCCATAAAACTCATAGTTAAATACAAGGCAGCAAAAAACTTCACAGCTTCCCAACTCTTCAAGAGAAAAACAAACTAAAAACCAGATAGGCATTTTACAAACAGCACCCAAAGCTGTCAGTAATCGATTCTAAAAGCACCAAGGCATCACTAGGGAGAGCAGAGAGTGCTGCTTATACGGCTCCCTCCCATATTTACATGGGTCTCTTGTACAGAGAGAAAGTGGGACCGGCTGGCACAGCCCCTGGGGTGACTGTGAAGCTGTCAGGATTACTGTCTGAGCTCAGAGCTGGCAGAGGCCCCCAGCCAGGCTCACCCAGCCCTGGCAAGCACAGCCCTGTCTCAGATTACTCAGGGCAACCAAAGCAGAGCACAAGCAAGAAAAGACAATAGGCCTGTCACAACCAGCCACTCCAAAAGGACGCGTGGTGTAAGGAGACAGAGTGACCTTTTGTTCCCAAGAGACAATTATTAGTTTTCTATGGCAGAATAACAAAGAAAACCCCACTGGATTTTCATACGTAGCTTCTGGCTGAGGGAAGAAGACAAAGGGAGATCTCTTTGGCATGGAGAGTCAGTGAAGCAGGCCAAAACCAACTGCTACAGACCAGGAGCTCACTGAACAAGCATCAGCAATGCACCCACTGTGTCTCCCTTTGTATTTTATTCTCCCTCCCTGGCTCTAGTCTTCATCTCACAGGGATTATCAGGTCTTCACAGCAGTGAAGCATCAGGCTTGCTCACAACTCCTATTTCTGCTCCTCTATCCAAACAGAAGAGGAGAAATGGGGTCGGTCAGGTGAACGAGGATTTGCAAAGGGAGGAGCTGGCGGCTGAAGCATCTTTTTCTGCACCTGTGAAAGCCAAGAGCCACTGATTGTTATTTCAGTCACTGCACCCACCACTGCAGCCCAGACACTAAAACAGACTGCTGTCACACTCCAGACTGAAAGGGAGATCTGAGAGGGAGCGAGCAAAATAGAAACCTCAGGGCTGGTAAAAAACTTCAGTGTAGGTGGCTGAGCAGGGAGCTCAGGAAGTAACACAGAGCAAGGTGTAAATGCTGCAGCAGAATATCAAAACAGTATGGCTCTTTTTTGTGGAAGCAAGACTAAAGTAATTTTTTTGCAACTGAAGAAAATATTGGAAATGTTGTGATCTTTGACAACCAAGTGAAAAAGTGTGTTAATCTGGCTTGAAGCTAATGTCATTAAAAGCTAGTTTTGTTACAGGTCTTTCAGATTTTCCTCCCTGTTTCCATTTTCCAAAAGAGAATATAGAATGGGCAAGGAAGAAGGAATACACAAAAGCCAGAAGATTTTGTTTTGAACGGTTTCAAACAGATGTTCTCACACAAAGCATAGGTATTACAACTACACTTTTTACTTTTGAACCATGCAGCGCATTCTTTGTGTGGATGGAAGGAAATGCTCTGCAGTAAAACCTGTCGCCTGGGACATGGACAGCACTGCTGTCAGGAGCTGGAGACCTCAGTGGTATTCGCTCTAGGACAAACAAATAAGGTTGGTGCACAACACAACCAAGATGTTTCCCCCAAACGAAACAACCAAGCAAAACTCACCACTCTTAGCAAATTCCGCCGCTCCTTGAAGGTGGCACAGCAGCCAAGGATGCCAGTGACCATGACCACCACCCCGGCCACCACCAGAATATAAGCAGTGGCAGAGTATGTGCTGGAGGAGAGCAGGCTGATGTAGTCACTCTTCTCAGCCAGGGTCCAGGTGCCCACTGCCATCACGGCCCCGCCAGCCAGCTGGGGAGAGAGAGAAGCAAGCAAATGAAGGGAGTCTGAGGCGTGAGCTTCCTCACCTCCCAGAGGAACTGGACAGGGACAGCAGGATGTGCCACAGCTCCATCAGCTGAGCCAAAGATGATCTACATTAAAGGATGGACTCACTGGGACTGGAGCAGGTCCCAGTGCAGTGGGAAGGGCTGAGTTTCAAGACACCCAGTTCAGCACCCCAGGCAGGCTGAAATGGAAGCTATCTGAACCACCTACCTGTGCACAGCAGTTCATACTCAGACCAGAGTCTCCTCAAATGTAGCCACACCAGGTTTTGGGCAAATAAAACATGTCAAATCTGTATGACCAGCCTGGCTGGTAAACTCTAACCCTCATAGCAAGTGAACACAGAGAACCCAACCACACCCCAGTCCCCTTTCTCTTTGTAAGCTTTCTGTTTTCAGATGGTTTTAGGCAGCTTCTGGTAAACTCAGTTTTCCTTAAAGGTCTGACCTGGACACTCCAATGCTTGTCCCATGCACCAAAGTAAAACACAATCCTTTGGCATCAGTAACTTTTCCAGTGGAAAGCACGACTCTAGGAAGCTCTAGTGTGGACCAGCCGCAAGAAGGCGTGTGTTATCTAGCCGTCCCACTTCACTGCCAGCACTCCCTCTTGCCATCTCAAGAGAATGAATGGCAAGACCGTAGAGCCTTCAGGCTCCCTGAAAAAGTAAGCCAGGTGAAAAAAACGAAGTTTCTTTTCAGGGTTCCTGTAATTTTCTATATTTGCTAACATGACCTAGAAACAGCTACATGCTACAGTGCCAAACCATAACTTCTGCAGCCTGGGCAGCCAAGCCCAAGGGGTGACATTCCACCAAACACAACAAAGACTGTGCCCTACTGACGTCAACACTTCTTCCCAAAGACTTCATCACGCCAAGATTTCTGCACCCCTAACACCAAAACTGCAGCGCCATCTCATTGCCTCTGACGCAGACTGAGTTTTCTTACCCAGAAAAAGAAGTTGAAGATGAAGAGCAGGTACTTCAGACAGATGGTCCCACATGTTTCCTTCTTTTCTGTATACTCACGCATCTTTCTGGTTCACCGAGTTCCTAAAAAAAAAAAAGACAAGCTTGAGTGAGCAGTCATCACACCACTTCTCCCCAAAGGCCAGCATTACTACTCTCCTCCTGCAAGATCTAACACTTCCAATCTTTTGCTGAAATAAGCCAGTGAACAAGCCATCCAACTGACTTCAGGGACACAGGACAGTGCTTGCTCAGATAAAGAGCTCTCGTATCCATTTGGGTGACCTACACACAAGATCTTGCACAATCCCAGACCCGTTCTCCAGAAAATCCCAGCCTGGCTCCTGACTACAGCCTGTAGCTGCTGTTCCGAAGGCGGTAACAGAAACCTTGGTCTCTGATATTTATGGAATAATCTGTCCCCAAAGAATATTATTTTCTCACTGGCATTAGCTACAACTGCTTCAAATAGATCCTTCTCTAAGTTTGGGCTATTTTTGATCTTTACAACGGTAACTGGGAACTTGTTATATGTTCAGATGTGCTATCCTTTTTGAACCCCAGCAGCCTGTTGGAGTAACTAATTCTCTTCTTCACTGCTTACTTTTCATGGCCCTTCTCACTGGCTAGCTGTCCCTCAGGGCACTAAGAGACTGTCCCAGCTACTAAGAGGAAGAAACACAACCCTTGGCTTCAGATGATCTGACAGCATAAAACACCCCTGCAGATATGTAAGGAATGGGATTTTGTTGTGAGTCAGTCCCAGTGCAGTGTTACAGATCTGCTACACCCTGGAGCACATTTCTCAGAAGTGGGTCTGCAGCAAGCACAGCTCCATGTCACTTCACTGCCTGCTGTTCAGACCTCAAAGTCTGAACCTCTCAAAAAAATATTCTCATCACTGCCTGACCAGGCTGACAGGACAAAGGCACTGCCCAGAGTATCACTGCCAGCATCACCTGTGTGAAGCAGGATGCAGAAGTGCAATCAAATCCTTACCACTTGCATTCAATTAAAAAACCATCCCTTTCTCCCCCACCAGCCAGCAAGGAATGATGCAAACGTGCACCAACGTCAGAACGCAATGTTTTCCTAAACCAGCAATTTCCCTGGAAGCAGGCAAGCAAACGGCCTCTACATTTTTCCAGAGGCATGGAGTTCATGCTTAGTTAAATCACAAAATGTCTTCACACAAGTGATGCAAGCTCCCTCCAGGGACCCACTGCAGCTGCAGCCAGACATGCAGTACAGACTCATCTAACTTGGCAAAACACCTGACAGCAAGAAAGTGAGGAACAGGTACACACAGCCAGGCTGCACTTCAGGTGACTATCAGCATTATCTCTGCCACCACACTTCTGATGTCTGGCTTTAGAGCCAGATGAACCAAGGCAGGGAACAGCAGCTGCCCGTTCTGCAGCATAACTGTATTCTATTTGCAGGAAACTATTTCCTTGTGCTTCATGCCAGCCCACTCAAAAGCCCAGCCAGGCCTGTGCTTTAGAAACTAACAAATGCAGCTAACAAGGAAAGCAAGAGTGTGAACATGCCAACAGTCCCACCCATGCCCATCCCCATCACCATTTCACAAGAAAACATTTTTCTCCAGAATAACATCTGGCAACAGCAGTTGGCAGCAGAATGCTGCTTCACTGGAAAAGGGAGCAGCTCTGAGATGCTGGCACAGATCAAGGAGAACAACTCTTCAGTTATCTTCAGAAGAGATCAGAACCTCCAGCAACGCTCAGATTAATTACCCTGTTGCAGCACAAAAGGGCCCCAGGCTTTGGGAAGGAGCAGATGCTGCTGGTACTGTATGCACTGACCAGGCTTGCAAATCCTCCATGAGAAGATGCCTCAAGAACACAACATTCATGGAAGGATTTACAGCTCCCAGAGGTTTCATTTAGCCACAGAACAAGAATGGCAGCAGCAAGGCACCACACACACCTGCACAACTCAGAATGGGTACCTCAGCCCAGACGTGAGAGACGCCTTCCAGTAACAGGTCTTCTGCCCACCCCTCCTAACATCAGGGCTATATGTAGAGGAACGTGCACTGCAGGTTTGCAGAGACTGACCAGGGGACGATAACAACGCCTTCTGTCCTTAGGCTCCTTGGCCCTGTTTCCCTCTTGCTCCTGAGGATTTTAGGAACCTTCCTTCCTTCCCCCACATATTGCCATAGAGCAGGTGCTGGGCCCCAGCAAAGGATACTAACTTGTCCCTCCTTCTGATCCAAGAGCTCAGAAATCCCAGTCACAGCTCCATCTTGTCCTGGGTGAGGACTGGGCAGATGCACAGCTGAGACTGCACTTGCATCAGATGACAGACAGTCTGAAATTCCCCTCAAGACTGCAGGTCCTGCTCCACCCAGCACTGGGTACAGCTGCCTTTCAGGCAGCCTGGCTTGGCTGCTGGCAGGAGAGGATATGCCTGTTTCCAGAAAGCTGGCAGGGAACAGCTGCAGGTTTATAAAGCAGGGTGAATCACCAGGGATGGCAGACCATGAATCAGAAAGCAATCAGGGCTGTCTCCTGTTTGATCTATCCTTCCTAGCCAGGAGCAGAGCTGATGGCACTGGCTGTCTCTGCATGCTTAATGACTCACCCAGCCAGCTATTCAGGGAAAGGCATCTCTCTAGACCCTCTTTGTGGAAGTCGTGTTTGTGTTCCTTGCCTCACACAGGGTGATCTGCTGCCTTCCACCACCTGCAAAGACAGGGTCAGGCTTCAGGGAGCTGTCGTGGTCTTCAGGGAAAGCAAGTGAGGGCAGGAGAGTACAGTGAAATGCTTTCCCGAATGAGCCCCAGCAGTGGGAGTGGGGAGCCACAATCTGCTTCCCAGGCTTAGGGTCACTTCAGGCCCTGAGCCTCCTGGTCCCAAAAAGCACAGAGGTGTTGATCAGTGTCACAGCACCAGGATGAATATGGGGGCCTCATCCTGAATTCACTGACATAACCGGGGTCTCTTGCCTTCAGTCATCCTTATAACAAACCCTCAGAACTGGTACGAATCACTCTTGAAACCAGACAAGAAGCAGCAACAGTAATTAATACACATAATTCTGTTCTATATTAAACACTGAGGCAAAGACCTGCTCTGAATCATTATCAATAATTACAAATGAGCTCTCTGATGAACAGGAAATGGTAAGCTCTGCTACAGGGGTATATTTACAAATACATAAAAACATATTAATTAAACATGAGCTTCACAATGGAAAGTAGTTTACTAACTGAAAAAGTGGTTAGAAGACCAGAAGTACTTCCATAATGAAGTTCACTTGGTCCAGTCCAACAGACAGTAGCTTTATCAGCAAGTTAAATTTCAGCAAGCAATCATGGAATACAGGCTGTGAAATTTAGTCACACAATGGAACAAAGTATTTTTATGGAAGTCACGAGAATCAACAAGAGGTTCCTACTATGCCTACGCACACTGCAACACAAGTGACAAAGAGAAATATTTCTCTAAGGAAAAGAAAATGCATTAAGCTGAGAGGAAAAAACAAGTGACAGAACCCGCAGATGAAAGGGAGGTGTAACAGTTTGAAGATTTATTCAAGAAACTGGGAGTTGAACAGCTTGAATCCAGCTTTCCACTCTGACACAGACTTTATGCATAGACTTGGGCAAGTCCCTCAGTCTGACCCTTGCCTCTCTCTTCCTCTCCAGTGCAAGACCCTCATCTTTCTCTAAACCCAGTGATTTTACGAGGATCTGCACTGAGAAACCCTGCTGATGGAGGAATGCCAGCTGAGAGGCATGACAGGCTCCAGGTGACTGGCAAACTGGCAAAAGTGCGAGAGCAACACGATTTCACGGATTCAAAAGTGCTTTTGCCAGCAAAGACTACTTCAGCCAGTGAACTGGAACAATCTCTTTTGGGATTAGTAAAACATGTATTTATAATGAGACGACTGCACGGTAAAGCAATTTTGGCAATAATTTATGAGGCTCACTAGTTCAAATACATCAGAAATCGAGAGATGCTAATAATGAAGTACAAGAATAACAGTGAGTAACAGTGGAATAACAGTGAAGCAACGAGGAACCTATGCAAACATCTCAAAAAGATAAAAAGATTAAGAGTGAGCTCATCCTGCCCTGTGTGACTACAAGCCACAGCCTCCTAGGAGGGTAAGAATATACAGTGCATGACTGTCAGGCAAGGCTGGGATCACTTCAAACATGAAACCATTCCATGGTCTGAGTTTCTTGGGCTCTCATCCTACTGCAACTGAACCCTTAGGACAAATGGGACCACAAGAACTCACCAGAAGCTGAGCAGTACGGCTCCAGTTTGGGTGCTGAGCATCTAGGAACACAAGCACTGTACAAACAGCTGTGAAACCTAAAATTTTAGTGGCAGGACTTGCTCTGGGTGTTCCACATCACACCACTGTATTTTTCTTTGCAGACTCAAAGGCACACATAGGCATGCACACACAGCCCAGCTCAGAAAGCATATGACATGCACACACACACTCCTGCTGGCTAGACATTCATTTAGTCATCCCAGACACTGCCTGGTACATTTGCCTCAACTTGCACAGTAACAGCACTTAATTAAACAGCAAAGAAAGCCAGGCCTGCAGGCTTTTTCTGCACAACCTGCCCTAAAGCAGCATCTGACAGATGGGAAAGAAACAATGCCAAAGCAAATGAAATAGCTCCCAGGCCATTAAAAGCATCATTATTTAAAAGTATTGATTTTTGAGTGATAGCAAGCAAATTGGTATCCAACACATCAGTGACAACTATTTCAAAGATAACTCATACACCACAACTTAGATAACTTCTAACATCTTTGCCAAAGCACAGACTTTCCTGCAAAGAAAGACTTGCTGCTGGAAATCCCACTGCACCTATGCTGCAACAAAAGTGCAACCACTGGGCGCACTGCTGGCCTAGAGGGGAATGTTCCACTGGACACTATCTGAGCTGGGCCAGAAAACCCTGGCAGCCATTAGCAAACAAAGCCGACGTCTTCCCCTTGGTATGTGCAGTGCAGGCGTGGGCCAATAACTTTAATCTTCAGCAAACTCACTGACATTCTTCGTCAAGGCTAAACCCCAGCCTTTGAAAGCATGACCTCTCTTGAGTTCCCTCACTGTAAGATGAAAACATTACCACTGACACTTTACCTACCCCACTGAACATCCTCAGAAAGGGCCTTCAGCTGCTTATCGCCTGCCAGAAAGCATCGAAAAGTAATTTAAGCAAAGCCTTCCCAGGAGAGGAATTCTAAAGCTTGCAGGTAAAGAGCTCAAATTCACACTGTGTGCTATTATCCACCCCAAATTGATAGCCAACATGGACCAGCAGTCTTGACACTGACCTTTCACCACCAAAGCAGCTGACAGCACCAGTGCAAATGTTCAGTCCTCTTCAAAAGCTTTTTCCACTCCCTCTCTCCTTGCTGGCTCTAGTCTGCTGCTGGATTTAGGAAAGCAGAAAGCTGAAGGAAAAAAGAAGAGAGACACAGAGAATCATGAACTATGCCAAAGACTATTCTGAAATCAATATATGATTATATGCTTTGCCATCAAGTCCTTTAAGTAGAGAGCACACGATTTCAGAATACACCTTGTGAATGCATTTGATTAAACTGCAAAGCATGCACTGGATAACAGGGAAGAGCCAAACTGCAGCAGCGAGGAGCATGAACATCTTCTGCTGGTAGAAAGCTGTCAGAACAGGTTTGTATTTACTGCTGCATCCTGTAAATGCTGCTATCAATTTTATCAAGGCTGTGTACACAAAATGACAGCTCATTCTGGTGCAAAAGGCCTGAAAGCAACTCCACGAGTAAGCTCAGGAAGATCCTTCCGTGCAGTGCGAAGCCCTTGCTGGTGTTAGCGCCTTGAAGCAATCAAGTTTTCAACCTGATCATGGGCAACCCCACCCTCTCTCCTTCCTCAGCTCTCCCTTACGATGAAGCCACGCAGCCACTGATAGCCACACTCCAGTCACTGGATTCATCCCATCAAGTTTCAGTCATGGCAAGTAAGTGGTGGCTTTCTCACAGCACAGCGGCTTCCACCTCCTCCCGTTTGCTGCCCACGCTGCATGTACCAGTGCGAGACACCTCACCTGGGCTGTCAGCCACGTCACCTTTTTAGAGATATCCTCCAGGGTACCCAGATCAGAGCAACAGGCTGAGGGCCCTTGCTAGCACTCCATCCCTCTAACCTCGGTGTGTCCTCTCATGGCTTGCCATTTCTGTGGAGGCAGCTAGGCTGCATAAGGCTGCTGTACTGGAAAACGGCCTCTAGCATCCCCTCTTTCCCTTGCTTTTCTAAGACAGAGGGTCCCAAACATTTTGCAATCGCTTGTACTGCCACAACCTCATCCATCTCACCTTCATCTCACAGCAGGCAGGTTTGAATCTCCCTGCAATCTGTTTCCACTGGCACTGCAGGCAGCAGGATGGGAGGGGAAGAGAATAACAAGTCTTCTTCCTTAGCCTGTTTGGATACTGAACTAATGATCCCTTGATCTACACCATGACACCAACTTACTTCACAAAGTAAGCCCATGGCTTAAGCTCCTATCTACTGCCCATACAGAGATATGGAAGCAGTAATACTTCCTGACTTGCCTGGGTGGGATAATGGAGCATTTGAAAACCATCTGGGAAGAGAAAATAGGTACTTTTTATTAGCAGATCAAATTTAACAATTTCTAGCCATTTTAACTTTTTATTATGTTCAAGTAGGGGTTCCCGCAGGCCTCCACCTAGCACAGTATGGGCAACACACCTTCATTTATGACCAGCTTGGATTACCCCTGCTTCCATTCCCTATGAAAAATGATGCCAATAAGAGCCAGAAACTTGTTGATTCACATTACTACACAGACTCTAGACCACAAAAGCATCTCATCAAAGAAACAAGTGAAAATTCCGTTTCTTGAGCCACTGAGAAGCAGGCCAAACAAAGTTCTCGGGTTTATTAATTAAAGATCAGATAAGGGAACTTTCTGAGGAACTAGGGAGAGAAGGGAAGGCACAGTTACCTATAATGCAACCAACAGCTCTGAAGCATCCTCCTGAGGCTGGGACCAAACTCTCCAAGATCAGCCCTAGTGCCCTGCCCTTCATTCATCCGCTTCATGCAGCTCCCACGCTCCTGGCTTTTCAGGAGGGAAAGCTGACCCAGGACACAAGCTACACGTTGGAACGTGCTGCAAAGTCAAAGTACTTGTGCCTAGGGCTGGGGAGAACGCAAAACACAAGTCATACATCCACCAAGGAGGCAAAGCTCCTTCTAAGGACTTGTCATTTAAACTTGGGGGAGGAGGAGGGAACAGGCACACAGAACAGATTTTGGTCAAAACTCCTCCTCCCTGACATCTTTGGCAGACCCTGCTTGACCCTACCTCTTGACTGGGAGAGCACTTTTCCAAAGAACTGAGAGAGGGTAAGTAAGTTCCCATTCTGGGAGTCTGGGAGGATCTCATGTCAACACTCTGTGTCTAGGCAACATCTCCACAGACACATGACAGCCCTGCTGCCACCCCTCAGGATGTTTGCCAAATCCCTCCTTTCTTCTGCACTGGCTCAAGCTGCTGTGTTTTGAATAGACCCCTCGAGAGAGGTGTAGCCCCCTAACTCCTGCTAATTTTGATGACAGCCAGGTATCCAGAGAGGAACTGCATGCCTAATACACCTGAGGAGTCATCTGCTCTTAGAGATAAGAGCTGTCTCTCCAGAGAAGAGCACTCAGCCCTTTCCCTCATATTTTCCAGACTGTCTGCTCCCCAGGGGAGGGGCTTACTGAAGCATAAATAACAATACACATAAATTTCAAACTCAGCAAGGATTTACGTGTTCAGCACTACCCACATACCTGCAAATTAAGTGTTTTATGAGGGGGCTAGCCAAACTGGGTGAGGCAATGCCTGGCTGTGGGATCCTTGAGGATTACAAGGACCTTGGCATAAAACCAATCTTACCACCATTAAGAAAAGAAAGCATAAGAGAGAAAGATAAGAGTGATCGAGCGTGCCTGGGACTGTGTGCCTGTACTCTAGCACTGTTTCACTACAAAGCAAACAAAAAACCCTTCCCTGACAAAACATACACAGTCAGCCACAACCCGAGAGCAGAAAGCCCAAGTCTCCTGCTCCCAGAAGTGGATAAGCAGGGAAGCAAGCAGCCCCTCCAAGCATCCAGTCCCCACTGGGAGCTGCAAGACGGGCCAGAGATGGGCACCCACTGTGCGACCGAGGGAAACTCCTTCTGCGTCAAACAACATCCTCTTGTATTCCATAAGGCCTCCTTTATCCTGCAGGGTCCCAAAGCACTTTACGCTATTTATACACAGGAACCACTTCACTAGTCATTGAACTGAGGAGAGGAACAATAACCCTCTCTTTTCTCTCACTGGAAGCAGCAGAAATCAGTGCCTGGCTGTGTTTGCAGAGAGCTCATAGCAATGAGGGTTTGACACAACAAGGAGCAATAGTTCAGATAGGTCAGGGTCAGCCAACAGACAAGGCAAACTCTTCACTACAGCCTACTACTGGTATTTTAAACTCTATTTTCCCAACTCTGCTCATGAGCATTGTGGGGGTCTTTTTGTTTGGGGTTTTCCATTCCTTTTTTTTTTTAAGCAGGGCTTTGTCTGTGCTGGAGAATTTACCAGTAGCATTAAGCCACATTTCTAAACAAAACATTTTGTGCCGAATCAGCTTTCTGCCTGATCCCTTCCTATTCATTATCTTCTTATTCATCACATTCATTTTGAGCCCAGCTCTCAGAAGCGAAGCCACTGGGTTCTCAGTGTTTTCAGAGGGTGCTCACAAAACCTCCCTGCCCTGTAGCCATGCCAGTACTAGGACCAAGTCAACAAGCACTAAAAGTCCTGGGAAGATAAAAATCCTCCCATCCTCCACAAAGCCTATTCAGGCAATTCTGTACATGAATTCAAAGCACTCTCCAAATAATGCAGCAGTGAAAACCATTTTTTCACTCTACAAAGAGCTGGGTTTTTACACAGTGGTTTGAGCTGAGGGCAAAGACTAACCAAAGAACACGTGCTGCACTGTAGCTACTACACAGTCACTCAAAATTTGGCTGCAGTCTCAGTGCAGTTTTGTTCCCTACAAATCTCTACATTGAAAAGGTGCTCAGCTAAAAGCCAGTAGATTTTCTACCTCTCCACAGTATTAGAGGCATACCCCATGGCAGGCCATCATCTTCACTGCACCAAACTCACAAACAAATCATGGGACTTTAAATCCCACTGTCAAAAACATATGCGGCAGTTTTTAGAAGAGAGGGCAGGCAACTGGTGTGTCACCACAAGGTACGTTTCTAGCCTCTCAATCACACAGTGCTCTATAATCTCACTGCCTGAAAGATCCTCTGCCTCCTCAAAGCACCCCAATAAAGAAAAAAGAGAGCAGGTTGTAATAGGAGCACAGAGAGATTAAGTGCTTCTCCCAGCAGAGAGAAGGGATGAATTTGCCCTCCTCAACATCCATCCTCCAGCAGCCAAGCTGTCCTGTCTTCTGGAAGACCAACGCAGAACACAAAGCTATAAACCATGAAGTTTTCAAGTTATTGTTAGCACTGCCTTGCCGGTGCCCGAGACATCTGACTGCAAACAGCACAAAGCAAGAGGTGTACAAAAACCCACACCAGCTTTAGCTTTTGTACAAAACTTGTTTAGTTTTGAGTGGGCTGTTCCTGTTCTCACTTTCTGTGGTGCAAACAAGCAAAGCAAGTCTCTGGAGTCATCCACACATCCTTCCCAGGAAGCCTGCCTCAATTTGAACTCCACTAAGATCATATTTTAAAAGCAGCTGACAAGGGATTTGGCAGTTCTTACTGCTTCAGACCTGTTGCTGATTAGCTCAGGACTGGTGCCAGCCATGCCAGAGAAAACCTCTGAGCATGTCAGCAGGAGCAGGTACCTGCAGCACCAGGAATGGGGTGATGCACCTTGCAGTGCCCTGGCACACCGACAGAAAAGGGAACATCATGCACACACAGAACAGGGCAACAGCAGTTCTCACCTCATCATGGCAGCCACAGATGCCAGTGACAACTTCAGGAGCCTCCCTTTCTACTCAGAACATCCTCATGTGGGAACACTCACACCTGGAAATACCCATTTCGCTAACAGCAGCGCCGGGAACAGCCAAGAAATCTCTTCTGACCATCAGTCCTTACATATCCCCAGCATCCTTGTCTCCGGAGGTGTTCTGAAGCAGTCACTGAATGATTTGAGGAGTTATATTCCTCTCCACAGCTAAAATCACTTTATTAGAGTCAGATCAAATATCAAGCACAGTCAAGGGCAATTAAATGACATTTCATTTCCCAGAGCTGTAAGTCGAAGTTCATAGGAGCTGTCTCTTTCCTGTTGCTATAGGAGCAGTGCTGGAAACAATGCTCAATCCATGCTGCATTCGGCTGCCTTGAAAAGGATCGTTCTTCCAGTAAAATTAATCAACTCCCAGCCAAAAATAAAACATTCCTCCCCCTTCCGCCTTGCCCTTGTGTAGCACGTTTTAATGACTCCACCAAAACCATTTATGCAGCTGTTTTTGGAGCAGCCTACTAACTTGACCGGGAGGCATCAGCATGTGAATAAACAACCGGGAGGCAAGGGCTGCCTCCAGGCAATTACTTGCTGGTCCTTCACCAAGGCTGGCGTCGGGAGACAAGATACAAAGAAGTCCCTGGCTCCAGAGTACACACGACTAAGCTCCAAAGAAATCCCCCAGCCCCATGCCAACAATCACTTCCTTGGAACACCTTGCTCTGCCGGTTGCACGGGGAGCTGGGCTTGCTCTGGTACTCTCTGCAGCTCCAAGCAAAGGCACAGGCAAAGGGCAGCTCCCCACAAACTCCAGAGCCATAATCAGTACAGCAATTTGGGCAAGTCTGTCTCAGTGTATGTCCTGGTTTTGTCTGGGATAGAGTCAGTGTTCTCCTCAGTAGCTGGTACAGTGCTGTGGTTTGGATTTAGCATGAGAACAACGTTGATAACAAACATGTTTTGGTTGTTGCTAAGTAGTGCTTACTCTGGATTAAGGACTTGTTGGTTTCCCACGCTCTACCACCAAGGAGGTGCACAAGAAGGGAAGGAGCCTGGCCAGGACAGCTGATCCAAGCTGGCCAAAGGGATGTTCCATACCACAGACTGTCAGGCTCAGGATATAAACTGGGGGAGTTGTCCTGGAGCTGCCAATCACCGCTGGGGGACGGCCTACAGAGTTGTGTTGCGCATCATTTCTGTTTCTTGGGGTTTATTCCTCTCTCACTCTCCTTTTCACTACTGTTACCGTTATTATTAAAAATTTTAATACTATTATTGTATTTTACATTGTTTCAACTGATAAACTGCTCTTATCTCAATTCGTAATTTTAATTATATTATTTTACTGATTCTCCTCCCCATCCCACCGGGGCAGGGGCATGAGGGAGGAGTGGCTGCATGGCACATAATTGCTGGCTGAGGCTACACCATGACAGTGCAATCATCCACTTCATTTAGAGCTGGCAAGGAAAAGAAACTGGGAAGGGGTTCTAACAGATGCCAGCACAAAACAGCTGGACTTCAAACAAAGCAGGAAAATCCTGCAGAGGATTTCTCCACCAAACCACCATCCTGTTAACTTAGCACTCTATGAAGAAGCTTGAATAAAGGAAAGCCTAAAATTACTTTGAAACGTAATCCTCCCCGCAACCACCCCCTCCACCTTGGAGGTCAATTTCAAGTCAGGAGGAACGATTAAAATCTGATCTCCTGTTATTTTAAAGGTTAAAATTTAAATGCCAAAAGTAGTCCACTCTACACTCTACAGTAGCACATTCTACCCCAGATTAACCCTCAGATACCAAGAAGATTCAAGAACACTTCAAGAGATGGGAGAAACCACATACTTTGTCTCCTCAGGAGCCTCTAAAAACGAAACAACTGGCACATCCCCAGCATTCAGACTTCTTTGAGCTCAGCAGAAAGCAGCAAAGCACTTTGCTCTCCGTTGCTGGGCAGACTCATTATCCATCTTTCAATTCATCCAATGCCATTAGTGAGCAGGAGGGGAAAAGCAGTCCACAGCACGGCTCACTTGTAGGTTAAGACTCTCAGTAAGTCCTTAAACATTAAAAGCAAAACATACCCAAGACAAAATCCAAGAACAACATAGTCAAAAGTTTCTGAAGAAACTGAGTCACTACCTTCAGTACTAAATACCCACTGTGAAAATGAGGTCCCTCTAGGAAAGTCAGGGATAGAGGAACCCAGAAAACAAAACTTATCTCTTGCTTTCGAAGAATTTAGAAAAAAACCTAAAATCCATGCTGGAAATAACCAGGTCAATTCTAGCACAGAAAATATTCCTCCTATTACTCAACTCAGCCAAAAGAGTATTCTAGCTCTGACCGCCCAGGGCAGGATAATGCAGGGAGGGGGGACCAGAGCTGGCCACACATGGTTATCAGTGTCAAAAATTATGAGGATACTGCTGATCCACAGCAGTTGTGCCCTCACACACAGGGAAGTCAGCTTCCCACCTATCCCCTTGTAAATGCATTGTTGATAAGGATCACACTGATGTAACCACAATAATTTATTTTGGATACTCTCACTGCTCTCATCTACGTTGGCTTCCCCTCCCCTTCTTTTTTTCTTAAAATTCCCGATGAAGCAGCAAACAATAAAATGCTTTTTTCTACAAGAGGGTTCTCTTTCACATGGAGACAGTTGCAGCCAAAGTAAAGCTCATGACACCAGTGAAAGCAGAGGTTTCTCTCTGCAACTGTCTGCTTTTCCCTCCTCCCAGGCTCCTTGCAGCACACCTGAGTCAGGATCCACGCTTCCAGAGTGCCTGAGGGCAAAGAGCCCAGTGAAGTCAGCAACCAGGATTCTGTCCTGGTCTAAGCACAGTGATTTAAGTTCCCTTTTTTTTCCTGTCTCCAACACACTGCATACACCAGAGGTAAGCCCTGGGAGTGCACAATGGACAGAGCAGGCTTTTGTTAGGCTCTCCAGAGCCCATCTCTGAGGCTGAGCACAGCCTCATTCCTCACACATGAGCTCAGCTGGACATTTGCACTCTTTCCCTGTTTAGGAGGAGGAAAGAACCCGGGCGACTGGGACTCAAAGGTGCAGGAACCAGCCTGACAGCTCTTCCTCCCCAAATACAGAAAGAAGTCCTCCCAACAAGAGGAAATGTGTCCTTCTAAAAACCCTCCAAGTGGACAAGGTACATTGGAGACCACACCAAAGGTCTCCTCACCTCCAGCAGACCTCTCGCCTTAGCCAAGTCCCTCAGCAAAGATGGAAGAGGGCTATTCCACATAGCAAGGGGGAACCTGCAACCAACCACAGGTCAATTCCTCAGCAAGTGGCACTTCCACACAGGACTGGACTCACCCTTCCTGTGCTTCAACAGCCAAAACCACAAGCACGAAGCCCAACACTTTCCCATACACACATTCCTGGCACACAGCACTCAACACAGACATGAGATTCTTTCCTGCTCCCACGTGTCCATGTGCCTGGCTGCTACACTCACTGTACACCCCTGTGATGGCACACACAGCTCCTTACCACCCCATGGGAGCTCTGCATAGAGCTTACAGTGACCATGAAAGAGCCAACCATCTCTGTTCCCAGGGCAGTGTGGGGCTGAGATGCAGGATATGAAGTCCCCCCTTCTGGATTCCACCAAAGCGAAGAAGAAATACTGACATTCACAAGCCATGACTCACGCCTGCCTTGTCAGGCACTACAGAAGTCCTGCTCACTGGCTGGCATGCCAGAAATGTCAGCATGGCTGGCATCTGCCAGTTGGCTCTGACAGCAGATAAATTTGACCAAAACCATCCTTCCCCCTTATTTTCTTTATTGTTGCAGTGTGGTGGACACTGAGGATCAGAGAACTCCCTTAAAACCACACAGGCATTGTGGCTACTACTCTGGCAGATAACAGCTCAGTGATGCACTCCAGACAAAACAGAAACCTCTCCCACAGTAATTCCTACCTCAAACTACTCTCAGTCCCGGTTTTAACTGAATTCCATTAGTGAAGGAGCCAATGAATCCATTGCTCATCCTCCAGCTATGCTGGTAAGTCATGCACTTGTACTGAAAGAGCTGCCAAGGACTACTTTCAGCCTGTGTTGAGCTGACTGCACTCCTGTCTGAGATGCACCTACCGAGCTGTACAGCGCTTTGCTGGCTGGGACTGGAGAGTCCTAACCACCCGACCAGCAAGATCCAAATGCAGCCCAGACTCCAAAACACACCTGTTATTCTGCCATGCAATGCCAATAGTGCAAAATTGTAACCATCTGCTTGATCTTTCTCCTGTCCACTTCTTCCCCATAGGAGAAGTGTTCCAGGGTGAGGTATCAGACACATTTTCACCTCGTCCATTTGTACAGCACAGCAGATCTTTGTCCCACAGCATCTCCAAAAGATGTTGTGTTTCTTCATTTAAACCTGTCCCTCTCCTACAGTGCCAAAGACATCCGGGAAACATGCTGCAAATTTCAGCCCAACTCCACCATTTCTTCGAGTGTCCATCTTCCACATCACAACTACAAGGACAAATTTCACCAAAGCACAGGCACTTACCCTTACAACTCTTTCCACTGCCCCAGCTCCCCAGTGCCGCTTTCTTTCTTATAAAAGTAAAGAAAACCTGGGTTGAACAGGTGAACTTTGCTCCTTCTATATTCATATCTGGCAGCAGACACAGATAAGAAACAATGGTCAATGCCAAACATTTTATGTCACCACCTTCAGCCTCGGCTTTTCTTTATGAAGCCTCATTATTCTGCCGCCAGGAACAACATGTGGGTCTGAGCAACATCCTCTCTGGCACCTCCCACACGTCCCATTCCCACCTCTTTTAAGAGGCTGTGCCACACCCCACATCCTCCACACTCCCTCTCTGGGATGCACTCACCGCAGCAGGTAGGAGAGGCAGCTCCGCGGCAGCCTAGAGGGATGCAGGCAATGCAGTGTTAATCGAGAGTTGCAGAGTGTGTATTTGCTTGGCTGTACCCTGAGGACAGTGCCTGCAGGTCAGCACTCAAATGAATTTAAACAGCTGCCAAGGAGCCTCCCTCAGCTGTTGCAAAACATAATTCCTGATGTCCTTCCTTATCCCACTGAACCAGTATCCTGCCTCCAATAACGTCCACCACTACTGGCATCAAAACCATGCATGAAATACACACACAAACATATATATATATATATATATGTGTAACTCGATGAAAAGTCCAGCTGGCATGTCATGGCATCAATTCATGCTTGCATCCTTCTAAGGAGCTGGACACGCTTTCAGTCCCATGTTGAGCTCATTGCACTCCTGCCCTACAGAGCTGCACAGCAGTTTCCCAGCTTGGACTGGGGTCATAACCACCTGAGCAGCACAAGAAACTCAGGCTAGAAACATGGATCAAGCTGGTCATACCCAAATGCCCAGACCCCAAAACATACCTCTTACTCGGCCATGCAAAATAGTCATCACCCTCCTGCTCATTTTGCCAAGAGTTTTATCACTGCCAGCAGCCAGGACCTCCCTGAATCCATTCCCCAGGATCCCAGGCTGCAGAGATCACAAGCAGAGGAGTCTGGCAGGCAGGACAGAAAGGAGCACTGAAGAGAGATGCCCATCAGCAGTGCTGCTATTACAGGGCAGATCCTTGCCAACAGCTTCTGTGCTCTGGGGAGGGATGGAATGAGGCACTGTCCACAGAGCTGACAGAACACCTCATCTCCACTCCACACACCTGCCATTCTTCATTTCTCCCTCCACACCCTGGCTTCAGACACAGGGTAGCAGGGAAAAGCACATTTCTCACAGACTGGGAAGATGGTCACCATCCTGGGGGAAAGCTCTCAAAATGCACGTACAAAAAAGGATGGGAAAATGGGATGATTTTACAGTGACATTGTTCGTTTCATTTCAGCTTTGCTGTGGCAAAAGAAAAATCACATTTAGGGTCTGAAAGGCAGGATGAGTGAGTGAGACAGAAGGAGACCTGGTCTTCGCCCTTAGGATCTTGAATGTTTTTAAATAACCAGGGAGACTTAGGCTTCTGTTCCTCACAGCCAGGGAGATGAGCTGTCACTTCCAGGAGTCCCCCTCCCTCAGGCTTTCCATGACCTCAGCTGTCAGTGCACACGCTCAGGGAGAGCTGGAGATAACCCAGTGCTGAGCTCGGGAGCAGAAAGTAGAGCTGAGGGGTAGAACATCCTCTCAGGAGGCTTAAGGAACAAGGCTGATGAGGCCACTGGGGATAGTAATGGTAAACTGGGACATGAAAAAACACAAGCTACCCTTTTTGTTTTTCAGAGGCTGTCAATTTTTTCTTTCTAAGCTTCTGCCTCAAACAGAAGGCACAAGAAGAACAGAGGGACAGTTTAATTGCTTTATAAATGATCAAATTACCTGGAAATGCCAGACAGGATAGTCTGCCACAAACGGGTACATATGGTGATAGAGATGTTACACAAACAAACACATGTAAATACACATTTTCCTTCCATGCATAACCAATAGTTCAATGCACTCCTGAGCACAGAAGCCACACTATGTAGAAGGAACAAGTGAATTTGCCAGTGGGATGACCTGGCTAGAAGAGACACAGGTCCCTAATCAATCCCCTCAGGGCTGTCTCAAGAGCAAGGGAGTTGTTGCCTTCTGTGCATGTGTGATGGAAACAGCTAGAGTCATGATACAACTTTTATTTGCTGGGAATGATAGGCCTGCTGGAAACCTTCTAACGGGAAAGAGAGCCCTTCATCAGCCACTCCCACCTAGCATTTTTGCTTGACAAGGGAATACAAGCAGCTTTCTTCCACCCCCTTACTGAAGAATCTATCACACCCAAAGACAGAAACTTTTGGAGGCTGCACTGAAATAAAACCCATTTAACACACTTGCTTTGAGTTAGGAGAAATATAACTTGTTAAACTCTCACAGAATGTACCACAAGAGGGACTAGCCACCTTAGACTCCACAGTAAAATGAAGTGTCACACATGGGACATTATTTCAAGCACTCAGAAAAGGTGTTTTCTTATTGATTCCGGAAGCCAGCATACAGCAGGGAGTGCCAGGACTCTTACCAGGCAACTGGGGGAGTCATTCTCCTCCACTGCAAAAGCCACAGGCCAATGAACACAAGTAAAAGTTTGGAATAAAACATGCTTTTTGCAGAAATACAGTGTATGGCCAGAAGGAAACACAGGCCAGAAACTCAAAGACATCATCAGCAAACTACAGAGCAAGGATGTGATCTGAGGTGAATTACACAGAGGAGCTCAAAAGCTGCCACCTCCTCCAGCTCCCAGCTCAAGCTTCCAGCAAGGACATCTGACGCAGAAGTGCTGGGACCCCAGAGCAGCTGCAGCAAACCAGAGCCCAGGCCCACCCGTGCAAGCCAGCGTTGTGCCTTTGACAGGGACCTGTCACCAGAGGCATCACATAAAGGGTAAGTGATGCTACCCCAGCTTCCAACAATCCAACTCCCCATTGGACAGCTCCCAACAATCCACAGCCCGGGAACTGCCTGTCCGAGGCACACAAAATGCTTCAGAGCATATAAATGCAGTGAAACTTTTGCACTGACTTTTCTAGCTACCATGAGCTCAGCAACAGCTCAGCCGAGTCAGGCACTTGCTCCCTCCACCACAGGCAGTCCTTTGGCAGCAATCACAGTCACCAGGAGGACTGGGACGGATCTTTGTCTGACTGGTGGCACGCTAAGAGGCTCTTCAGCCTCCACAATACCAGCCGGTAAGGCCATCCATCACTCCAAAGGCTTCCCTAACAACCTTGGCAATGGCCATGAAGGTGGCAAAGGAAATGTGTTTTCTCAAAAGGGACTTCTTTCAAAGTTTGAACAAAACGGCCCCTGATGGGTGATGCTATTTCAATCAAACTCTATTCTAGGAGGCACCACATGAACCCTCAGAGAAAGCCAGAAAGCGCTGTAGGAGGACAAAGGAAGTGAAGCAGGGCAATTTAAGGGATGCTATAGAGAAGCCTGAAATAGACATGTCATTGCTAAAATTCAACAGGATACTGCAACAAGTTGATTACAAAAGCCTTCAGGAAAAGTCAGACTTTAAAAAAATATATAGCAGTTTGTGATCTTCACGAGAGGACAAGATGAAGAAGCTACTTGTAAAGATTCCTCATGGCAAGCAACACCACGGTGCAGCAATAACCCATTGCCATCAGTTCCTCATTTGATGCAGCTTCCAGAAACTGAAGGGAACAGCACATCGCCTGGACTGTGTGGTAAACAAGGGCTCGCTCTCTCCCTCCTCCGCCTCCAAGGGTCCTACGAGCCCAGCATAAAGGCCAACTCTTTATTTGTAAAACAGGGAAATTTACCTGAACAAAAGGCAGAGGGGGATAACAATCATTTCACAAGATTTAAGGCAACATTCAGAACACCTTTACAAATTCCGCGGGCTGTGCTAAGTTTATGACGCCTCCCGCAACAGGTTAAAACACTTTTCTAAGGAAAAAAAAAACCAACAAAGCATACGAGGGCCAAGCCCCTGCGAAGCTGTGCAATGCCACAGGGCGCTGGAGGGGAAGCGAAGCAGTGCTGCAGGAGAGCCGGGGTCGGGCGGCCGCGGCCAGGTCCCCACGGCTGCGGGGCGCCGGCAGGAACGGAGAGAGGGAGGCAGGGAGCGCCGGGCCCCGCTGCCGCACACGGGGCCCGGGGGCCGCGCTCTGCCCGCTCTCCGCCGCTGCCGNAGCGAACTCCACCTGGAGCGGCTTCTTTTTTTTTTTCTTTTTTTTTTTTAAGGCGTCAGACCTGCTTGTTAAAAGAGTTCTCCATGCGCCACCCTGTAAATCAAGATCAAGCCCTGACTGGCACATGGCCTCATCCTCCCATTACCTCACTTGAGCCACAGCCCACATACTTGTGTGCTAAGCAGCAGCCCTGTGCGGGGGATGCTCCCAGGAAAGGACCCGCGCCCCCTCCGCTCCACGGCTGAGTGGCCTCACATGGTTTTTCAGGGGTGGGATGAAGAGAGGAGATCTGAGCAGGGAAGGGAAAGGCCAGTTTAGAACCTCTTGCTTGCCTTAACCTCTCCATGTGCCCAACTCAAAAATCTCTTCATCCTTCCCAAGGAGTAAGCTCACTTTAGCTCGGAGTTGCTGGAGAACCGAGTGATCAAAGAGAACCTTGGGACATGAGCTTGCTTGCACACTGACAGATTTGTTGCAGGGAAGATGTGGCAGAACCTGGAAGCCACAAGAGACGCCGGCCTCTGCCGAGGTCCCGGCCCTCCTTTGTGGAGCCCTGGGTAGCCACCACACTGGGCTGCTGCCTTCTTGCCATATCCAGGGATTTCACGCCCAAACAGGAAAGCATGTAACCCCCCCCAACCCTGGCAGGTTTGGGTCAGCAAATGGGTATGACCGGGCACAAGTGCTGCCGATGCTTGGGAGAGCCTGCAGGTAAAGGCGAGATACACCATAGGACACCCCACACCTCCCCGCCCTCAGTTTATTGCTGGAGTAGTAGATATTTTTTACTGCAGGTACTTGTTTATCTTGACAAGACTAATTTTACCTGGTCAGGGCTCCTGTGGACTAGTATTGTCAGAAGCAGGACACAGCTACACTTGTGTTTGCAGCATCACATGTAAGTATATAAAGCATGCCCTGCAGGCTGGAGAGGCTGGAGCAGGGTTATTGTAGCCACGCCAACCGAAATTTCCGCGTGACTCATCAACAGCCAGATAAGTAAGGAGCGCCTGCTAACAAAGCTCTGAACTGCAGGGCCGTGGGTCTATTGGCACTGAGCGGGAGATTGCCAAACAGAGCATTTGAAGATGTATAATTGGCTGTGAGATACATTTAAAAGTGGAGATGAAGTACTTGGTCAATATATATATTTATAGTCTAAGCAATCAACAAGTAACAAGATCATGAAAAGACACAAACAGAAGAAGGTGACAAAAAATAACGTGTGAGTGACTGCATGATCCCCGTAGCAGGAACTCACTAATTGTGTGTAAATGGAAACTGTCCCTTGGAGTTCAGGCTACTGGAATAAAGAAGGTAGTTGAAAACAAGATCTCAAACCTTTGCAATTCCTGCATTTGTCCTGTGGAAAAGCTTTAAACTTAACACTGTGGCTTAATGCTCTCTTTTCAGCCCTGTTTTGGCGTTTCAAAGAGATGCTGTCAGCCTAATCCTCTTATGCTTACCCTTAGCATATTGACATGAAAGAGACAAGTGAAAGCAAAGCAGAGTGAGGTCCCTTTGCTGGCCTGCAGAGATTTGTAGGACCATGGCTGCTTATCAGAGCAGCTCGTTTTTTTGCTTTTGCCCCTACACCTGATTTGTGTACACAGCTGCACTGTTGCATGTGCCAGGATAAGGCTTCCCAGGCTGTAAGAAGAGTACTTTCTTGTGATATGATTCCAAAATACCTTACAGATTATGTGCAAAAAGTCACTTGTTCACTAAGAGACTGCAGCCAATGTGGTGAAGGAATAAGCCCTCAGGCAGTCTTATTTTGCATCCTCCCTCATCTCATGCCCCCTCAGGATATCCCATTATTTGCATTTATGCTGCAGTTTCCAGCAGTCACTTACAAAGGGTGGCTGCTCCCAGAGCTTCCATTTAGAGGCAGGAGAGATTCTGACAAAACAGGGGGATGTAGTAAAATGAAGAATTTTTTGGAAATTCTGGTCTAGTTTGGGTCTGATATCAGATAGGTTTAAAAACTGCAACATACCCGTTTAGGCTGTGTCTAAGTCTTCTAACAGGACATTTAATTATTGTGCTGAGAGACAACAAAAGACCTTCCAGTAATAAACCCCACCCTGCAGCTTACCATTTTCCGAGCTCAGCCTGCTCAAACTCTGTGCCATTTTGTCATCCTTGAAATAAAAATCCACCCTTTCCTGCTTACAAAAAATATATGTTACAATGAGCTACTTGTGCTATTAGTTTATAGCAGGGGAAATGAGTAATAATGTGTTTGGTCAAAACTGCAGAGTGATTAGTTCTGTAATGCATGAACATCCAGCTGGAGCCATGCCAGGGCACAAGGATTAAAAGCAACCAGATTCCTAATGCTAGTAAAAAGGATGCATGGGACATTAATAAAATAAAGGTTTAGTTCTATGAATACAGGTAACAAGGTGAGAACCTGTCCTCTCTGAAAGCACTACACCCGCAGACACTGGGGAAGTGTCTCCCCTTTTTCTCGTCTGTGCTCTGCCTTCCCTGATCAGCTGGACTCTGGCTACTTGAAAGTGGTAAAAAAAGACTGGAGATTAATTTCTCCTGTGCTGCCTCCAAGACATGGGTTCCTGGTCAACTTTCTCCCTACTTGTAAGACCCCCTGTGTACCACCATGGGGGACAGGCCAGTTCCTGAGCAGCGAGAAGGGAAGGTCACACTACAGCCAGTGATTGAAGATGGGAGGCTGAATCTCCTGCAGGGCCTGAAAAAAATCCCTCAACACGGCCACTTGTAAGACAGCGTTTCTTTATTGCCTGTACTGTTTGCACACTAAGAAAACATACGGCTGTACATTAGAAGAACCTGATGGTTCTTGCCATTGCAGAATGACAGCACTGATAAAGGTAATACAGAGAACTGGCCCATATTTGTTTGTCAGCTGTATTTCACGCCTTTGTCTCAGGTGTGCTGTGTACAGAGCGTGGGAGGCGCATGTTCAGAACACCTTAGCATGGATTTCCCTTCCCAAACATCCCTTCTTGCAAACACGAGCAATTCCCAAAAGCAGCACTGTTGGTCTTACTCCAGGCTCCACTCCAGCTACCCTGGTTCCTTCTGGGCCTCTTGTAGCTTTCAGATTCCCAGTCTCTGGAAGGTGTTAGTACAGTCCAACAGTGTGAGCCACAGCCAGCCAACAGTAAGGACTGAGCAGGATCTTACTGCTTTTAGCTCTTCCTTTTACCCAGAAATCCTGCTCTTCCAGAGAAAAACTCCTTCTTTCCTATCAGGAGTAAAGGGCACTGGGAGGAACCATGGAAATTCTTTGTAATACTGATGTTCTGTAGGTGACTCAGAGCACTTTTCCTGCATGGGATATTCCCAGCGAAATTTGTGCAATAAATAGACATTCAGAGTAACCACCTTATCCCAGGAGAGGAAAGACCATGGACAAGTACAGGCCTTCCCTATGCTGCAAGGTCTGGGGGCTGCATCACAGCTGCAGTATCACATCTTGTGCCTAAAATGTCAGTCACATACAGAAACAGCCTTGAAGACGAAAGAGGAAAGGGCACTACCAAAAATCTCACTTAGTCCCGAGGCTTTGAGAGCCACTGAGCTGCAAACCAGAAAGCATCACACCCCAGAAGCTCCATACCCAGGCACAGCGGCAGCCGGGCCAGCAGGAGCACTTCTGGGGACAATTCCTACCCCCGGCCGTGCTTCTCCTCGCCCTGCTTTGCCCCTCACCCTTAGTGACAAGAAGGCCCCTTCCCAATGGGAACAGGTTCAGCCCGGCTTTTTCACAGCCCTTCACCAGTAAAGTGGGGCTGTTGCTCAAGGTCACTGCAAGAGAAGAAGGTACATTTCACACAGGCAGCTGCCATGTGCTTCCAGCCCAGGTGCATTTGAAAGCGCTGCGGTGGGATCTTTCAGGACTGTGGGTGAGGCAGTTCTGAGTTGCTGGAGATTCTTCAGGAAAGGATAAGAGAATGGGAGGAAACAGGCAGCATTCAGCCTTAAAAAAGGCTATATATGGCTCCCCTGGTTTGTACAGCACAGCTCCTGCAATGGGCTATGAATCAGCAGCACATGCCAGCGCCTTGTGGGTCCCTGGACAACTGCTCTGTGTTCTGTAAACATACAATAGGACAGTGAAAAGGTCCACAAGGGTGACAAAGCCATGAAAGCTATTGGGATGACTCGTCCTATCAGTTCATACTATAATCACATATGGAATCTGTTAACTACGATATTGACAAGTCCAACTAAATCCTGCAGTAAATACAGGGCCCGATCCAGATCTTGCAGGAAGTGGTGGAAGTGTTCTCACTCACCACAGCGAGCTCTCAGGCTGAGCACTGCTGTTGCAGAACCGAGAGGAGATGCTTCTCTCTGAGACAGATGGATCACTACTTAGAGCTAGCCCAAATTTAAAATAATTTCTTTACCTCTTACAGGGAAATTCTCTTTAATACAGACCCATTGTGTCCTCTGCTGTCTCCTGCTAGGCCACTTCTTTGACAGAAAGAACAGGAACAAGACTTCATCCCTTTACAGGGAACCAGCCTCTCCAGACAGAGGGCCCAGTCTGTGCTACTAGCTAAGACCAGCCAAATTCCCCCAAAGAAGCAGAGGCCTCCAGAGACCAGGGCTGCATGCAGACTTGGGACGTAGAACAGTGCAGATAATATGCACATTATGGCCTGTATAATGCCTCAAAATTCACAGACTGGGAAAAGCTGCACCTTCTCCAAGTCTCTAGAGAGCTGATGCCATCAAATTCAGCTTGCTTGAAAGGAACCTCCAGCTTCGTGATACAGCATTGGCACATGTCTCGTGCTGACACATTGGTGTGCTTTATGTGCAGCACCCTTTCCTCCTGCTGATATCTTCTAGCTGCAAAGCATTCTCCCTCTGCCTGTCTTCTTGTGCTGTCAGCAACCTGGAAAGAATAGCACAAAGCAAGAACACAACCTGGTTACTGAGGTCTTCCCGCCAAGGCATTTGCCTCTGCCCTTTGCTCTCCACCAGCCATTTAGGATTTACATTTAGGACTGCATGAAGTGACAGGCCCAAAGTGTGGACTTCTCTGGAAGTTGGGCTAGATAAACCACACACAGAGAATGAACATGAATTTCCAGGGAACAGGGAAAGAAACTGGGTACATACAAGAGGGGGTACCATGATTTAGTAATCTGAGCACCAGTGTGAGTGGCTTGTGGCTTATTCCGAAACTCCCCCACTGATGTCAGAATCCCAGGTTGTTTGCTCCACCTGTCTGGGCCATCTCAGGCAGTAGCATGGTAATAAAAAGCATGCTGAAGGCATGTGCTATGGGAGATGTGATTCACCTAGCTGATAAGTAAATCCTCCCAGTTAATGAACACCTAAGCCCTGCTGTGGCTTTAACAGAGATGATGCAGGAGGAGGTGAAGGGATAAAAGAAAACAAAAGGATAGTTTTCTTGCAAGATTTGAAATGCTTTTTTTCCAAAAACTACCTGGTTTTTTTTTGAAACTAAAAATTTTAGAGCAAACTTCTTTCAGCTGAACAGTATCTTATCTCCTTTTAAAACTATTGCCACTGAAATAGCTCAGTCTGTGCAGTGATTATTAAGATAGGGAAGAAAGAACCCTTAAAGCTGCATAAAGACTTCAAACTGAAAATACCAGCTTAAAATCTGGGACAGTATGCAAGGTTTTTGTGATGAAATATTCAAATGAAACTCCTTATCTTGCAACAGCCAGCTCTACTAAGTGAAGCTTTGTGTGCAAAGAGTCCAGTCTACACTTGGTGCTCTCCAGGCACAAAAGACAAGGACGTGGAGTTGGGTTTTTTTGGGATGTGACAGTAAGGCAGTCTGTGACACCCCCATCTTCTTGCCCATTCCCCAAGAGAGCCCACACCAGTCACCTCCAGCTGGGGAAGCGTCCCAGGGTGACTGCTCCTGTTCACTGACCTGGCCATGTGCAGCATGGGCTCCATGATGTTGTAGCCAGTCATTGCACTGCACTCGTAGAACACAGCCTTGTACTCCTGCCAGAGAGCACAGCAAGCACCCACGGTGACTGACAGCTCTCCACCATCACCATTCATCCACAGCCTTGGGAGCTGGCCCACGCTCATCCCCAGGAGCCCTGCCAAGAGCCATTGGAGCCAGGAGGATGGCTGCTACCTTGCTGGGGTGCATGCCCAGCTCACCAGCCCAGGAAAAGGAGATGCTTTTTCAGCATTGGGGGCCAAGCCAGAGTGTTCAAAAGGGAGCACTGGGGGAGTTGTTTGGGAAGAGAAAGCATCTGTCCAGGGTACTGTGATTCCCTTACCTTTTTATTGCGAGTCCAGAAGCGGGAAACACCTTTGAAACCCTGTCTCCCCCCACCCAGGGGCCAAGGTCCCAGCAGGCAGGCAGACAAGGGAGTGAGGAAAGAGGCAGGATGATGTTGCATCAGGGAACCCTCAAATAGGAAATCAGCCATGCATGTTCCCCTCAGAAAGAGTGTAAGGAGGCATCAAGCCCCAAGAGAAATACATGAGCCTGCCTCCGGGGCTGTTGTCTGTCACATACAGGCCACAACCTCATCCTCCCTGGTACCAGAGGGTCCTTGGTACATGTTCACTTTGGAGAAACAGGCGGTGAGAGGGAGAGGGAAGGTACCATACTGGAAAATGGCTCCAAGAAGGGCTTTCTGCCAGCCAGACTGCCCTTGTCACAGCTGGAGGGTGGCTGCAGAACAGGTCAAACAGCAGAGCACTGAGTCACACCTTCGCCAGCCTTTCCCCCTCCACCTTGGGCACATTCCGGGTCTCTCTCTGCACAGCATCCAATTTATTTCCAAGCAGAAAGACCACAGCTCCATCCTCTATACCTTCCTGCAAAAGAAATAAAGACTCCTAGAGACCCAGCCACTCAGAGCAGATCCTTCCAGCTCAAGCAAACAAGACCTTCAGTGGCAGCAGGATCAGGCCCATTAGATCATTAAAAAAGGCCATTCCTCCCATAGTCCCAGGGATTTGTGAAAGGAAGCTTAAACTAGGGACGTATCCCAAATGTTTGGTATGTTGAGCTGGGATGGTGAGAGAGGGGAGATGGGTCGTAAGTGCCTCTCAGGAAGATAAAAAGCCTAAAGAAAAGCATCTTGCCCGATAGGCATTTCGGCATTTGTGATCAGGCAGAGCTCCTTAATGAGCTCAGTAATTTTTGTATGTGCAGTACTGTGTCTAATGTGCTGTCCTAAATGCAACGATCCCTTGCTGAAAATCCACTGGCCAAGCAAGTTAAGCAACCTTCAGCCCTTGTAAACTGTCACTGTAGGAACTGTTATTCCTAGGCAATTCCTGGAGCCCCTTACCTCTGGTCAAACTCTCTATGGTTCCACTGGCTCACTAGAACATGGCCAGAGTTAAAAACAGGGCTCAAAGTTATTGCCACACTCAAGTTTCCTGGATGACTTACAGAACCTGAACAGCTTCAAAACAAAATAAATACACAGATGGGGAGAGGAAAAGAAGAGAGAGATTAAAATTTACAGATTTCACATAGTTTGATTTTCTGTGTGCTCAGTTTAACCTTCCTCTTGAAAGGAACCTGATTTTCAGAGGCTGGTTAGTTTTGAAGATCTTAACCTTTGATCTTTTAGAGTCCAAAGACATAAGTGGTTGTTTGTTTGGTTTTTTTCCCCAACAGGCTTGTGGAAATTAATAATATTATAAACTTCCAACCTATACTTACACATTTCACTGAGATCTTGGTTTTTTGAGACTCAGCACAATCAAAACAAAACCGCCCTTGAAAATTTCCCTTCTTCACCTCTTGATCATCTACACACAACTAATTTAAATTATAAAGAGAAGTATTTTTGCCTCCCCAAGAAGATACAAGCCACAGATAAATGCTTTTAGTGAGTGTTTGGAAATAAGAGACGGGGGGAAACTAACAGTATTAATACATTGTTACCAAATTTTAAAATAAAAAAGGAAATAAAAAGGGCCACCTCCCTTTCCTGTGCATAGGCCAGACATCAGATCTCTCTGCCTGAGCACAGGTGGGATGTGACCACATTCAGGAAATGTAGCTGAGTGCACATGGGCTGCTTACAAATACACACTACTGTTTCGGCAGGTCCCACCTTGTTCTGCTACAGAAACAGCCCTCCCTGATTTAATGGGCTACCACTGGCTTTGTTATCTTCAACACAAAGCCTCTGGTTCCAAACTGACCACCACAGGCATCTGTGTTGATAATTCAGCTCCACAAGGTCAATAGGACTTCCTGGGGCACTGAGAACTGTCACTTCCAGACAGACTGTTGGAGCTGGTCTGGAGCAAGGGAGCGCCAGCAGCATCGGAGCCCAGGTCCCGCTCTCACCTGGATGCTGCTCATCCAGTTCCGCACGGCCACGAAGGAGCACTCGGCCGTAACGTCGTACATCACCAGGATCCCATCTGCCTTCCGGAAATACTGCTTGGTAACGCTCCGAAACCTGAGCCCACACAAAACCAAAGGCACTCTCAGAACCACGGCTGTGCAACGGGAAGTAACGGAGAGGGATTATCTGTCTGTTAGTGCAGGCTCTCTGCGAGGCCTGGCAGCCCCCGCGCATGATGCGCCCCTCAGGGCTGGTGTCTACACACCACAGGTCACATCCTTGCACCTTTGAGACAGGCCAGGCAGCCGTGGGCAAGCAGGAATCTTGCCAAATGCATGGTGCTGAGAAAGCAAGAAAGAAAACCTTTGCAGGTCAGGAAGAAAGAAGCAGAAGAATCTATTTAGGTGGGATAGGAAAAGGTAATTTCCGATTAAAAGGGAAACTGATGGAGAAAACATCATCTTTCTCTACAGTCTGGAAGAATCTGCAGACTAAGCTGTACCACAGTACAAACTAGGCATGCATAATGTCTGCTCCAGGGCTGCCAAAACAGCAATTAAGAACTCAGCATCAGTACAGTCTATTTCCACTATTAAATCTATAAACCAATGCCATTATACATAAAAAATCAGGAGCTGGACACAAATTCCAGGAAAAACTCCTGCCAGACATCTACTTTTTCCTGTCCGTACCATTTAAAACCACAGGCTTGTATTTTGTGAATAAATTCTAACCAAAGCCAAACAAACAAACAAAAAACCAAACCAAAACAACAAACCCAAACCTTAAAATCTGCAAGCACTTTGTGATAGAGCCGTGGTATAACCACACTGACTGCAAACTGATAGAATTAACAATGTAATTTGGGAACTAATAAATGTAACAAAAGTCCTGAGATCTCACTAAAGAGCTGTGTATTTCAGCCCTGCTCAGGATAACTGATAAACTCTCCTATTACAAGACAAGAAAACATACAGCTGTTACCTTCCTGAACTCTTCAGGAAATTGCCTGAAGCCTGTTCTTTCTCACTACAACAAGGACACGACATTCTGGCACCTACCCATCTGAGAAAGCACAGACTGTATCTTTGGCAGTCAAGGTGCAGCTCTGGAACTGCCAGCCAGGTGAGATGCTCCAGAAGAAACATCAAAGGTAGCATGCATCAGTCTCAGGGAAGTCACCAAGGAGTTCTCCTTGCATGCTCCAAGGGGTTCTTCTATCTCTTCCTTAGGGTATTTGCGGTTGGACACCTCTAGTTAGAAGTAATTAATATCCCTCCAGAGGAAGAAAAGGCTTTTGCTTCTTCCCAGGTCTCCTATTAGGTATCAGCACTGAGCCAAGCTCTCTCTTGTGGGTACACATCTAAGACCTGCTAGTGCTGCAGGAGCCTGTGCTAAAGGTCCTTCTGCAGAGACAATATCTTGAATTTGGCCTCTGCTGCAATCTGGCCTCAATAAAATGTCACATTTTATGTCATAGCAACTCCCCTTACTGCTCAGTTGCAGCATCAAAATTACCACAGGAGTCCCCTCAGAAATAATTATTTCTTCAGCATGAAGCCTAATTTTGGAAGAGAGAGTTGCTTTTCGATAGCTACTCCTACTTAGTACATTCCCACCAGCACTGCATGGTCTAGCTGAGACAGACAGCATCATTGGCACAGTTTAAGATTAGAATATTCCCATGACCTTGGCTGCCCCCTGAAGGCCTGCCCCCCTAATATATTTAGCTCAAAATATCCCATATTTATTTTTGTCAGGCCCTTGAGGTTCATGGTCCTCTTGAAATAGCTTTTCATCTTAAGCTTTGAATTGTATCCTAAATAAAATGTAATTTACGTGGAGGCAGTGATGGGCCTTCATCTCTAGTAGCAGATAAAGGTCAAATGTGTCCTCTACTACTCTGATTCTCACCAACAGTGCTGGTAACATCTAGAGATATCCCATGCTTTTGAAACTAGAGCCCTTCAAATGGGGAACCAGTGTCCACTGTCACAAAAAGCTGCTAAATCCCTCTACCAAGGGTTATCCCTTCCACAAGTCTGTCAGCAGAAAGGACAGTGAAAGGGGCCAATAACATCACTGTCAGGTTAGCAGGGTCCAGCAGGGTAGTTCAAATCACCTTCCCCACAGGTCACGCTAATTCAGCTGGCTTTGACAGCTGAATCAGATCTGGAAAGGTTCACAGTCCTTCCCACGCTTTGAACCCCATGACATACATCTATGGACAGACCGCTTGGAGCCACAAGCGTGCAGGTCAGACACATGGAAAACTACTTTTCTGTCAATTCTCAAAGCAATCTCCCCAGGCCCTGCTTCACAGCCACAGCTTCTAGAAATCTCTGGAACAGACCTTTGCTGCAGGTTCAGCACTGGAATAGTTGTTGTGAACCTGTCGGATCCTTCTGAAGCTGATGGTTTTCCCAGGGACAGAAACCAGCTGCATGCACTCTTTCCTTTTCCTCCACTGAGCCTGGCAGAAATTGCTTACCTCTCTTGTCCAGCTGTATCCCACAGCTGCAGGGCAACCTGGGTGTTATCCACCACTAGACTCTTCACCTGGTAATCGATACCTGTCGGGAAGGTAACAATGATTGTAAGGTAGGATGGGCAGAGAGCAGCTTGCCATTACAATGGCCAGGCCACTCCATTTAGCTCAGGGAAATAGCAAGATTGATTCAATACTGGGAGAGGGACCATCTTTACCTCTAGCTGGGCTATATACAGGCAAAAAAGCATTTTCCCAGGCTGACTTTTCCACCTTCCTTATCCAGATGAGCCAGGCACCCTATTACTTACCAATGGTTGCATTGAGCTCAGCCAAGAACCTGTCATAGCAGAAGCGGTGGATGAAGGAACTCTTCCCAACACCGGAATTCCCTACAAACACCACTTTAAAGATGCGATCTGGGGAACAGCTGGCTGGTTCCAGTGCCTGGAGCTACAATGGAAAAAAGAGATGAGGTTTTGAAGAGCCCAGCTGCAGGCAGTGCTTTGATTTAGGGATTGGACCCCTGCACTATAAATCTGTGGAGCTGGAGTTTGATGGGAAGAGTCAGACACCCTCAAGTCCCTAGCAGGTAGCAGCTGTTTGAGGAATAACCCCAGGTAAGTGCACTCACCCTGGTTTCAGTGCCAACAGGCTGGGCTCGAGGAGGCAGCGGAACAGCATCTAAGCCATCTGCATTTCTTCTGCAGTCAGAGCCGCCCTTCAAAGTCATCTTAAACCACTCAGGATCTGCTGCCAAGGGACATCTCTCCTCGTCTCTGCTGTTCTCTCCAAAGTTTGTGCTGCCTCCTTCTCCTGTCTTCATCCATACCCCATTGCCTGGGAAGTATTTACAGTTCTTTCTGTTGGGTTCTTCCACTGCCACATCCACTGGGAAGGTGAAGGGAAGGTCCGCAGAGGCCAGTTGTCTGTATTAAAGCCCACAGGCAGCACAGATAGGGTGGGAGGGGGTGAGGAGATAGGGAAAGAAGGAGGTTGCAAATTCCCGAACAACCAATGCGATCCAATTAGTGCACATGGAACTCTTGCAGGACCTCTACTTTATATATTCACTCCCCATACTCCCTGTGATTAAGGCATCAGTGGCTCCCCTAGGGAAAGAGAGATAGTTCACCAGAGCTGTGCTGTACTCACATGTGCTGACAAATATTTCATTAATTTTAATAAAAATTGCCACTTTGGATTTTTCAAGAGTTCTTTGCCTACCGCTTCCCCTATTAGTGAAAAAATGAGGCAAAACATACAAAAAGAGCACCTATTAAAAAAAAAAAAAAGAAAAAAGAAATAATAGCAATAATTACCCCAGTGTTTTTGTTACTAAATACCATACAAAAAGAAATAACAGACTGTGCCCACACAAAAGCAGGCTGATGCACTGAAGGTAGAGCTGACATGGTAGGTAGAGGAACAACCTTCAAAAGAACACCTGGAATAACCAATTTAAACTACTGGAATCATTGCTGAGGAGCAAGGCAGCATCACTGATTTTCCATGGTTAAAGAACTAGACAAGGAGTGAGAAGGCCTAGAATTAAGCCAAAGGGATTTATCCACCACAGATATCCATTGTTTTCACTGGCCAGCAGATTGCATTTGAAAACAAATTAGAGCAACCAGAGCTTACTACAGTCAGTCTCTTCAGAGGCAGGACATCCCACCCCACTCTGCAACATTCTTCTCTTGCTATTAGTGCAGGAATCAAGACAATTCTTTTCTCAGTCCAGCAAGTACACTTCATATCTGGGTTGCAAAATTCACCTGCTGCCATGCCTACACTTTTTTCTATGAAAGGGAGCTCACATTGCTGGTTACCCTCCCTGCATCTGCCCCAAATGCCAGCCCAGAGGCAGGCCAGCTGGAGCTTCTCTCTCTTGAAAATGGACACATAATCTCAGTCTCAGGCTCTGGGGAATGGTGCCCATCTCCCAGGGCTGGCAAAATAACACAATGAGAGGCCTCAAGAGCCTCTTTAGTGGGGGCAAAGGGACAAACACAAAACTCTGAACAGTCACCCCAGATCTAATGGATTTCTTTTCATGTTTCTCAACCAATGTGGTGTGACACAGCACTGGGACAGACACAGGAGAGACAGGACCAACAACTACTTCTCCCCTTCTCTCATCACCGTCATTGCCAAACTTCTCCAGCTGCTAAGCCTTTCCAGTGGGTTTATGCCAGTAGCAGCTAGAAGGATCTTTGCAAGAAATATCTGGGGAGGAAGTTGGGAGCACTTGGTTATCTGACTCAATGGATAGAATGTGCCATTCACACAACCATGAAAGAGCTCTGCCTGAGACCTCACCAAGCAACCTCCCACCCCAGGCTCGAAAATCAGTCCATCTGGTTTTCCATCAGTCCATGAACCAAGGAGCCTGGAGCTAAACTCTTAAATGCTATTACCAGAATTGCAAGCCTTGAGGGTGAGTTGAAGCTGGAAGAAACTGAGCCTAGACCTATGTCTCTGGCTGGCACCAGGAGAAACTGGGGAGCAGTGGAACTTTCTGCAGAGACCTGGTAAGAAACAGGGGAGCATGCTGCCTTTAAAACTTGTTTGGGGCCAGCAGTTGCAGGTGAGATCCAGCTCCAAGCCAAGTCACTGTATATTCTGCATGTAGAGTGGAAAAAAAAAAGAAAAGGCCTTGGCCACACAGACATGTTGCCTGCCCTGGCTGAAGGGAGGCCTGGTGTGCCAGGTGAGCATCTGCATAGGTGTAGAGGGAGATGGGCAGGATGAACCTACCTGGAGCCAGGCCCTCTCCTCGAGGCTTTCAGCTGCCAGAAAGAACCCAACCCTTGTGCAATTCCTGCCCTCTCCCCTGCCCCAGGGATATGGACTCTGGCATGAGGCACCAGTGGACAGGATTTATGCCTGAGGATGAACTGGCACACTTGGGAGTTGATCCAGTCATTTCAGCAGAGCTGTCTGACTCAGAGAGAGGCAGCCTTTGTGACTCCCATCCCATGAGCAGTCCCAGACCTTCTGGTGATATTTAGGTTTGCCCCCCCAGTGCTGCAGGCAGAAGCAGCAGCGGGGGCACCTCCCTGTGGAAATTAGTGAACAGTATCCTCAGCTCCACGCTGAGCCAACACCACCTGCTGCCCAGAGACAGCCAGAGCCACAGAAAAGCTGCACCCCACCACGCTCCCAAAACCAGCCAGCACCAAGGTGGGAGAACCAGACACAGGACACAGCTTGACTGACAGGGTACTGCAGTGGGCACGGACTGACACCATGGACACGACACAGACACCCATCTAACCGTTTGACAGGCTTGTCCTCCAGCAGGTAACTGCCTAGCACTGACCCTTTCTTCAACAGGGGCTTATTGTTCTGGGACACCTGGAAGTTGAAAAGAGAAGGAATGAAGAATGTGATTACAGCCCCAGTTCAACCACTCCCCACCTCTGTAGAGCGCTTTGGGGAGGCAAGGCTGGAGCCCTGGCAGCCCCACACCGTGCAGTGGTAGTGCCTCACTGGAAGGCTCAAAGAGGTGAGCACAGGGCTCGCTTTCCTCAGTTCAAATAATTTAATTCCTCCAAGAAGCCATCACTGTTGCTGCTTTCTCCTTCACTTTAAAATCCATCGAAAGGGGTGATGTCCCAAACTGAATTCTTCCTCTAGCCAGCCAGTTTTTATTTCTATGGCTTGTTCTCCACTTGGTCTCACAGCTGAATCTCTTTCCCCACCTGCCTCTTTCTCATGCTGATGTTTTGTGGGACAGACCAATTGCCCCTTCCTCAGAAGACACTAGTACCCTTCCTCCACCTGTACACACCTGGAGCTGCACGTGAACCACAGGAAAGGAAGGAGACAGCTCTGCAAAGGACGATGCACATGCTCTGCCTTACACCAACATCCCTCTGCATGCTTTCCTCCTACTCACCTCAGACTGAACACTTCCTACAGCCAGTATTTACCAGCTCCTCAGAGAAGGAGAAAGCGGGACAACTTCTCTCCCAACCCTCTTCCCCCCATACAGCAGCTTTGCCATTCCCAGCAGAGTCACTGCGCTGGCCACACACAAAATGCGGAGTGAGAGGCAGCATGGAAAGGTGCCCATCACATCAGCACTGGGGGAAAGCGAGATGTATTCAGTCTGTGAATCTGAAGATTTCTAGCACGTCCTTACAAGTTATTTCTGGGGGAAAAGGTAGAGGAAGAAGGTTTTGCAGTCTGCCAGATCTGCCTCTCACAGCAGTTTTGAACTGACCAAACACCTGCAGGCAGCTCTGGACAGGCCTTCCTTCATGCTTCCCACAGCCTGGAGGACTACAAAGAATATTTCTTCAATAACCCTTACTGAAGGCTTATTTTAAAAGGCAAAAAATCTGAGAGGTTGTTTTGTTGGTCAAAATGCCCAGAACATCTTTACTGCAATGCAGTCTAACAAAAGAAGACACTCTGGACTCCACAGAGGGTCTGACCCAACTAGGAACTTTGTGGGGAAAAGAACAAAACGTTTTTTACATATAAAACTGATGCTCAAGAGAACCTCCAGCCACAGCAACAACCCAGCACTGAGAGGCTCACAATTGTGGAGCACAAATCTTCCAAGGCAAATGACCCCTAAGTGCATAACAACACTCCAGTCAACACAGCCAAGCTGTGGTACAGACAACCAGTGGTTCTCCAGCAGGGACAGAAGAGGAAGTTTCAGTGTTTGAGCAGCTTCACTCAAGGGCACTCTAGCCACACAGAAAGAAGGAAGTTGTGTTACAGGCCGCTGGAGCAGAGTCACAACCTTCAAGTCACCTGTAGAGCAAAAGGACTCCCACACAATCTGCTCAGGCACCACCTTACCTGGAGAGGGAACAGCCTGCGGAGCACGTACTTGGGTAAGAAAGGAGGAACGATGGGGTGTGTTTTGCCATTGGTTCTACCATGCTTTATTGGCCTGCCAGGTTTGTGTAACATTTGGCTTTTCACCAGGATGATAAAGGGACAGATGCGACATCACAGCTGTGTAACACACAATGACAAGGATTCCACAAAAGCACGTGTACAAGCATTTTGGATGGGAAAGATTCTGGTTTACCAGTGAAATAAAAATACATGTCAAATGTAGTCAAAGTACCAAAACACTCTTCATGATGAGCAGACGTGAAATTTGCTCTGTCAACATAAAGCATGCAAACATAACTCCATAGCTGGATGGGTCATGGGTATGAAACTGAACCTGCAACCCCTGGGTCTTAAAAACACCCATCAATGGTTTGCACATAGGCAGAAATAGCCACATACCGCTATCTGTGACACAGCCTCTCTTGTCTGGGACAAGAGATTGCCCCTCAGTGCAGTGGGGCCAGGGTCTGCCCCCCCTGGCAAGGCCAGAAACTCTTATGAAGAGCAAGGTATTAAGCTGGGAACTGAGAAGAGCAAAGGAGCAGTGACTGGGTTACTATCAGCCACATACAGCCCAACTCCTCCTTCCAACCACTTCAAAATCTTTGCTATGAAAGAACCTCTGTCCACCACACCTTCATTTCATGGAAATAACTCTTCCCAGCACTAAGAGAGGATATTAAGGCCTCGGGTTTCTTTTTAGCCTGTAAAAGCACTGATAGTCTCTGGCAGAGAGTGTGTCGCACACTAGGAATCCCCATCAGAAGGCTGGACTCTCCTTTTTGCCTCTGCAGGGAAGTATTGCCATTTTCTCTCCCCCTTACTGTGAGACAGGCTGGAGAGCAGATCTTCTGCAGGTATATGATGACAGCAGCATCTCTGCAAGCCCTTGGAGCCCTGCTTCCCTGCAGACTGAAACGAGAGTGGCCAAAGGAAAAAAACCTTACTCCAGTACAGGCTTCAACTGCCCAGCAAGACACAGCCTTGCCAGATGAGCAATGGTGGTAGGAGGAGTTCACCCTGTCCCTCATTCCCTACTGCCAGCTCTGGGAGAAAGCAGCCCCTCTGTGCTGTGACTCTTTCTGTTAGGCTCTCTCTTGGCTCCACCTGCAGCAGCAGGTCTTAGCAGGGGAATGGGAGAAGAGAACAGAGGAGAAGCAGACAAGCTTTGCACACACAGAGGTACATACCTGAGCTGTGGTCTCCAAAGGCCACCCACCCACCCACAGGAACCCACAAGAGGATGAGGCACAACACATGGAAAGAGGAGAAGAAACCACTTTCTTTGCCTGCTTGCACTGGACTCTGCTACAGAGTGACTGTGTTTATGGCTTTTCCAAGAGGGAGCAGGAAGCTCCGGTGTACATACACACAGTTAGCAGCTTTAAAATGAAGACTGAAGAAAAAAAAAATCTTCCAGATTTCAGAAACACACACACCTCACCTCTATCCAAAATTGTTACTGATGTTATTTTATACGGCTCTCCACCTGGAGAACTCCAACCTCTGGATGGAGCAGGGTGTTTTGTCTCCTATCTGGGCACGATCTGTGTGTTTCTTTCCACAGTCCCTTACACACCAGTTAGAAAGGCTCTCACAGCCTATCACTGCCTGTCCTCCCTGCAAGTCTCCTACTTCCAGATCTGCAGGTGGGGCATGGTGGCAGAGCAGGCAAAGACATGGTGGCAGGGGTGGGTCCAAGAGGGCAGAGCAGCTGTGCAAGTGACATTTGGGAACACAGAAACTTTTTAACGAAAAAATAATATGAATTAAAAATAGACCACATATCTGTGCTTATCTTGGCGACTGGAAAAGGCCAGAGATTGACAGTTCCAGATGAGAGAGATCCTGCTTTCTCCTAGTTCTCTGACACAAGGCTCACTGCTGCACCCAGCAGAGTTCACAGGAATGGGGAGCTGCCCCAGAGGAACCTCTGAAAACATCTGCTACGAATTCAGGGGTTCAGAAAAACTCCAAAACCTTCCTGTGCCACTCCATGCCCAGTCAGCCAGCAGCACACCTGGGAATCCATCTTCTTCCTCACCACCCAGCTCCAGGATGCATTCAGCTTCTCTCCCCTCCTTGCATGTGCCCAGTGCCTGGCACAAGGCACAGACCCCATGTGCAGGGGTCTGCAGCAGGTAGCACTCACTGCAGCCCTGCACAGGGCTGTGTGACAGTCCCCAGCCAACGTGCCTTGGGTTAAACCCAGGCAGTTGGCAGCAGCAACCAGCAGAGCTTGCCTCCAGCACGGACACAGAGGTGCTGCAAAGTCTGTATTAAGCACAACACCAGGCCTGTAAGCTCTTGTCATTGTCCCCCGTGGAAGTGACAGGCCCCCGAGTGGTAACAGCAACAGCAGCAGATGAAAGGAGGGTGGTTAGGAATTAAGGTTTTCTTTCTTAGACTAACCAGCTTCTTGGCTTCGAAAGCATCTCGCTCATCTCGAAGTTTCTTGTTCATTTCTCTGCTCCAAAGGAAGACACAGGAAAGACACAATGAGATGCTTGTCAAAAATGAAGTAAACCCCAACATTTGAAAGTGACAACCGAAAGAGAGCTTGGGAACTGAGATAAAGATGTTGTTTATGACCAGACATGTTGGGATTTCCATGTATCCCAGCCGAGGTAATGGGCTTGACATGGTTGCCTTAGCCAGCAGGAAAGACTAAATTCCTCCAGAGGAAGGATTACCTCGTGAAACAACATAGCCTGTAACGTGCCAGAGCTGGCCAAATTGCACAACTCTGTCTGGACCTAGAAAAACAAGCAGAGTCTAAACACTGCTTGAATACAATCCTGTAGCTTTCCGTGGGAGAAATGAGCACAGTGCTGAAACCTCAGCTCCTTACAGGCATAAGAGCTCAGCATTTCCCTCCAGCCTTCACCAGTTCTCACCTGAGGAGCTCCAGCTGCCGAAGGAGGCTTTGTTTCTCTTTCTGCATGTTCTTGGAGACTCTAAACACATCCCTGGGCAAAAGGTATTTTAAAATAAGGGGAAATAATAGGAGAGAAAACACAAACACCGCTTTCTCAGGGGCACTCATGGTATTCTCAGAGATAAGGGCCTGCCCTATGCTAGGAGAATTCAGAGGAAGCAGCACTGCTGTGGGAGCTGGGACGGTTGGGTTGTACCACAGCTCTCCTGCTCTCCTCCAACATGAGAGCAGGCAGCTCATCTTCTCCACTTCCTCAGCTGCCAAAAATGGGAGGATACTCACTGTCATCTGTATCTGAAACACCCTGATGTTTTATATATGTATTATTAGATTTAACCCAGAAATGGGAACACAAGTGATTAGAAGATGATCTTTAAAGGTGGGTGATTGTGAGGTGGAAAATACATGGAGAAGCCTCCTTTAGGCTTAGGAACACCTGTGTTTTTGCACTGATTTTCTAGAACATATTCATTTCCCACAAAAGGCAGGCAAGAGGTATCAGTGTCACTCTCTGTTTAGGCCCATAAGACCATTGGGATGTTTCTTCTTTTCCTCAAAAAGAGACACACAGTCCTCTAATGAGACCAAGGTTCCTAACTAGGGACACTTATTCTTTAACTGCTTGCCCACCTTTCCTCCTCTGTCCATGTCTTTGTCCTAACACCCCCCTTTCCTGTTTTTTCCCACCTGTCCTTCTGCTCTTGCTCAAGCTGAGCCTCTTTCTGGAGCTTCTGTAATTGCCCCTTCACTGCCTCTAGCTCCCATTTGCTTTTCTCCAGCTCCTCCAGCAGGTTTTCATTCAGGTGCCGGAGCCTTTCGTTCTGCACGCGGGTCTGCAGCTGCTCCGAGTTCAGCGACTGTAGCTGATGTTCCAGCTGCAATGGGAGAGGAGGAGGAGGGGTCAAATACAGAGAGGAAGGGTTCTGTGCTACAATCACAACTGTAAAAACAAGCTGAAAAAGCAGATGTAAACAAGGAGGCAGAAGGAGGTAAAAACAACTTAAGTCTACAGAGCCACCGGTGGCATCGAGAAGGTGAACTGGAAGGAATTGTCTCTCATCATGCCAGCACTGGGGAACCAAGCAATGCAATTAGGCACAGCTGAGGAAGTGCTTCAGGCAGCATGAGGAGCCTGATGCTGTCAGGCATTGTAGGAATCAGAGTGCAAATGGGGGTCAGAGGAGGACTGGAAAAAATTGGGTGGAAGCAGGGCTGTGCCTGTTGGACTTATTCAGCACAGTTGCTGAAATGCATCCTCTAGTTTACGGGCTTCCTGAGCCCACAGCAGCTGAAAGGAGGATATATTGAGGTGCTAGGGGCATCTCACACTACACCTGAAAAGTGAAGTTGGTTGGGTGGCCTTTACTACTGCTAGAGACAGGACCTTGGGCTAGAGATGTTCAAATGCCACCAGGGCACAGCTGCACTCTAGGCAGCACAAGCCCCCAGCACAACTAACAAGACTGGTTTGGGAAGTTCAAAGCCTGCTGCGGTGTACTCAGCCAAATTCCTTACAAATGGCTGGCAAAGTCTGGGAAAGAGCCACAGACAGATGCAGCCGCCACACCTGCCCATCTCAGATGACAAGTAGGGCATTCCAAGAGGGATCATACTGATACTGCAGTATCCAGCCAGCCACACCAGCTGACCAGGGCCCTCTGCTGAAGCTGCTGCTACACAGAAACTGCAGTGCCCATCTGAGAACTTACAGCCCAAAACAGAAGTATGCAATCCATGCTCATAGCCAGAGAGAAGCACCAGGAATCAGGTCTCATCAGAGTAGCAGGAGGCAGAGTCAGCCTCCACATTTACACCTTCAGCTTGCTTTTTCTCTCAGCCTTTCTCCCTCTCTCAAACGAAAAATAAAGCAGCACACCACGGCAGAAGATAAAATGCTTTTTTTCTTGCTACCCTCCTCTCTGCCAGCACATGTGTACAACAGTCAAAAGCAGGAATGAATGGATCTCACTTTTCCTAGGCTCCCTGAAACACAAGCCCCACCTCTCTCCCCACTGAGGCCACAAGGGCAAGCCACACCCGGCTTTGCCTGGAGTTCTCCAGTCCTGCGGACACTGGGGAATATTGCAGCAAGACTACATATGCTGAGCAGTGGAGTTGAGACTAAAAACCGGCAACTCCAGCTTACAGCCTTCAGATCTTTATTTAAAGCCTGTCCCCTGGCTTACTGAAAGTACACCTGACCCTCCTCAAGAAACCTCCATCACACACAACTCTCCCGTTTATGTGGTCTGTCCTTGGAAGCGATACTGTGGAACAGCACCATCACAGTACTGGTCTTAAGCCACAAGAGGGACCCGATTATCCACGCAGCTCAGTACAAGCCTGAGAGCTAAGAGCACCAGAAATGACAATTTGAATAACAGTAAGTGTCCATGCAGCCCAAGTGTTCTGCCCTGACCCTCAGCAAGAGCAGATGCTGCCTAGGAAGAGCACTCCTGAGCTCCTAACTATGGTCCATTCCCCTCATACACCCCTGCCATCTATGGTCCCTGGACTAGGGATGTTAGAGGCCACATCTCTGACTATTCCTCCTTTCAATGAATATTTACAAGCCTATTGTCCATTTGTTTGCCCGATTCATTTCTGAACTGCTGGTACTGCCTGCCTCTTGGGGCCAAAAGTCCAGCACTAATCTCTGTATAAAGAAGTGTGTTCTTCTAAATCAAATTCCTACTGGTCTCATTGAATGTCCCTCACCTTTGCTGTTGCAGGACTTGGGGAATAAGAGTTTTGTGTGGACCTTATCCATCACTTTTCTGAGCTCATAAAGCTCATGTGTATTTCCCTCAGACTCCTTCTCTCCAAAACCAAGTCTAAACTTCCCTGGTTTCTCTTCCTAAGGCAAATTTTCAGTTTTCTCAACTATATTAGCATTTTGTAGCTTCATACTCAAGAAGGACACATTAGAATTAGAAGAGACCAGAACTGCACACACTAAATGAAGCATGTCAAAGATGTGGGCAGCAGGAAAAAGACATCCTCTATCTTATCCTCAATATCCCTCCTGATGGCACCTCAGTTGTGCTGGCTTTTCCAGCTGCTGCACAATGAGCTGGTGATTTCAGAGAAGTGCTGTTTCATGCACATCACAGCTAGGTATCCAACTGGGATACCCCCAGTCTCCAGCATCTTGCAGGTACCTGCCATGACTTGTTTCTGTGGGCGTCACATCTCAGTTCTTCAGACACCAAGGAAAAAGACCTCGGAAATGGACCATCCCAAATGTCCATGCCCGGGATGGCAGGCTAAAGGAAAGTTTGTGCTTTGATCTTTTATGTGACTGATTAATCAGTATGTCATCAAGTGCCCAAAAGCAAATCTACAATATGTACCTCTTTAAGTGTCACAGAACTGTTCACTCCAGGTCATTTTGGAGCAGCCAGAATACAAAAACTAGAGAAATCTGGCTCTTTTTTTGTCCATACACATCTTCCTTACACACCACAAAAAGCTTCAAACTCACACCTTTCAAATTTTTACCCCATCTTTCTTGCCATTATTGTACAACTGGTAGGAAGATCGTGCCAAGAGAACACAAAGCAGATAAGAAAATGCATGGACAAAACATGCACAGAATGGCATTACAGCTGAAGACAAACCGATTATTTGACAAACCACCTCGACACCTTCAGAGACAGGAGAGGACTACACTAGCTAGAGCCAAATTATCTAGTGCCAACCCTCAGCAGCTAAACACCATTTTCCATCAGAAAATGCCTTGGCAGAAAGACAGCAGAGGGGGATGAGTTTTGTTAGAAAGGATTTGGATCCCATTACCTTCTTCTGGCAGTAGAGGATTTTCTCCAGCTCCTGCTCTTTGTTGTGCAGTTCCTTCTGGAGCAGGTTACTCCTGTCATGCCTCAGTGCTTCCTGCAGAGGTAAAGATACACAGCTGTGCACAACACCCAGCACAGTAAGGGCTGTTCCTTGGCCAGATGAGCCACCACCTCTACTTCAGACCAAAGGAAGCTTGCCTTCACACCAAGAGAGAAAGAGAAGGTACCTGGCAGACCAGCCTCTCCCTTTCTGCTTTGATCTGTTGTTCCATTTCTTCATAAAGGCACCTGACTTCTCGATCATGATCTGACTCCTTCCTACGAAAGACAGGTGCACGCAGGTCAAGAGAGAAAAAGAGAATACAGAAAGGAAAGGGGAGGGTGGAAACAGATTCCTACTAACAGCTGTGTGGCACTGAGTGGGATTTTAACCAGACTGAATGCTTTGGGTGTGCGCTGCTGCAGAGCAAAGCCATAGGGAACAGACCAAGATAGAGTCATTTTATTACAGCAAGAAATACCTTTTTTACTGGTGCATCCTGTAACCCAGTCTCTCCTTGCACTTGAGGCAGGATCCAAGCATCAGCTGGCTCCTGGCAGCAAATGGCCCTGATGTTCTTACCTCTTCAATGCTTGTTCCATAGATTCCTTCTCATGATTCACCTCCTTTATGTACGATGAAACACGCAACAGAAACTCTTCAAAATTGGATAAGAGCTCTGGACGCTCCTTTCGTAGGCGAGCCCAGAGCTCCCGAATCTCATGTGGGCTGGAGCAAGCATTCAAGAGAGAAGGAAAGCAAAAAAGTTACTGTGCCATCTTATGCAGTGTTATTCCAACTCCAACACGCACTCAGGACAAACTGCCATTCTCCCGTGACGATCTGTTACACCGCTGCAGTAGAGAGGGAAATTGGACAGTGACAGAGCATGCATGTGGAGTGGGATCTCTTGTGAGGTCAAAATAAAGGAAGTCATCTGAAAGAAGAAAATAAAAATAATCTAGGAAAAAACATGGAATGACTGCTTTTCCAAGCATTCATCAATAACACATTTGGCGTCTACATCAAGACTTGAAGAAATGAACATTCAGCAAATTTGCTGTGTGTTACGGTCAAACTGCTATAGCCCATGGATTTTAGCACGCATCAAATTGGCATTTTTCTTACAGTAGGGCTGCACTGGTGGCTGCTACAGTCCTCCTCATTTTTTTTACAGGTTTGGAAACCGAGGCACAAAAAAATATGCAAATTTGCTCAAGTGTCACATCAGGATAACAATGGAGGAAGCCCTGGAAAACCAAAGATGTCTTTTTCTTAACCTGTAGTAACGATTCCATTGTTTTGACATTTAATTCATTGCAACTTGAACATAGCACTTACAAGCTTACACGTTCCCAAAGTGTCTTGTAAGCCTGCAGACACCACTTCATGTTTCTTTTTAGGGAAGAGCTTTTTAATTTTTTTTTTTAAATCATGAAACACTTTGGAAAAACTGCATTGAAATATACAGAATAATTGTATTTATAGCCAGTATCCAAATAGGTATTTTTCTTTGCCTATGTATTTGTCTCCCTTAGTATTCTTTGGGAAAATACACAAGCAAAACAAACCAACCAAAAAGCTTTTGATTTCCTCTGCCAGTATTGTATGACAGCCTTCTTTTTCTGTCCCAAGTTTAAAAAGTTATAGCACTTCATCAAAATTTCATGTTTTAGATAAAAGAACATATTGAGTCCTGTTAGTAAATGAAACTACTTCTTTCTAGAGAAAGCAGTGAAAATATTTCAGATTCCTGCTCTCACCCCAATTAGCTTCTGTTTGATATTACTGCTTTACAACAGCTGGTTTGGCACAAAGTCATGACATGAAGTAGCTACTGAATTCATTGCATAAAACTGCAAGTAAGTGGTCAAAATAAAACACAAGATAATTCCACTTTAAGACTTCTGCTTCTCAAAGCAGAGTTATAAACAGCAGAGACTGTTTTCCCAGAACGGTAATATGGCCTTTCAGAGTGTCATCCTGTTGTTTGAAGCATAACAGCTTTCCAGATTTTTTTCCAGACAGAAGTTGTTTAGCACTAAAAACATGCAGGTGCTTTGCATCACAATGAAAATAAGGAAAAGAAATCTGTTTTGTGACAGATGGGCCTCTGAAAGCAGCAAACTCCATCACCCCCAGCTTCTGTCTCCAATCCTGCCCAGCTCCTTCCCTAACCCGAACTGCTCCCTGCAAACTGGCAACACAGTTGGAGTACAATGCCTGAAAAGAAGGACAGCCACAGATGCATTTGGGCATGCCAGGCCCTGCAGGTGTGCATCAGTAAGAACCAGTTGTGCATAATGCTTCATGTTGGAGAGCCTAAAAAAAGCCTGGATGACACTGGAGCCAGAAGACTGTATGAGGGCTACATGCAAGGGCATTAATACCAAGTTTCAAGGCTGACAGGAGTACCCCTTTTCCCAGTTTAGTCTTTCAAGATCAGCACAGTCCCAAGCAGCTCCTTGAACACAGATCCTTCACAGAGACTCTTAGAACTGATTGTCTGAAAATATGTGAACAGTCACACACCATTTTTGGAACAGAGAGCACACTCATCCTCCTTACCTTGTATAACCCTCACATGCTTCTTTTCATTTGCTGCCTATACTGGACTTGCACACCACCAGCTGTTCCATTTTACAGCTGTGTTATGAACTCAAATTTGGGAAACTGCAAAAAGCACTGAGCTAAAAGTAATTGGTAACCAATGAGAAAACCCAGACCGCACTGCATTTGCTACCGAGCACATGAAAACCCAAGGCAGCAGTACAGAGAGCCCAAGCAGTGCTTCAGAGAACAAGCAGCTCAGTTCACCTCTTTGGTCTTTTCTGGTACTTTGAAGTTTTTATACTGCAAGATTAAAACAGGGTAGAAGCAACGCCATGCGACTCCCCTACTTACTCTTCAAACAACTGGGCTGCTCCAAGCTGCTCCATCATGGAACAGAATCGTTTCTCTTCATCATCATCTGCTGGGTCCACGTCATCTGACCAGCCCGACTCAAAGGTCTCCTCGTGTCTGGAGCGATCCGTTCTCCCCGCCCCTTGACACAATTCAATCCCTATTAACTTTCCTGGTGGAAGGTGAAGAGAGGAAGAATAAAGAAAGTCAAACTGGACGTCATTTAATAAACCGCTGTCTACAGGGCAGCCTGACAGAGCTCCACGAGAAGCCTCGTGCATGCTGCTGCCGGTGCAGGACGCAGCTCCGGGCCGGTGAAGAGCCTCCGTTCGGACGTCCCGAGTGATGTCAGTGCCCGTTCCGCGGGGCTGGGACGGAGGCAGGGCTCCGCTCCCGTCCGTGCGCAGACGAGCGGCCCCGCGCTCCCGGCTCGGCCGGCGGGCGCTCACCGCGGCTCCGGCCGCCGCCGAGCCCGCACGCTGCCGCCGGGACCGCCCGCCCGGCCCCGAATGGCACCATGCTGCAGCTCCCCGGCTTAAAAACAGGAGAGGAGGGGCTCCTTACCCCTCCCTCCCCATGCGCTGCCTCTGTCCCGAGCCAAGCGCTACGCAACAAGGACAGCCTCTTGCTAGGATCGTGTAGAACAGAATGGACTCGCCCTTCAAGCACCTCCTCCTGCCCCATCCCATGTACAGATGGCTTCCAGCTCTCTGGATTCTGTTTCATGCGGAGACGCTAATGCCACGAGAACATCCTGCTACGCAAGGCGTGAGACAAATACTGGTGCTGGGAACAGATCCTTCTCAAAGGAACACATCAAGCAATCCTATCCAAAACACAGGCCCTCATCTGTATACAGAGGTCAGGCCTTCAGCAGCAGCTACTCTTCCTTCCCAAAACACAGCTGCTTGGTTCAGAAGGAAGAAATGATATCCCAACTACAAGACCAGGAGTCAAGGATGTTCACAGAGCACAAATGAGAACATGAAGCTACTCTAAGGGGAAAAATACCCATCGTTATTATACTCCAGAGGACTCAATTCTACCTCTTATATCTCCATACATCCAGAATTTAGCTGCTTCTCTCCCACTCCTAAAATGTGCTGTAAAAAAAAACCTTGCAATGTGGAGATACAGGGCCTACTTCATTAACACCTGATGATCAGACAGTTAATTAAGGAGAAGGGTTTAGATTCGGCACTTTCAATGTCTGCTTTTGAGAAAGAGTCATTATGTCTCATTATCTCTCTTTTACAGATGGGAAAATTGAGATAGAAATGGGAAAATTGAGGTAGAGAATGATCTGAAGATTGTTTCGATATCCTAGAAGGAGCAAGGAGCCCTCTTAAGAAGCAGATTTGGCTGCAGCTTGAACTGCTTCCCTTGATTTGCCCCTGCACACTCCATAAGACAGCAGGCCAAACTCTTGAGTTAGGGGCAAAGTCTGGAAAGGATTCCAATGATGCCAGACACAAAGAATGACCACAAAGAAAAGAAATGCAGAAATTAAGTGTTCTGCCTGGACTGGAGCAAGTGCCATGGAGCCAGGGTGCCAATGCAGGGTGGTACCTGACACAAAGAGAAAATTTGCCTACCTCTCCCAGCGATGGCACCGAGGCAGACGCCCTCATGACGCCCATCTGAGGCTGTGCCCATGGGACTAATGCCTCATACAACGAGATTTGGGAATAACCCAGTCATAACACCGAGGGCACTGTGGGTGCCAAGGTGCCCAAACGGTGCCCATTCACCTGCTACGCAGTGCTGGACTGGAAAGCCCCACTCCTGACAGGACTCTTGTTTCTGCCAAAAGCAGTGGAACCAGGCAAGGACAGAGGCACAGGGCAGGAACAGGTGTAGTCAGTGGGTTAAAACAGTCCCTGAACAGGCTGGCCCAAGACACGGTTTACTGGGTTTATTTAGAGGAAATCTTTGCAACTTCTCCTCTCATGGTGGCTGTTTCTGACCATTCAAATTGCAGCATTAAAAAGCCCTCCTTCCCAAGTTGTGAGAAAGCCAGGAGCAAACACACTCTGAGCAATCAGGACAGCAAAATTCAGGAGCCTCTTCCATCACTTCTGAAAACCCTAGATCGCCTATGTTCAGTTGCTTTGACCTGATCCACGTAACACCTCTGCATGTCCAGGGAAGGTGCTGAGAGGTGCAGATTTTCTGAGAGCTGGCAAGGCAGCTGAGCACCTGTGCTGCTGGGTGAGGACTCTGGATACTCCTAGCGTTTGGAAAAGACAGCAGTAAGAAGACAACAAAGGTTTATTTGCCAGTGTTCTAGCCTACCAACAGGACTCCTACAAATGCCCTTGAACAGCACTGCTACCAGCTGGGGACAGTTGCCAGGAGGCATATTTCCATGCAGATGGACAACTGCGGATCAGATAGCCAGGCACAGTTTGCAGCATGTACCTTCTCCAGCAGGAGATGTTCTGTGGCTGGCTCTACCAGGCAGGCAGGTAACAGCTGTGGGAGAAGGCAGCACAAAGCCTCCAAGAGGGGGATACACACCCACCTTCTCCAGTGATGCTCACACAAGCGTGGGGCATTGTCCTGCCTAGCTGGTGCAGCTTCAGCAGAACCACTGCGCTTTCTTCCTTACCAGCAGAAAACATCCTGTCACAGGTGGGCTTTTTCCCTTCTCTGTGCAGTTCTTACCTAGACCCATGCTGAACTCCACAGGTGTCAGGTATCCCTTATTATTCTGTTCCAAGCTGTCAAAAACAGTCTCCAGCTGCTCAGGGGTTAGGGGGAGTTCACTCTGGAGCCGCTGCAAAGACAAAGAACGAACAAACTTGAGGCATGGCTCAAGTCTTCCTTGTGACTGTCTGTGCCATCCTCATCTCTGGCCCACAGCAGTGTGACCTTTCAGCACTGCATCCTGCCCAGGGTGTGACAGTCTGCCAGTACAGCCGAGTGATGACACAAACTCCTGTCTGGAGCCATTGATATGTTGACTTTTTCCATTGCTGCGTGATTCAACCAGGACTTCGGAGAGGGAATTTCAGGTTATTTTGTTTGGAGAAAGCTCAACCCGCTTCCTCCCCCACTGCAGAATCACTGTCTCTAGTTCACTGCCTGCTTCCCTCCATTCTGGCTCAGAGGTGGCACTGCCAGCCTCCTGTGACCACTGCTGCTCCCAGGAGAGCTCTGGGCACATCAGGTACCAGCTCCATCTCTTTGGCCAGGGAGGGAGGTCAGACCTGTGGGTATCTGGATTCAGTTCCAAACTTCTACAGGAAATCTTGCAGATCCTAAAGGAAATGTTCAGTCCACAACAGCGAATTAGCCTTCTTCTGTCACCTTCTCCCTGCTGGGACTGTATCACTACTCCCACAGCATGGACAAGGGGCAAAACAATTCCCCTTCATAATACATGTGCAGAGTATCTAGTGTGGAGGGGCACCCAAAGAAACAAGTAACAAAGGGGTGTAGGCTAAAACCTCATAACTGTCCATTAAGTGTGCAACTTTAGATAAAAGCTTAATAAAAATTTATTAGTGTAACTATGAAAATTAGTCGTCACACAACCCAAAGCAAAGTGGGTCAATATTTAAAGCAGCATGAACCTGACAAGTGTTATTTATAAACGTGGCTAAAGATGGGGCAGGAGAAAAACAATCCACATGTAACCTTCCTGATAAACCTTTAAAACAGAACTCACTAACGACTACAGAGATTTTGTTAACAAGCTTTTTTTTTTAACAGAAAGCAGCAAAACACATCATTGTAGAGCAAAGTTCTAATTCAGGTCTAAGGTGAGTTTTTGGATCAGGCTTTAGCTATGATTGCATAACTTTTTTGTCTCAACATTTTTTTGAGAGGTTGATGGATTGTTCATCATGGAGGTTTTGGAGGGGGCCTTGTTTTGGGGTTTTTTTTAATTATACCAAATACTTTTTTCCCTCCAGATTTCCCATCCACTGCATGCCTGATATTTGTAAGAACTGTCATGACTTCTTTTATTTTATGCATTCCTTACAAATTTGGAATTGCAGTCCCACTTGTCTCAGGAATTCCCTGGAGGTGCGAGGCCCTCCTGGGAGTTTTAGTTCCTAGCAGCTGTCTGTGCCAGGGTTTGGTTCTTAGAAATCTGAATAAGACAGAGGCCGCATACACACCCACACATGCCAGAAGTGAAGGCATGCCACGTTGTCCCCTGTTTTGCCACCCATGACTTTACAGATCCTCCAAGGACAGACAAAGAATTTTTTTCTCTCACCTGCATGTCCACCTTGGTGATAAAACCCTTCTCATCCTTGTCACACAGCTGGAAGAGCTCCCTTGCCTTCTCAAGCATCTCCACCTGCACATCTTCCAGTCTGCTCATTTGGCTGGGAGGAGAAACACGAGGAGCCACCCCATTCTCTTCACCCCCTTCCTCTTTTCCTTCCCAGCAGACATATCCCAAGAGCACTCCGCTCTGGTTCTCCATCTTCTCCAAGTCTTCTTCCCCAGGGCAGGGCCAAACAGAAGAGCTGTGGGGCAGGAAACAGAGAAACCCCAGTCAAACGTGACCCTCCATTTCCAACCCACATGTGATATAGATAAATGCCTTGATGGTTAAAAGAACAATATTCAGCATCTGTATCTCAACAAGATAACCTTTAAAAGTCCCTTCTGACCCAAAATATTCCATGGTTCTATGAACTGAGTAGAGGGGGGGAAAGGGAGTTTGTGTCAGACACCACCCTGAGGCACACATCACATGTAGGTAAACCCTGTACACAGCATGGGTGGAACTAAGCCTTCCACACATCTGTAACCCTCCACCCTGCACCCAGCAGGGAGGCTCCGTTGCCATCTCTCCTCCTCTGGCTCAGACCCACAGTGCAGTCTGAGTTCTTCTCTGGTGAGAGCCAGGTGCCAAGGGAGGGTTTCAGCAGGGACAAGAGGGTGGGAAGGGAACATTAAACCACACAGGTAAATCTGCATGGGAGCACAGCGATAGTCCCACATCAGCTAAGACAGGGCTCGGACGCTGCGAGCTGCTCCTCTCTGGTCTTGGTTCCTCTGGCAATAACAGGTACTTTTCCTGCTCTTGTTGCTTTTCTGCACCACACCTTTGAGCACCAAACCTGCACTAAAACTGCAAAAACCCACAGCAGGACAAGAGTGGATGGGAGGAAGGTCTGTGCAAGTGACAGAAGAAAGAGAAGAAGAAATGTCTCTCCCAGCCGGGTCCTCTGTCTGGCCTTCCACCTCTGACATTTTCTTGTTAACGCTTTCCAAATAGTATCTCCATTTTTTTTTTTTTTAATGCTGTTACAGTACAAAGAAAGGTCAGACAATTCCTACACTGGGAAAAATTTAATAAGCTGGGCACTCCTGACCCCTTGCCTTCAAGCCTCTGTTTTGAGAACTCATGAGCTGCCAAACAGAATTTTAATCTGAAATGTTCACCTTTATAGGAAGGAAACCACAAAACTATGGAGACATTTCAGAGGCCAAAGAAAATATTTCCCATCACTTACAAGTACCTAAAGCAAAAAGGAGTGGGAGCACCCATTTAAGCTTAGCACTGTGACTGTAAAAATGCCTACGATGCATCCCTACACCAAGCCACCTTCTGACTCACTGATCTCATGGAATCAGACAGCTCCTCCAGACAGCTCCTCTTCAGCAACACCACCACAGTTTTGAAGCCTGGTTGCGCTGATTGCTTTAGATTTCTCCGTCTGCAGACCTGTTTTCTGCATTGCAGGGCAGAAGTGAGCTGTGCAAGCAGGCTGAGAGCAGATTTAAACAGTGCTGGACAAAGAGGGCTTGAGGGTTGGGTTGCTTGGGTTTTTTTAACCTCCAAGAAATTAAAAGCCACGTACAGATGCCACGATAACAAACAAACTAATTCTGTTTGCACTCTTGGTACAATGGGAGGATAAAGAGCGTGATGGCCAGGAAGAATGTCACATGCGAGAACGATATGAAGCTGACACAAAAGGAGAAGGCAATTATGCCCCACGCTATTTGACTCCGTTTATTACTGCTGGTCCGTGAGCCAGAGGGTGGTTCTGCTTCACAGAACAAGCAGAACGCTTCATTCCCCCTTTCAAATCGGTGTTTTTCCAGGGCACCTCTGTTTCAAATAAATATCTGCTCAAGTGACACAAAACTCTGCAGAAGACTACCTATAAATGGGTACTATTATATGTTTCTAACCAAGTAAACATCCCTGGCAAGCAATGGACACAGAGCTGGACCCAAGCTTTGGGGAATACAGCAGAGGAAAGAAAGGAAGAAAGCATAAAAAAATAAGGCAACAGACTACATTTTCCTCTCTTGCTCTTCCTCAAACAAACCCTCCTACCAAGCATTTTTTTGTGTTATTGAGCCAACACAGCAAAATTTGGAGACTAAAGTTAGCTTCTATGCATTAGCTGGACAGCCAGCTTGCTTCAGACAAGTCTGTGTAAGTGGTAAAGAAGTCAGCAAGAACACCAGCTTACTTTTCAAATTCACGTAAAAGTGGCAAAGCTGACCTTGAAAGAAAAACAACAAGGACTGAAATATCTTACGCTGCCTAGATTTTACAGGTGATTATGGTGAGGAATAACAGCCACACTGATGAATGGTAATTATTGGCTTCTACAGACCACCTTCCTGAAGGTTTTTTCCAGACCCATTCCTTTTGCAAAGATATGGCCTCAGCACAAGCAGCACCCTGTTCCAGACAGCAGCAGGGGTGGAAAGCAAAAGGGATTTCAAAGCAAGAGCTGTGACAGGATTGTAGAAAATAGCCAGAATAAGAAAAGGCACAAGTAAGCAATCTTTTCTAAAACATCCCTCTAGCTGCCTAAGAGACACTGAGGACCCCAGAAGTAAAGATGATCTTACGTTCTTATTATCAGCTTCATCAGTTCTAGAGCAGCCCACGCAGTTGACGTCTCCCCAGCTTTGCTGCAGCAAACAAAAGGTGGTGCGAGGAGGATGTTCTGTTCTCCCTCAGAGACATTTTTTTAAGCTGAAATCCAACCCATTACATCCCTACCTCTAGCATTTCCTCATTTTATCAAAAGCCCAGCTGCACTGTAGCTCCCAAACATTGGCTGAGTTAAAAGCCTCTTAATTAGAAGAGCTGGGAGCCTGACATGGACAAAAGTCTGAAAGGATTTCACTTGTGTAAAAGACCAAGCCCATTAATTCAACGTTCAGAGCAGGAAGTCTCTTGTCCAAGCTGCTTCAAGTGGCTTCAAGCCAGCTGTGGCTTTTTCAATGGTGAGACAGCACTTGTAGAGGAACAAAGCAGCAAATAAGAGAGAGCCCCAGGAAGCAAAATACATTGCAGCTCTGATGGACTTCTCTCTCAGCAGCCTGTGACTGAGAAATTCTTCCTCTCTATCCCTGCGTGGTGCAGGTGGGGCACAAAGCAAATCTCAGTCTAACAAGTGCTGTCATACCTTCTTTAGTTACAGATCATCACTGCAGAGGACTGGGGCAGCAGCTTGATCAGCACGATGCACAGCATCATGGAAGGACCACTTTGAAAGAGGCTGAGGCCATTGGAGTACCAGAACTGTGGACTGGTATCCAGAAGTGAGGCAAGCAGAGCTGGCTTAAGTGCAGAAAGATCATCTTGGGAAGAACCATGCTTGCCTAACACAAGGGGCAAAGGCAGGGAAGGTATGGACATGCAGCTAATGCTTTTGGTCAGGCAAACCTGCCAGGCTCTGCCAGAGAGATGAAGTCAAGCCACCTCCAGTGACAAAGACAGTGGTTGTTACCAAAACTTCTTGTCAGGATTAGTTTTTCCAGGTCCCTTCTGGCAGGAAAATGTAGTTATTCAGTCAGCACCAGAAAGAATTAATTTCCACACCTAACCTGGAGTCAGGATAATCTCTGCATCTTGAGCTGTTGATTTCCATCATAAAAAGGTGTGCAATGGGTCACAGCCCAGCATCCTGCCCTCAACAGTGGCTGTGAATGGCTGGGGAAGGAAGAGTTACAGCAGGGCAAGCAAAGGGAAGACTTCCCTGAAGACATCTGCCAACTACTAGCCATTGTCAGCCCGGGGCAGTTCCTGAGCCACGTGGTTCCTTCCTTATCTTCCGAGACACTTGTCCAGCCTCCCTTGGAAACTGTATGAAAACATTCACTGTTCCCATGAACATGCTGACAGAAACAGGGTGCCTGGTGCAGCCCAGCAGGTGCTGACAAAGCTTCATGGGACTATTCCAGTTTTCTGCCTGCACAGTTCGACCAGCATCAACTCCATGAGAGATGGAGTCCCAGCTGCAGCTCAAACAAGCCCTTCACCTCTGGGAGCTGTGTTGGAGACCAAAAATCCCTCTCCCAGGGCCTGGGAGACATAATGGGAAGATGGGAGTGCCAGGGATCCAGGGGGCTCCAACTGCCCTGGCCAGCCCTGGTGTGTAATGTTCTTCTTGAGCCCTGTCTTCCCTCACCCCATGGATTTGGCTGCCTGTGCTCAAGGTCAGCTCTGATACTGCACAGTCCAGGTTTGGGCAGTGTCCAACACCTGAAAAACCTGATACAGAGCTATGGATTACACCAGGTAACTCCTGCCATAGTATGTGCTGGGGCTTAGCAAAGAAAAATTCACCTGCTCCTTCAAGACAACTTTCCCAGAGCCTGGAAAGCAAACGCAGCTCTTCTCAGACACAGCACAGAACAGGAAACTGCCTGCCATAAAGACAGCTAGCACCAGCTCTTGGATTTCTACACTGAGGAAACTCAGACCAGTCTTACAGGAGTATTTTAACTCCCTGAGGCATAAACTGAGGTTTGTCCTCTGCAAAGCCGTGGCAGAAAGTCAGCTGGATCCCCACAGGCTTGGCATGCTTTGGGAAAATCATAAGACTTGAATTTTAATCCTGCCTCAGCTGGCCATATGGCCCTGGGTAAGTCACATCACCTGCCTATGCCTATAGACTGCCAGCTCCTCCAGTTTGGTTCCTGATGCTTGTGACAGCTGGCACTTTAAGACTCAGTATCTGGAGACTGATAATTACATGTGAAACTCAAGCATCAGAATAGTTTCAAAGCCTCGAAGCTGAAGAATGAAAAACTTGAACACAGAAACTGCAAATTTCAACAAACAGAAAGAACAGACCCAAGTTGCTTTTCCTGGAAAAGGGAGGTACTACTTTCAAGGTAGCACTGCAGGGTCATAATTTCCAATTTATTGTCTCAAAAAGCTGCTTCTTGTAGTCGTAAGCAGTGTTAAAGAGGTACAGGAAAGTCATGGATAAAATGCTATCAACAGCCAAGCCCTTATCTAGGTGACCCTGACCACCATGTGCACATGACAACTTTGGGGGGTTGGGTTTTTTTCTGTTTTTTCCACAGCCCGATGACACGGAGGAAAGGAAAGTGAGGAGTGCAGCCAAATTTCCACAGCTGGTCCTTAGATGACCCTAGTCACTGCAGGGCATTGTGCATGCGCTGAATACTCTGCATTCCTAGCAGTCCTCCCCAGTGCAAGACAATGAATCAACAGTTAATGAAGGAGGGAAAAACTAAGCACAACTGGCTGAGTGGCCTACCCAGGATTACAGAACAAGGCCAGTGTTTGGGTCCTGTAGAGGGAACCTATGAGGGAAAGCAGGTTTTTGCTTTCCCGCACCACTGAATTTTTGGTGACAGAGTGGCAGAAGGGAATATCAAAGAAGAATCATTACAGGTGTACCACTGACTAAAGTGCTCAGATACTTTCTGGGAGGTTTCCCAAAAGACATCCTCCTGTATCTGCGCCTAAGACAATATTATTAGAAACAACAAAACCACCCCCGTACTAAAGCTAAATATTTAAGCCATTTATTTAAACAAATCAGAAGAACACGCACACCCTTTCCTTTCTACTCCTGATGCAGAAAAATAAGTCTTACAACTTCAAAGGAAGGAATTCACCAGGTGTTTAGGTGCACAGTGATCATACTCCTGGGGCATATGCCAACGAGAGGTTTGATCCCATACATGAGAAGATATTACACAAAGAGGAGGTGAAGGGCTGGGTAAGGGATCACTGCAGCACAAGGCTGTTGCCTCAGCAAATTACAAATGCACAACAAAAGCAGGACAAGATGCAGTAGGTACAAAGCATTTGTTGCTTGGTCAAGGAATGGAAGCATCACTCAGGAGCAGGTGAGCAACAGGTAAGTTTTACAAGAAAAGGGCAATAAAAACTTCACAGGTCCTTATACCATTTTATGTCAAGCATATGCCACTTACTCTGTTTGTTCGACCTACCTTTTGCTCCCAGGGTTTTGAAAGCTAGCAATTACTATAAAAAGTACTCATTGTAGGTCACAGTCACTTCTACGCATCCCAGATTTTATAGTACTCTGAGATTGAGTGATCAAATACAGGTATTTACAATTATTATCCTAGTTGCAGGCAAAAAGCACGTATGCACTGACAAAAATCACAGCCATACGAAACTGACCAGGTGGAGGCAGAGCAGAGATCTTGCCAGGGAAAGACACTGACCCCTGTGGCAAACTGGCTTCCACAGATGCTGAATTTCCAAAAGCTGCTCAAAGGAACCGGGTACTCACTTGATGAAAATTATTTTTAAAGGCTCTGCCAAGGCTCAGCCTGAAAAAGCTTGGAGAAGGGCAAAAAGAAAGTAATTATTTCTCTAGTGTACTTTGTTCAAAATAAATTTTGCTCTTTCCCTTCTCAAGGAAATTTGTTTCCGTTGTTTGGAATTTGTTTGGGTGGTTGTTGGGTTCTCCCTTCCCAAAGGGAATGGCAGGAAAAGAAATACACTGAAAAATGAGAAAAACATCAATTGTTTTGTGGAAGTTTTTTTCTTTGAAAAAACCCTAAGAAACCCATACACACCCTGGGCAGAAAGCCTGAAATCAGGTGTTCATATCTAGAGCACACTTTACTCTCTCTCTTTTAATTGCCTGCACTTGACTGTATTCCTTTAAGGAAACAGGAACAAATCCAGGAACCTTTGTGTTGTTTATTCAGCAGGGGATTAGCCCAGCCTGATAGCCCTGAGCTAACCCGTGCTGCCCTATCTTGGATGACTTCATCATGGGATATGCCAGCAGGATACTGGGGTATGTCCCAGAAACATTGGCAGGTTCAAGAGCCTTCATCATCCTGAAGAGCAACTTAAAAAGAGGCTCTGCTGCAATTCACCGTTTCCCTCACCAAAGCTCAACAAAGAAGAACTTATTATTATCAACCATTATTATCTTCTTGATGTTTACCAGAAAAACAATGCCACGGGGAAAGTTGTTTGATTCAGACTCTATGCACATATCACCAAGCAACCTGAGAGTGGTAATGGTTCTCTTTTTCCATTTCAAGAGGTGAACAAATAAACTTCTTAAATCTGCACTCACTCACGCTTCCCAATTCAACAGCACAACAGAAACCACTGACTGTGCCAACAACTATCAGCATAAGAAGTCTGCCACAGAGATAGGTATCTACAACATCCCAAAACAACATTCTTCATCCCAGAAATTGCCACAAATCCTCCATCACACCCTCATGCTGCCCCCCAGCTTTGGCATCATGAGCCAGTGGCATTTTGCAGCTCTCTCACACTGGCACAGCATTGGCACTGCAAACAGTGAGGGAGAGTGTTTGCACTGGAACCTCTCCTACTAATTGGGCTTTTGGCTTTGTCAGGTTGTTTTGCTTCGGGAATGGAGAGAGAAAGCATCAGTTTTTCCTCTAATAATATTTGGGCCAAGAGTTAATTCTCAGCAATTAAAAAACAAAATCCAAACCACATTTTTTCCATAAACAGCTAATGGTCTTGGATCTGTCAGTGTAACTAGCACACAGCTGATTTCTCAGAAAATAAAGAGCATGCCTGCAATAAGACATGACAAATAACAACAGCTAGTTTAAAAACAAGTCATTTTCATGAATTCTTTTACTTTATAAAGGCTTACAGGTTTCCTGAAACTTTTCTTTAAAGAAAGACAGAACAGATCATTACATCATGTAAGGATTCATCTTATATACTGCAGCATTAGCTGAAAACCACTAACAGTGCTGTGAATTTGGAGATAGGTGCTGCTTGGAGTTCAGCATTCAGGAATTAGATCACGCCTAACACCAAATATGCGGACCACAGAATATGTTGTACTATGAATAGGTGGTACCTACAGACCAGGCAGGAGGCAAAGAAACTTTATTTGCCAGTCCAGATGTGGGAAAAGGAAGATAGAAGACAGAGGACTTGGTGCTTGACATCAGATATGCTGGATCATTTTTGATTCAAAGTAAAAACTGAGCACTGGGAGCCCAGGTTAAGGATATCCCTGCTCTCTTCTACTCCTCTTTTCCAGGGGTTGTTGAGGCAGGTAAGAATGCCCCATAAGGAAGACAAGATCCTAACCTAATCTGGCATTTAGAGCTCTTCAGGAAATTACATAAATCCAGGGTAGATCCTCAGCTCATCCAATGGAACTTGAGTGGCAATTCCCTCCTGCCTTACCTGCCCCTTTAGAGAAGGGAGCACTTGCATGCAGAGCAGGTTGTACCACAGACAACAACCAGGATTCAGCACCCTTCTGCTGGGCTCATGCCACCTGCTGCTGAACAGCTAAGGTGTCATCAAGGAAAAAAGGGCCTCGGCTGCTGCAGCTCAGCAGGGACACATCAGGAGAAAAGCTGCTGAGGGGACTCCTTTCACACCCTGCAAGCAGCAGAGGCACCGGGTACGTGAGGCTCTTCCCCAGCCCTCAGGAAAGCAACCACACTTGGTGTCCTGCAGACAAAAACTCAGGCTGAAAGCAGGCACACCTCAGTCCTGTGCTGGTGGAGGGCCAGACACACTTCATCAGTGTTCCTGAAGTATGTCAAAGGCAAAATTATGCAGAAGCAGCCTTTTGTTTAATAAATGTATGAAAGATTCTAAAGGATACACAAAGCTTCATATGTTAAAATTTGGAGGTTGTGGAGTTGCCTGTGTAACCAGTTCCCGGATGGCAGAGATGGTGAAGAATTGTCCTCAGTCACTGCCTCCTCTAAGAAAAGAATCCAGGAGCCTCAGATTAAGCTGGTGATGGCATTTGCACATCAAGCAGGAGGAAGCACTTCTCTACAAACCCTTGAAGCGTGGGACTTACTGACATGAGGTGCTGAGGATGTCACAGGCATTCATGAGCTCCAGAAGTGGCTGTTTTGTTCTGCTCCGAGTTTGTCCATGAAGGACTACTACACAAAATAGCTGAAATTTCCTGATTCACAAATAGCAAAAAGAGTGTCCTAGGAGAATACAATCGTATTTTTATGCTGGGAAGATAAGGGTATCTGCCATTAGCTGCTCTAGGAGACACAGGGCTGGTTCAGCCTGGCTGTTCCTCAGCATGAGGAGAGGCTGCTCTCTCATCTGCAGAGCCCCCTCTCAAAGTACACAGAATCTTCAACCAAAAGTACCAGAACATTTGCTGCATTTTCACCAGCAGCAGTCCACTGGACTGGACTTGGTACTCCAACAGCCAAAGGCCAGGCTTCTCCCCAAACTGCCATGGCCTTCAGGGGTACTGAAACCGACTCGGTTCTTCCTTTGAGCCCCCAGATTCTAGCTGCCTGTGTCATACCAGAACAAAGATTTTCCTTTCTGATAAGAAGCTGAATCTCTCCATGACAGCCTCACACCTTGTCTGGCCTCAGCAGGATTCCTCCTGGGCTGCTGTTACGTATGCACACTCACCCAGCAGAGTCACTGTTTAAGTCAGTCACCCTCTCTAGGCTTCGTTCGAGTAGTTCTCACCTCTGTTCTAAGAGAGAGAAACAGCTGGTGTTGTTTCATGGAGAATGAACTTTCCGCCACCCAACCTCAGGATGCTGAACAAGAAAAGTGTTCATGGCTTCCTCCAGGTGATTCCCAATCTTGTTCTGCCACTGCTTCATTAAATTTCCCAACAGCCACTCACTGACTTGAGCTCAAGCCCCTGCTAGCCAGCTGGAAGTTTTCCTCAGCCACTTCAGTGCCCTCTTTGTACAAAGGCTAAAAATCCTGTGAGAGTGCCATCTCACCTGGAGTACCACACGCGTAAGCTCAGAGAAGTGCGCAAGAGCCTCGCCTTTGTTGATCAAGATCCTTTGTCTTGAAATCAGCCTCACACAAACAAAAGTTCATAGCCTTATGTTGTCCTCAGACTGCTCCCCCAACATACACAGGCACAGATAAAATATCAAACCACAACATCAGACTGCGCAATCCTTTTCTCCTCTCCCCTTTCAAGGGACAAACTTCTTTTTGGTAAAACATTCACATTGTTTACTGAATACATGTGGTAAACAGTGATTTCTTCTCCAGCTGAGCCAGCAAGTTCTCTGTAGCACCTGAAACCTCCTTACCCAGAGGGCTGGATACAACTGCTGGGGGGATGCAAGAAGTTCAAGCATCTTTTCCTCATCCCAAGAAGTTCTCCTCCAACATTTTGAGAACTGGACACCACTCTCTCACCCCCATAATATTTTCTAGGCTATGTGTTAGCAATGGGATCAGTGGGAAAAGCTTTACCTCACTATTCTGAGCCTGCAAGATGCATTTAGAAAACAAAAAATGTTTGCAAACATTAACAAGTAGGAATGAGCATGGAAAGGATTTCTAGGCACCACAGCTCCCTGTACAAGCGTCTCTCTGGCTGATGCTGTATTGGTTTTGCCCAGGAGGGATGCATGGACAGTTTGACCTTTCTGCAAATGTTGTTAAAACAACAAACAGAGCCGAGGCAGGTGGGTGAAGCCTGTTTCCAAGAAGATAATTAACCCATTCTCTGCCTCCCAGACAGGAAAATCGCCCTGTGCGTAGGTGTGACACTTGGTTACCTCTCACCTCTTGATCTACCTGCCAACAGTGGGTATAAAGGTAAAAATTCACTCCTTCCTGTGAGCTCAGGAGGTGTTGGCTGTGCAAAACACCTTTCCTGAAATACCAGTGTAAGCTATGCACTGGAAAAGGATGAAGTCCATGCCCTGAGTAGAGACACCTCTTGGCTCTCAGACCATTGAGAGGAGCACAGGTAAAGTCTTGAATCCAAATACCACCACTCCCCATCCCAAAAGAAAGGATCGGTCTGAACGTACAAGAATTCCAGGATCTAGTACAAGATATCAGAAATATCCTCTCCTTTTCTCATTCAAGGGGGGACAATCACAACAAATGCTAAAAGCCTCGGACTTCCACAAGACAGAAAAGTAGAGAATGTTTTGAGCAGCCACGAGCCTTGAGCTGCTCCTCCATAAAGCAGGCACGTGAAGGGCACCTGCTCCTTGAATACCAGGCACAGCTTAGTGCTAGCAGCAATCAAAGCAAGGAACAGAGTTTGAAGCAGAGTTGGAAGCAGATGCTGTTTGAGAGGTGCTTTTGTTCAGCGTGTACAATTGTTCTAGGAAAAGTAAAATCACTGGAGCAGGGTTGGGGGGATATTCCTCTCTTTGGCAAAAGCTGTCACTGAGTCAGAAGCCCACAGCAGGAACAATGATCTGGGTTTACAAAAAGGGGTGGAGGGGAATAGGTGAATAGCTATGCTTATGAGAGATAGCAGGAAATTTCCTGCCAAATGCTTTTAAAGAGAAATTTCTAGTTGTCTTCAGAAAGCATGCAGCAGAAAAACCTTAGTTTTTAATCAGACTGGCTCAGGACATCCATTTCTTAAAAAAAAAAACAAAACAATCTCACACATTCTAATATTCAGCTATTACTCCAAATCAGTAAGTCACTAGAATCAGTTAAGCATCTTGCAGAACCACATCAGAATTGAGAGCAAGTTTCTTCAGTTCAGCATTTTCAAAGACCTCGAGTGATCCAAACTGAAGCATTAATTAAGCACCCCCAGCTCTTGAAAACCAATCAATAAATTTTCCTTCCTCTGTCACGGGAATAACAACTGGTTTTTGCAGTGATATGCAATCCCACTGCACTCAGTGAGCTCCACTCTGCTGCTTTAAAGCAAAAGCAGGAAGTCAGAAGAGAAAATTCCTAGGGAGAAACTGCTGAGACACAGCAACTCGCAAACTCGTCCAGACTTCCTGCTAAAATAATTCCTTGCCCAAATGAGAGATCTTCTTCCCTCCTCTCCACCCCATTTTGTCTCCCTACAGGTGTCCCCAAATACCTCGAGCAGCAGGACAGTGTTGCTCCCCTTCCCTGGAAGCAGCAGTGTATTCCACAGCAAAAAGCTAGCGGGGAAGGAACACCGCCACTGTAAATAGAGGATCAGAGCCGGTCCAAGCCAGGAGGTGTGGTCTGCACTGCTCCCTACGCATCCCAGCCCCTTTCCAACACAGCCTGGTAGCCCTCAGTCCGGAAAGCAGCACAAGAAAACTGCCCTTGAGCTTCCAAGGTAAATTCCTTGTAATCCTGCCTTGTCCACAGCTGCGAGGGAGAAGGGCTTGTTTCTGAGCTGCCGTACGCAAGAGGGGAAGAACGGGTAAGAAAGCAGATGACCTCTCTTCTCATGCTAAACTTACCTTCCCTAAGAAACTCTAGCTGTGCTTGTAGTTAGCCTGCTGCCTTCCCCCCAACCAATTTCCACCAGGCAAGGGCTGGAAACTGCCCCTGTGAATCCTGCCTCAAGTTTAACCCCACTTTTTACAAGGCTGGCAACCTGTTTCGCAAAGAGAAGCACAGAGAACTCAGGAACAGAGAAAAGCAAAGCGTAAGATGACAGAGCAAGGAGTACGTTTCCAAAGCATCATAAACACACACCAGGGGTGGGGTGCACACCCCAGGACTGTCTCACTAAAGCAGCCAGAGATGCCACCCTGGCATGGAGTGTCAGCTCCCTCTGGTTAACACTGAGGTCTTCTCAGGAAAGGCGACAAAGGAAAGAAGAAAAAGAGAGTGTTGACACCCCGGCAGGCTGGCTTTTCATCACCTAGTATGGTTTTGTGCCCTTTTCTCACCCCTACCCTAAATGCCTCTTTTGCCCAGAAAACAAGCTTTGCCATACAAGTCATGAGCGGGCAAGCCCACCCTCTACAGAGAGGAAAACCCCCTCCTCCACCAGTTCCCACTGAGAAGACTCCAGCTGGTATCTGAACAGCAGATACCTCATCAACCTGCAAAGAGACGGGCTCCGAACAGCCCCATTCTCCCAGCAACAAGCAAACAGGACCTGCAGAAGGCAAAGGCAAACACGGGTCCTTCCCTATTATTTTAAGATGGTTATTTCAAAACCCAGACTAAAAAATGGACACGAAGCCGACTACAAACAGTCACAGTTGTCTTTACTAGAGGTTTAACAGGGCCAGAGAGCTCCCCTGAGCCATCTGCGAGGGCTCTGTGCTAGCAGAGTGCATGATCACCTTTGCATTCCTCACAGGCTCAGCTTTGCCTCAGCTGCAGGACCCCAAATCCCCTGGGGCAGGCTCTAACAGTGCAGCTGTGGCAAAAAAACCAATAAAACCAAACAAACCCATACCAAGTGAGGTGTCTGCCTCCAAGCAGGAGAGTTTACTCACCATTTTGTTCACCATTGCTGCAGAAGTCTTGCTTGACACTGACTCATGGTCTTGGCTGGGATGCTACTAGAACAGCACAAAAAAGGGAGCAAACTGCTTTCCTGCGCCTTGCACCCTGTCCTGTCTCTAATCTCCTCCTGGTGTTCTTTATAAAGGTTCTCTTAGTACAGACCACAACAAAAAAAGCTTATAAAACACACACAAAAAAAACCCCCAAAACCCCACACTTTGAAGGCACATTAATGAATCCTTAGTGTTACATCGATGAAAGTCAGGAAATATAAAAAGTTATGGTTCCCATAGTAATGCTAATTCAATTATACTGCACATCCTGTGTATCTAGTGGTACATACTGAAAAGAAAAAGGCTTCATCTACCAATGCTCAAAAGGTTTTTGATTTAGTAAAGACACTTGAATGCCACCCCCTACATGCAACATTATTGTTCAGAGCAGTGGATTTTCAGATTGAATTGGATTAAGCCAATCTAAGCATCACTCCACCTCCCCCTATCTAGGGCAATAGCAAGAGCTCTCAAGCATGATTACAGACTGAACATTATTTGCCCAACCTGAATAGAGGAAAGGGATCCAGGCGTCAGAGTGGCTTGAGTCACCAAATTGCAGTCGACAGATTCTGCACTGGGATACAGCAGGGACTTGGTGAGGAGAGAGGGGAGACAATAACCAACCAAGCCCCCCACACCCGTAACTAGCAGGTTAGCAGGTGTTAATCCATTCCTATAAACACTCATTTATTTGATGCCGACAGCTTGAAATATCCTGCATAGTATCCCACCTCACAAGTCTGGGAACAGGTGAACCACAGCCATGCTGACCTGTCTCCGGCACAAATCCATGCATTGCTCTGCTCTCCCAGCTCCTGAGGGCTCATCTCCGTGCTTTGCATAAAGCCCACACACTCTTCGAGAGGGAACAGCTACAAGTGGTCCATTTGCATTTAGCGGCTTCACTGAGAACCCCGATTTGCATAGAAAGCGAAAGACTCTGTGCCATAGGAAATTCATTAAATCAAAGGGGTTTGAGCACCTCAACGGGAGCAGAGGATTACCCCTCCGGCTACATGTCTGGGAGAAAGGAAAGGCAGATCAGGCATCTCGCAAACTCCTTAAAGAGGCAGAGGGTAAGGAAGAAGGAAGGCAGCTCTCAAGCACAGGAGCAAAGTGTGCAACAGAAGAAATGCGTACATTTGTGGGGGCATCCACATGTCCTTTCTCCCTCCATTACATCTGAATTTTCTTCCTAGTTCCCATGATCTCAGACAGAAGGACACAGTTCAGGACAACAGATATCTCAGAACTTCAAGAACAGAAGGAGAAGAGAGAGACACTGCTGCTGAAGAGGTTCTCAGCCCGGCTAGACACCAGGTCACCCACACAGCCCTGCTCGGAGGGCACCGAGCTGACGGAGCTGCCATGGAGCAACATCCACGCCAGAGTCTGCGGCAGGACGCAGGCACAGGGACACACAGCAGATGTCCTTCTGCCCGCAGGGTTACCGCATGGCTGTTCTTCACTCACACCCCTCAGGCCCTTGCACTCACCTTCCCCGTTGGGCTCCAGCATCGAGTCTCCAGGTTTTAAAGAGGCTTTGCCACCCTCCCCGCAGCTGAAGAGCCTGGCTATTCCTCCGAGCTGCACAAATTCCAGTCAGCGTCTAGCCGCGCCTGCCAAGGCTAACAAGGTTTTGGTCATGCTTTATCTTATCAATGATGACGCTTGTCTTTCTTCTTGGGCAAAGCTCAGTAGCTCGGCACCTGCCGAGGAGGGGAGCTGGGCAGGGGCCAGGAGCTTCAGCCTGCAGCAATTCACCCCAGAGCAGGATGGCTCTGCTGGCCTGCCTGTCCCACCCCACAAAAAACGGGCTTTTGGCCCGCAAACTAGGGCTGTGGGGAAAAAAAAGCTCAGCAATACAAACACTTCTTATCCTACCTTCAGCTCAGGTACTGGCACGGGCACACAGCTCACCTTCCCTAGACACTATACAGCCCCACCAGTCCTTGCCAATAGACAAAGCAGTATTTCACAGGGAGGCAGAAGTCTTGTCTGGAGAGAAGACTTCAACATCTGTCATGCTGCCAACCTATAGGTCACCTACCACTTCAATTCCCAGCTGGAGATGAGCTTGGTTTCCTCCTCTTCATTTTCCAGAAGGGAGAAGAGGGGAAACTGAGGCACATGAAAGCATTACTCTTACTCACAGATGTTATGCTGAACAAGATGGAGAGGAATTGAACTACTGTAACAGTGAGGGCCACCAAGTCCCTGGAGGATGTATTAGATCTGCCTCCGTGTGCTTGCACCTCTGCCCAGCTCCCACCAAGCTCAGCCAAGGGTTTACAGCTAGCCTGCAAGCTTGCTGTCTCCTCTACCAGAGGCTGGACTCACCTAACTGTATCCAAACATAGCTGAAATTTTCCCAAAAGGTTTGCTTTCCGTAGCCTAAATGACATACTTAGACACCCTGCAATTTTATTTTTAACACCACACAGCCACCAGTTCTACTCCTCCAACAGTCTGCAGGTATCCTGCCTGTTCCTCATTGGAAAAGCTTGAAGTAGGAAGCAATAAAGAAGTAGATATGTTACCTTTATTGCACAGTTACAATAATTAGGTTTTTTTCAAGCCTTCACTGCACTGCTTTACTTTCATCCAGCACATGTGCTAAAGGCTAATTCTTTCAAAAAGCTGTAGGATAGGTCTTCAGAGCTTTCCCCTTATTCATAGTCCCATCTCTCCAGAAACACAGGTTGCCTCAGCCCGTGATACAGCCCCTGCTGTGAGCAGGGACACCTTTGCACCTGCCAGGATCTTACCAGCAGCACAAGCTCAAGCCAGCCCCAAGCCCACACGGTGCCGGACCACCACAGCAAAACTCAGGAGGGTCACGGCTCCCAGGCATATTTTCAGAGCTCTCCTGCCATCCCCAGAACAACACAAGCCTTTCCTGCAGGGCTTTAAGGTACGTGTGATCCTCAGACATCCTTCTGAACCAGGCAGTCCCTGCCACATAGATGGGGCAGTGACTGGGGCAGAAGAGTGATGCGGAGTCTCGTACCAGCAGAGATTGAAGGTACAGAAGCAGAGGCAAGAGCTCCTCCTTCAGATGACATCTCTGCTAAATTAGCTGCAATCACACACTTCACTGGATGAAAAGCAGGGATGTTACAAGCCTCCTTGCTCTCACTCTTTTTACTTGACAGATTTTCCTCCAGTAATGCCAAGCAGATAAGAGCACTGTACCCTTCCAAGGCATTGCATCATACCTCATTTCCTCCAAAACAAACCTATGATTAAAGCCACAGTCTCTGAGAGCACAAGACAGTATTTGTTGCTGCTGTAGTGCTCTGTCACACAAGGTTAAGAGAAAAACATTTGGTTAAAAAGTCCACAGGGCTTCACAATCATGTTACCCCAACCCAATCTAAGCAGAGGAAAGCCCACCATGGCTCCAGACTTCATTTGAAAGTCCACATTACCACAACCCACCAACAACACACCACTACTATTGGTGTCATTTTCTCCCAAAGCTCACAATATTTGTTATTCTGTTTGAGGCACCTAGGTCCTGCCGTGAGGTGAAATACTGAGATTGAAGCATTCCTGGCAGCTTATACAGACATGCAGAAATCTCCAAGACAATCAGAAATCAGCAGGAGAAAGCAAATTCACACACTGATTAAAAAAAAAACCAAAAACAAAAAACCAACAACAACCAAAAAACCAACAATTTATGTCATTTCATGGTTTGGGTTTTTTTTTTTTAACGTGTGGCTGGTGGCATTTAAAAGCTTAGAGTTGGCAAACCTTTTGAACATATGGCCGGAGGGGAGCACATGTTGCTCCTTGCCACAGCAGAAGCACATGGGATCCACCCCAGTGCTCCTTGCACAGCTGCAGAGGTCAGGTTTGCTTAGCAAAATGTGTGTTAGGGCCATGCAGAGGGAAATTCTTCTCAGCATCAGCCAAGAAATTAAAAGCTTGGGATGCACGATGAGGAAAAGACAACATTGCTAGGAAAATATCAGGAGGGTCGATCAGGACATCCACAGCACCTCCTTTTCAAGCTGCTATGCTACTGGTACCTCAAAGGATACTCAGTGACAAGGGACAGAAACTCTTACTAACCCTTGCAATTCTGCTGTTCTGGTAGCACAACAAACGAACCACGAGAGACTGGGACATACAGAGTAAACTAAGTGTTTCCACCTCAGACTTTGTGTGGACAGCAAGCCAAGGCATCTAGCAGGAAGGAGGGAGACGCCGCTCCACTCAGTGGAAGATGACACATTTGCTACAGCTGGAGTTTCTTGTCACTGTCCTTGAATCCAAGACGAGCTCCAGCAAGCAGGGGAGGAGAGGAGGGAGGATTCAGTCCCCAGAGCAGCCTTATGAAATCAAAAATATTTAGGCAGTGAGTAGCTGCATTACGGAAACCAAACCTAGTTTGCTGTCCATAGGGATCAATACCCTTAAAGCTCTCTGACCATGAAGAACACTGTGCATGGAGCTGAGCCCATGTGATTTCTGTTGCTGTCAATTGTCCTCATCCCATTAGTTCATTTTCTGAGGCTGCCTGGCAAAGTCATGAGGAACAGCAGCTCCCCAGCACTGTTTCTGTGCTGCTAAAGACAGCCCCACATGGAGCCTTCATTTGCAGCACCATCTTCAGATCAGTAGACAGGAGGCTCTTGATTAATCAAATGCATGCAATTGGGGTGCGGCGGAGAAATTTTCCTGTCTGATGGTGACAAAACAACCAAACAGACTTTCCAATTGGATAGTTCATACTACTCACTGTAGCTTGCCACAAGAAGCCAAGGGAAGAGTGATGCTCTAGGGAATGAGAATATTTTTTGCCCAGCAAGGTAGCTTCAGAGACATTTTTATACCATCTTATGAAGGATTCTAAAATTTGAGGTATCAGGCCACACATCAGTCTCTGCAGAGCAGCGTGTCCTGGCAAAGACAGGATTCTTCCCCAGCTCACTGCAGCTTTTCAGAATCTCCTCTGGACTACCAGAATTGGCTAGTGAAAGGACAGACGAAACTGATTATCTATTTGATCCAGAAAAGCAATTTTCATAGCCCTCAGGGGATGTATATATGTATATATGTATATACACTTATTCATCTACATATAGCTACTTACATGATCTTCAGAAATAAATGTAGCTCTAGAACATGAAAAATAAGATACAATTGCCCCTGAGCTTGCATAATGCAAAGTTAGAAATTAAGGTTTTCTAAGCCCCCTTTGATGCAGAACAACCATTAGAATAACCAAGAACTCATCAGGTCACAACTAAACAAGCAAGCTGTGTTTGGATTATCCTGCCTCCTCAGGATATTCCTGAGCACAGCCTTCTCCCCGTGTCTGAGGCTGGCCTCTTTTCCCCTCAGCTGTTTTCAGGAAGTCCTACAGGAAGGACCTAGGTTCAACACACAAGTTCACCGATGTGCATCCCGTGCGCACAAGATATTAAAGAGAAAGACACTGCAGCCTCAGGAGAGGGAAAGCTCTGGTATTTTTTGCCTTCCAGAGAAGGAGAAGCAGCACCAACACGGCTGCCGTAGGAACCTGCAGCATCTTTATATGGCACAGTGTCATCTGCACCTGGAACGTGGCAAGAAAGAATAATCTCTGAAAAAAGGATATCGGAAAACGGAAAAGAGAAAATAACAAGGTCTCCAGGCAGGTCCAACAAGAAAGACCCAAGTTCCGTGACCTCATATCAAAGGAGCCAGCAGACTTCACAGCGACAGAGGAGGAGAGAAGGCGAAAGAGGCAGCAGCTCCCCATCCCATGTTACAGCCGCAGCTACACCTCAGGAGCGCTGTGTGCCGGAGAAGGCAGCGTTGTACAGGAACGTGGATGCTCCGCACCCGTCCGCCACCGGCGAGGGACCTCGGACAGCTGGGGACGGGGCAGGCGTGTGGCTGTGGCCAGGCGAGGACCCCGCAGCACAGAGAGCTCCCCAGCCCTCCGCTGCCGTCTCCCCACAGCCGCGGGGCAGGCCGGCGAGGCGAGGCTGAGGGCGCCGGCGGGGCCCTTCGCTGG
>VZTG01000856.1:52469-123366 GCA_013397845.1 Melanocharis versteri | reverse complement strand
CCTCCTGCCCCTCGGGATAAGCGGCACTGCCCCCGCCCCGAGCCCCGGCACCCCGGAGGGACAGGAAAGCCGCGCACCCAGCCCCGCTCCCGGCCACTCCCGCGGTGGAGCCGCAGGCAGCGCCCGGGCGGCTTTATGGGACGAGGATCCATTTCACCGATTAACAGCACCTGGTTGGGGTTTTTCTTATTTTGCAGTCATTAGAGGTTAAGAAAGCTGTTTGCTTTACCAGCTGCATCCTATAATGCTATTTGCAGCACTTGTCCCCGTCACGTGACAGCACACAACAAATTCTCTTCCTAAAGTTTCCGGCTGTCAAAAGCCTGGACGAAGCGGAGCCCGAGCCCTGCAGCGTCCACCAGGCACGCGCAGCGCCAAGCCCCAGCCCGGGAGGTTCTTGTCCCCGTTCCGGGCGATCCCAGATGGGCCGCTGCTCCATGCCCAGATCCCTGGGCTGGCACCAAGGAAAGCCCCGGCTTTGCCACAACCCCAGGGCCGGTGGTTTCCATGTGCTCCAGCTGGAGAGGAACCGGGGCAGATCTCGGTGTCTGTCGTGATAGGCAGGCAGACAACAGCCAGTACCGTCTATTTCACCAGCTGGGAAACAAAGTCTCTAGAGAGGGGTCCGTTTCCTCAAGAGGTGGTCCGGTATTGGAGAAGTTTCAAATTTGTGAGTAACTTTTTACTACCCCTTTCACAGGTGCAAAACATCTGCTATTCCCACAAGAGGGTGCTTAATTCCTCCTGGAAACCCGGGTCTGCCACAAAGCTCGAATCAACAGAGGCTAATGGCACTTGGAGCATTTCAGCCTGAGTAAATCAGAACCGGACCAAAACGCACCCTTTTTCCACCTCTAGATCAATGCCCCCTTTATTGTGTACTGATAAATGTTTACCCTGAGAGGAACATGAATGGGCTTGGGCCTAGCAAAACAAACCCACATCATACAGCACATCCAAAAAATATTTAATAAACCTTTAAACAGCAAGACAAGCAGCCGACCACAGCCAGGTAAATATATTGAGAAAGTTTTTATTAGAAGATATATTTCTGCAAAATAAATAGTTACATTTTCTTCAGCAAAACATTAGAAAATAGAAACAGGAGGGAAAAAAAGCATCAACAATTTAATACTGAACTTTTAAAGTGACTGTGAACACTACTTAGTGACATTGCCACGTAAATATGTAACTTGTGTATGCTATTGCTGGTCTAGTTGCTGCTCTGACACCAGTAATTTCCACAGGACCTCCACATGTGTTGTGTGCTTAAGGGCCTTCCCAAACTCAGTGGCAGCAGTGGAGTCCCAGGACACACGAAGCCCAAAGAGCTGCTTTAGATGCTGTTTTCAAGAACAAGAGAAAACCCCAGAAGTGAGAGGTATTTATTTCGAAGTTACATTTCCAAGTCTTCTGTTTGGAACTAGAGTTTCCTCCTCCCTGTGCAGGAGGGCTGATGTGGATCCACAGAGTGAGACGGATGCAGTTAGAGGCTGTCCTAGTGGAGCTGCCTGCAGGTTGGAAAAGGAGCAGTGTCCCACCAGCAGGCAAGAGGAAGGAGGGAGAGGAGAGGGGTGAGTCCTGCTGCACTCAGAAAGGCAGACACCAGAGGGACAGGAGGCCAGAGCCCACTGCAAAGGCACAGAGTGTGTTTGGCACAAACAAGCTGGCTGAGGTGGCAGCCAGGTGAGGTGGTCCATTCTCTCACTGATTTAACGAGAAGATGAAGAAAGCTTGAGAAAACTGTTGGCAAGGCCCTCTTTGGCAGCCCTGCCACCCACCACATCTGCCATATGTTCAGTAGAAATGGACCCCCAAGGAATAGACACACACAGAGTTTCAGGTATTTCTCCCACAACCGCTTTGGCGAAAGTGAGAGCTCTTTTCTCCAAGGAAGTAGTGAATTACTAGATAATTTTTAAAAATTAATAAAAAACCACTGGGGAATATAAAAGTGCTAGGGACACCCCAGTGCTGGCAGACTGCAGATTGTCTTTTATTCTCTGGCCTGAGCGTTGCAGGTACACAGCCTTCCAAGAAGCCATGAGAAAACAATTCCTAGGTCCTACACATAGTGGTCAGTATTTTCTCTTATCCCTTGAAAATCAGCTTGCAACAGTATTAGCAGTAGGGCAGGCAGCAAACCAAACCAATTATACTACGCACTAATTGTGGGTTACAGAGCATGCCGTAGGCACGGCCTGTTGTACACAAAACAACTCTACAGTGTTGTACAGGTTAGGGGCTGGTTAGATGCACAAGGTCACCGTTAGCCTTGTTAAAAGCAGCAAGTAATAACAAAGGAAGGAGAAAAAAAAGTGGATTCCTGAATGCACAGACCCTTTATGTGAAACAGTGGAAATGGCAAGGGTTGGGACTCCTGCAGGAATCCAGTGAATGCTATAAGGACCACTGGACATGGAAGCAAGATGAATTTTTGTCCAGGAACCTGACCTCTCACTCACCATACACTGGAGAGCGGACAGGCCCTGGCAACTGCCTGCTGGGCTGCCCAGCCACACATTTTGGAGAAGGGAATGACTGCCATAGACGGCCTTGCTCCTATGGACTTGGCAGGTGAAGGTTAATCAGCAACAGCTGCCCAGAAGGTAATTTTGCACACCATGAGGTACACACAGAACAAGGGGCTGAATGGTTCCAGTGAGCACTATCACAATAAACCCCTCCATAGCCAATCCAGAGCCTATCACAAGGTTTCCAGAGATTTCAAAAAGAGTGGGGTCTCATCTAGACAAGGCAGCACTGCATAACAAAAAGCTACTCATAAGCTGACACAGCCCTTTTTCTGCATCAGTGGGAAAGGTGATCTTCCCTAATTCGTTCATCCTTTGCAATCTGTGATGAATGAGCAGTAAGAATTTCAAGCAAATGGGTGAAACTTCTCAAAAGGAAAATGAGGGTAGTTTGAAGTATTTTTGACAGATCTGCAGTTCCTTTATCTGAGCTCAAATCTATAAAGCCAGCAAGTTATCGCACAATAGCCATTGTATCACTTGGGGAATAAAAACAGGCAAAGAAAGGGTTAATATAGAGTGGTGCTTCCCCAGTATCCGTTCACACCCTGCAAATTAGCATAGGAAAAACAGGAATTTCCTCTGTGAAGGGTCAGACCTTTATTTTTAAAGCCAGGCTTTGATTTATGGTTATAGTTTGAAGTGTACAAAAGTTTCTCTTTGAGAAGTTAATATAATAAATTAAACTACATATGAGGTGAAACACAGAACAAAACTCAGGCCTTTTACCAGGCGCAGCTGTTAGTCTCTTGAAATGCAGGAACCAGAATCCCCAAGCCTTCTGGATCAGAGCACTGGAAGACAGTGGCATCAGCCCAGTCAGCACCAGACCAGTCAGTTCTGATGCAAAAGGCAAGGGATAAGGGTGCCAAGCTGAAACTTCTTAGCACGCTCTGTTGCCAAGAGTATTTTGTTTCATAGTTTAGTGGTTTACATAATCACTCAGTGGTTTTACCAGTCCAGGAAGAAGGGATAAAAAAAATACTTGCATCATTTTCTCCACCCATATATTAACTCAAAAAAAAACCAACAAAAAAAAAGGCAGAGTCAAAAGGGCAGCAGCTTCTAAACACAAGATTTTCCTTATGCAGTTTTGCCCCTCTCAGACGTTTTGCTTCTGGATAAAATGCCTTTATTTCTTGCCACTAAATATCTCTATGTTCTTACCAATTGCTCTGTGTGCACTAGGGACAAGAGATATGCATTTAGCAATCCAAGTAGCTGTGCATGTGCTATTCCCCCCAAGAAGGTAGTCCAAAACAGTGGAAGAAAAGAAATCCCATACCAAACCACAAAATGAACACCTTTTCTCAGTTCCAATTTTCATCAAATTCATCCTGCTCCCACTAAGTGACAGTAGCTTGTTGCTGGTTCACTTCCATTAGCATCTAGCATTTTTTTCTGCAGGCTTTAGACAATCATAAGATTGACTTGTTTTGTAATCCAGTGTTCTATTCTGATTTCAGAATCCTCCAATTTTTTCTCTTCCTGTAGTGACTTTCCTGTTCCCTAACTGACTTAATTATGCAAAGCTTAAGACTAAATCTGACTGCATAAGTGCAGGCCTGCTTTGTAACCTAAACAGGCCCTTGTGTTACATAGGTAGGTTACATCCAGCAAGGGCAGTGGGGTGACAATCTAAGTCACAAGTTCATTCTTGCACTGGCATCTCCTGGGCAGAGGCCCACTCCATTGCCTCCCAGCTTGGCACAGCCACTGCAGGAAAGTCCTGATTCTTATCAATCTCCACACAAGCACCAAACCCATACCCAGTGCACAACTGTGCTCATAGGAAACAGCACCCACCCTGTCACCCACACTGCTCATGCAGATTTACTACTTTCTCCAGTTCCTAGCACAACTTCTGGGCTTAATTTCCCTTTCTAAATCTAAGGTGCAAACCAGAGTCTATTAAAAAAAATCACTGTTCCATGTATGGGCTAGGTAATCAGCTTCAGATACCCTGTCCTGCTCCCCAGCAAAGACAGCATATGTTTGCTTTGGCAATTGCACACTGTTTGTGCTGGGAGAGGTAGAAGACGCCTCACGTAGCTAGACAAGCAGCAGAAAAAGATACCAGGAGCTGGGTTTGTCAGAGTGTGAAGACCTAAGCTTAAGTCCATGCAATCCCCACAGGAAGCCATGTCTCACTGTGAAGAACAGCGAGTTCATACTTCTCACACAAGCCACAGCCAGACCACCGCTGAGAAGGCAGTGCCTCAAGGCAGAGTCCTGCTCTGCTACAGACCCACTCGCTCTGATCTTTTAAGGGGCAAGACAAAGAGGAGCCAGTTCCAAGTGGCTGCATGTGCATCAACAGTCTTCACTTCACTTCTCATGCTCCTGCTACTGCCAGCTGCAGAGCAGGACCTGTGAGCCACAACACGAGACAGGCAAGCTGTGATGCTGGTGTAGCTACAAGCCTAAGTCCTTCTCACTCCAAAGCCTCAACAAGCAAACTTTCTGAGCAAAAGAGAGATAAAAGCCTCAGTTTGGCAGAAGATCCATTCTGTATCACCCACTTGGAATTCGCCTCAGTTGTACAGCCCCTTAAGGAGCAAAGCCCAGCTGACCCCTGCCAGAGGCAGCCACTTCCCCAGCACTTACTGTGACACTCCACCACGAGCTTCTCAAAAATAACATGCCCTGCACAATTCTCATCTTCCTACAAGCACTTCATATTGTTTCAGCTGCTAAGCTGATACTGAGATAGCCAGGCTGAGATTTTTTCAGGGCAACCCCACACCAATTCCATTCACAGAGTCAGGAATAGGGCCTCAAATTCAACGTTTCCCTGGAAAAAAAAATCTGTCAAAATTATTTCTTTAAATAAGCTCAATCACTTAACACTCAGACTTCAAGTCACAGCAGTTCCATGAGGACCTCAGTCAAAAAGGGAGAGACCAGGACAACATGAATCAGGGAAAATACATAACTTTTCCACATTTCTGCAGTTCCAGTGAAGCCTGCTGCAGGATCAGCTCTGGTTTCCAGTGTGGACACAATTAAGGGAGAGAGGAAAGGACACGGTTTCAGCAAAGAAGAAAGTAAAGAGGAGATTTGAAAGCCATGAGAAAAAATTGGTTTGGCAAGAGGCTACTTCCTCTTTCAGTAGCACAAAGAGCTAAGGGCTGTCAGATGATTTAAGGAGAGGAATCAAGACACATGTTCTGAAAAACCAAGAGAGGTAAAAGCTGTATGAACTTGAGAGCGTCATCTACATCCCGGTTATTTGGCGGTAAAAAGCCAGTGGCAATTCAAAGTGCACTATTTGGGAGAGCCCAGCTGGGTCAGCATCAGCCTGGCCACGGGCAATGGCCAGGCCTCACCACAAGTCTAGAGCAAGGAATCAGCCTGTGTGTGTCTGAACACAAAGGTCCCTTGCTTGGCCCAGGGGGCAACAAATGGCTACAGTCAATTCCACCAGTCTCCATCCCGGGGAAACCCCCTTTGCAGCATATTGAGGAGCACAGGGCAGCCTGCTGCTGAGGGATGAGACTGGTCCCACCCAACGTCCATTCTCCTTCCCACCCACCCTCATCCCCTCACAGCAGCAGACTCAGAAGAGTGGCAGGCACTCTTTTGCACAGTCTAGAGGTGGAAGCTTTAACTGAAACCCTTCCCGAGGGAAGAGGGAGGCTTGCATGTCCACGTTGATGCAGAGCAAGCCCAGCATGAGCTGGCGCTGGTACTCCTCCCACTTCATCATGACATCAGACACCGAGCGATTGCTTCTCATCCACATGGGCAGTGCTTCGCCACAAGGTGGCGGGGGAGAAATTGTCAGCTTCTGGGGCCCTCCGAGCTCGAGGTGATAGTAGAGCCTGAAAGGCAAATACATGCAAAGACTCAGTACATGGGAAGACTTGAGCAGATCACCAGACTAGAGCTCCAGAACCACAGTCCTGTTTTGTACTAAACTGACTACATGACTTCAGTGAGAAGTCTGTGTGTGCCCATTTTTCACCCTCACATCTCTCAGTTATTCAAACTGTAAACTCTTTTGGGTAAGAATCATACCTTTGTACTAGGATCAAATCACAGCTGGGACCTCCTGACTACTACAGAGTTTCCTGTCCTCATCCATGCAGGAGTCTTGCCACAGCCTCAAGCCAGGGACTATTGCAGGAGTTCAGTTCAGAAGCTCAGGCACACATGCAGGCCCAAAGCACTCGCTCTCATTTGGAAACTCTCTTGTGTACCCTGGCCACCATATTCCCTCCCCCCACAAACCAGGCTGACATACTGAGGCAGAAGAGGTCATTTGAACACATGTACTTCTTGGAAAGGACTTTCCGGGGATCCTGAGCCAGCAAATGCCACAAAAACAAGCACCTCTGTCTTCTAGAGGGAGCATGCACTGAGCTTGCACACTGCTTTAACCGAGCTTACATCTTCTGCCCTACTGCTATAGTGACAGCTTCATTACAGGATCTGCCCTGTAATGGGATGAAGGACAGGGACCACGTGCTCAGTCTATCCAATAATTAAGGAAGCCAAGAGACCATGGACCAGATTTGCATTTCAGCTGCACTGGTAAATCCTTCTCGTCAATTTGTGCCTTATTTGCTCTGTTCCAATGGAGTAGAATCTCTAGAATTCAAAGGTCTAAGGGGAAATGAAGGGCTCCTCCAGAACAGTGCTGTGAAGAAAAGCAGCCATACCTGGCTGAAAGATGGCTGCCCAGTTTCTTCTTGGCTTTCTTCATAAGATAGTTGCAGATTTCTGTCATCTGCTCCCTCATCCATCTTATATCCTCAGGGATATCTGGGAGCCATTCCAGCAACCTGTAAAGAGACGGGAGACAACCATTAGCTAGGCCACACAAGGGAATATGATGAAAAGAACACCAGCTCCGAAGTCTCTCTTAAGGCTCAAAAATTTATCAGCATTTTCTGGGGAAAGTTCTAGCACACAGCAATCTTCCTTCAAGCTGGAAGTAGTGGCTGTAACTAAATGACACAGGAAGATAGGAAAAGTTTTGTGTTCTTGGTTTTTCTGGTTTTGTGGGGGGGTTCTTTGTTTGTTGTTTTTTTAAATTAATGTCTGGTAATTGTCAGGAGCTCCTTCCCCAGGAACACCAGCAGTGTAGAATTAGAAAGAATCCCACTCTCTTTCCATTCAAACACTACAGCTACATCAAATACTTCTCTGCACTGGGAAGAGCACCACTGAGGGACCAGCCAAGGCTTACCTGACAGTGAAGGAAACTGCAGACTCCAGAGGCAGCATGTAGGGAACCATCATCGCTGTGGCCACACGGACAGGCAGCATGTTGCTGAGGCCAGTCAAGAAACTTCTCCTTTCAGCACAAGCCTCCAGAAGAGCTGAAGGCAGAAGAAAACATGGTTGAATATCCCGTGGGAACCTCTTTTCTTGTCATACCTCTGAAGTTACTCAGCCTGAGGCAGCCACCTCGCACTTCTTAGGAAGTCTTGCTCAGGTTAGTAATTTCCTGAGCACACCTAAAACCAGCAGCTTTCACCTTTATCAGACCCTAAAGGAGTGAGCAGCAAGACCCCCTCCTCTCCTCACCATGCAGAACACTGTCAAATGAATCAACCTCTCCCAGTCCAGCCTCCACAGGGCAAGCCATGACTTTAACTGAGACCCCCAATCCATCTAACCCTCAGCAGGTGTCATTTCAATCCCTAGGTATGACCAACTCCAATTACACGCAATAATCACACATCCCAGTAATCTTCTGAGGGAGGCCAGGCAGCACAGGAAGAGTACCTGTGATCTCTCCCTTTGAATCATACCTTGGTTCAGTCTGGGAGGCAGGTGTTCAAAGATGTGCTCTTCAACAACAGCAAGGGCAGTGTTGTCCTCTAGTTGGTCCTCAGCTTCTGTTTCTTCCTCTTTCTTCTCCCCTGGAGGTGCCTCTATGGCTAGGAGAGGACGGGCAGGGCTTGGAGGATGAAGCAGACCTGAGAAGAGAAGTTACATTGTAAGGATGACACAAACCAGCTGCCCTGCCTGGCCTTTAGAGTGTTAGTCCTTGCTTCACCCTAATTCCCCTCAGGCTGAGGCCATGCCAAGCCTGTTTAGCTTACATCTCCTGTAATGCTTACCACAAGGAGTTAGAAACCTTGCTAGTCTAAGTTCATTCTCTCCTTCCCCATCAGAAGTTCTCCCATTTCCCCTTTAAGTTCCGCAGGGTGCTGTTTTGCAGGGTTTTGCTGCCATAATCTGCCAGCCACCCATCCCGCAGGCAGGATTTCCCTCCTGCGGGGCAATCCCCGTTATCCCGGCTCGCATCACTGTCGGTGGACACGAGGTGGCAGCCAGCGCACGCCCAGCGCTGCAGCGGCTGGCGGCAGGAGGGCCGGGGCTGGCAGCGGGCAGTGCCCAAGAGCCCGGCACCGGGGCTCGGAGGGCAGCACCACACGCACCCGGCTGCACACGGAGAGCAGCAGGGTGTCTGCAGGAGGTCAAATGGCACTGCTGCCCAGCAACTGTGCTGGTAACTGCAAAGGTCACCACGCCACCTCTCCTTCCTGAAGTGCTAAACTAGACTAATTAAGGAGAATTCCATACCCCAGTATCTGAGGCACAGTTCGGTTCTTCCCTTCCTCCTTTCATCTGCACCATCGACTACTCTCAAAGCCAAGGCACCAAGTGTGGCACAGAACAGGCCAGAGTTCTGTGCACCCTACAACAGGCACCCTACAAATAGCCAGTGCCTTACCATTCTTCTTCAGGAAGTGCAGTGCATCCCGATAGCCCTGCTTGCACATATCCCGCAGCACCTGTGAGCAGAGGAAGGAAAAACCAAGTCATTTGGAAATTGGCTGAGCAAACACCTACCTCAATGCTGGCTTCAGAGAAATTCTCCTGACTCCTGAGCTACCCCAAAAACAAGTCTCATTCTTGCCAGCTTTTCTCAGGCTTTGAGCAGGAATGGGAGGTACAGCATCAATACACTGGATATGGGAATCACAGGACAATTTAGATTGTAAGGGACACCTAGAATCCTACCTCAATGTGGGCTTAGAGTTGCAGCTACCTCACTGCCCCATCTACAGCTGATGCTGCTGTGGGCAGCCTTCAGGCAGTCACTTTGACAAGCAGCCCCAAATACTTCCCTGCAGATGCCAGGAAGGGCCATTGTGTTTGCAGATAAAGCCAGCTAAGACTAGAGAGAGGGTGGAAAAAAACTTGCCCAAGTAATTCAGCACATGAATGAATGCTTATGTCCAGATGTCAGGGCGATCTGGCATTTGCATCTTCTCAGAAGCACACAGTTTGCAGTGCCACTTGCTACACTTTTAGAAAGGCTTCATACTGGCAGCTCCATCCTTACCTTAAAACACTGAAGTGCACATTGGTTCTGATGGCCAATACATCTTTGTTTACAGTAGCCTGATTTCCAGGCAAAGATTACTCTAAGAAGAGCAACATGGGAATACTTTCCAAGCAACTGCTACCACCTAAATTCCAGATGTTCAGTAGCAAAAGAAGACAAACCCTTGGGCAGGTGTTCAAGGCTTAGCAAGTCACTGGGTTGATAATGTCAAGATTAAAGACAAACCACAAGATACAAAACTAACAGTGTCTGGAAGCATCTCCACTAAAGTGCACACAGTATAGCCAGTGCCCAAGATCTGTGGTCCCCAAGTTCTGGCGTGGCCAGGAAACTCACCTGTGGCTCCGGAGGAAACAGGGCCTTTGAGAGGCGGTACAGGTTGCGAAGGTTGAACTGGATGCTTGTGTTGGTGACTCTCAGCTCATGCATGTTTGTGGAACTGTCCCGTGGGCAGATATCGCTCTCTCCCGAGAAAGGAGACACCGTGATCGTGTTCTTCAGCTCGTATTGGGGCAAATTGTCAGAAATCCCTCCATCAACGTATCTCTGAAATGAAGACAAATGCAGCAATCTTCATTCCCGCAACTGATCAAGCAGCTTTTTTACTCTGTGTCCCTCTTCCTATTTGGGCCAACAACTTGGGAAGAGAATGGAATACATCTACCAGCACTGGAGGAGTCAAAACCAGTGACAGCACAGCTGTGTTGTTTATAATCTCTTTTTGCTATGTGCTTTTTTTGGTTGAGTGTGCTGGCCGCAAGTGTTCAATAAGAAAGACACATTCACTTGTGTGACTGCTGACTTATATCTCCTATACGGTTTGACTGCTGTCCAATTAAATAATAATACACACCAACAACCACCTGCAGTGCAAATTAGCACTGATCTAAGCTGTCACACTGTGACACTGCGCCATTTTTCACTTGTGTTTAAAATGAATAAGCTCAGACACAAGTCCCTGCTGGCAGAAGGTTTGTTACCTATGAGTAAAACCAGCTGATTTGCTGCTAGCGGGCTTATTGAGCAGCAATCCCAACACCTGCATACACACTGGGAATCAACTTGCTCTGGTGTGATAACAGAGCACAAGGAACTTGGGTTTTGCTCTGAACAGCCACCATCTTATCAGAGAATGTTCTGTACTTCTGTACCATAAATACATTTGCGTTACCCTTGCAGGAAGGGCAACCCCAGTAGTATGTTCTCAAAACATTCGCTGGATACTATAATTGCACAAGCAGCTGAGCAAGACGATCCCTATCACAGGTTTTGGCAGAGTAAGCAACATGCAAAAGATAAAAGGATGTCAGTCAAGACAAAAGAGAAGGAAGCTGGGGGTTTTTGCAGAGCAACAATTCCAGCTCTTGTGAATCTCAGTTACAGAAGAGTCCTGCTGGTTTTGTATCAGGGTTGATCCTGCAATTTGCTGCCTGGATCCATTTCTTTCGGACAGGGTCAAACACAAATGATGATACAGGGGCTACACAGCCCCACAAGTAGCAGCTGTAAACATCTTTCAGCTCTCTGCTGGGTGAGAAGCAGAGCCCGTAGAGGCTAAACTCAGGCAGAGCACGTAAATGCTGATTGGAGGAGGTGCTCCATTCTGCATCACACTTCCTCTTGTCTCACAGGCAGACTGACCACCAGCATCGGTCTTTTGCTGCACAATGCCAAGGAAAACACCAGATGTGTTGCCTGGAGGGCGCTTTGCACTTTGTTCTCTCTTGCTCTGGATGGCAGACAAGACAGACACCTCTTCAAGCAGCTTCTCTGAGCCTAGGGAACAGTTCACAGGCTCGTGCACTGAAAGCAGTTAAATTCAGTTATAGCAAGCCAGCTGCCATGGAGGCAACAGGGTAGGGTGGACGGCACAGCAGTTTGCCTTGTTGGGAGGCAAACTAAACCTCAGGGCTACCTTTGCATACAGCCTACAGTTTCATTGGAGATGGCCTGTGATTACAGTTGTAGGCTACAGCAGCCCAAACTCAGAGCACAGGACCTTTTATCCTCATGGCAGCCCGTGCTCACCAAACACTGTGTCAAGACAGACATTTAGACACTCCTACACCACCTGAATTCGGACAGTGAAGAAAGTGGAAGGATAGGATAGATTAAGCTCAAGGGTAAGTACATCCTCTCAGAAACAGTAACACAGCTTGCTCACAAGACGCTTTCCAGATAACAGAGCTGCCAACAACCAACTGAACACACTCCCCATTCTAAAGTGGGCATCAGCGTTCCCTAAGCCAAAAGTAACCACAACAAACTGCAATCGTCATCCTCTCCCCAGAGCTGCTCCACTGAGAGCCAGACTAGGCACAGCTAGAGCTGGAGACATTTGGCTGACTCCCTTTGCAAGGATGAGATCCCAACATGCTGAGTGGGACGAGAACAGAGCAAAGCAGGCAGCAGGCACTTGGCTTAAAGAAAAAGGAGGTACGTTTTAGTGCTGGACAACACTGGTTTTGCAGTAAGCATGCAGAAGACACATTTCCCTGAGGGTGGCAGCATGACTGCACAGATGCCATTAGAAAAAGGGCTCAACTACAACAGAGCTGACAAGCAAAGCCTTCTGACTCCATAGAAATTCAGGAGTACACGTGCATACCCCACTCTGTGGTCCACTGCTTCCAAGCAATGCTGATTAACATTCCTCAGTAAAGCTCAGCTGCCACTTCTTTGGATTTGCCTGAACCTCCAGTAACCCAAGTGTAACCACTCTCCAGCCTCCTGCAAAGCCCAGGACAGCACAGAGCCACAGGCTTCAGCCACCAGCTGCCTGCAGGCATGAGCAGCAGTAGCTTTAGGGGATGGTTCATAGACTAGGGTGCCCACTTCCATTCCCTTATCATGTCCTCCCATGCACAGGGCCCCTCACTCACATGATTCAACAATCAGCTTTGTAACCCTTGTTAAGGGCTCATCTCACCCATCTGCAGCAGTCAGTTCACAGCTACAGTGTTTGTTCACAGGTCAGTTACTGACCTTTCCATTCCTCAGTATTTAAGATTTTTTTTTTTACTCCCCCCACCCATCTTCATCATCCACTCCACGGGCTAGCAGACCTCAGAGAACTGAACACTGGAAAAAATTCAGGAGGAAGGCAAAATATGGATTTTGCACCTTGCACACAGTAACATTGCCTTGAAAACTAGTTCTTGTGCCAGGCCTGTCAGTTTATCCTGTGGGAAATATAGTCACCACAGGCACGCTAGGAACCATGCATTCCTGTTTCAAAACCATCTCCCAAGCTCATACCCAGCCCAATTTAACCTCTCACCTCATCAGCAATCCCCCTTCAGAGCCATGCTTTTCTGGGGAAGAGGTAGGAATTAAATTTCCTCATCTCATATTTCTTCCTCACCCTTTCCCTGGAGAAGTCATCCCTCAGTGTGCCAGGGCAGCTGCACATTCCAGAAACCCCGATGTTGTACACAGTTGTAGAATTGTGAGATTTTTGCCTGACACACACTGACCTCAATTAGCCCCAAAGAGGTGTAAGGCAAGAGCCACTGCTATGGTCCCACCAGCTGAAGGGAAAAAGCCCTGCCTGCAGTTGCTGAGCAAATACCAAACCATTACTGATTCTGTCACTTCTCTGAAGGGCTGCACAACACTGGACATCTCCTCCAGGTCATTTCCCTGACCAATATGCTTGCACAAGACAAATCCAGCCAAGCTGCGTATTATGCAGGAGGAAAACTGACCTCACTTTTAGGACACAGGTAGCAATCGGAGCAGATTTGATGCTGTGCTCTGACAGACAGAGGCACTTCGGCCAGATCACTTACGGTGAATCAGGGCACGTATTTTATAGCAGTTCTCCCTCTTACTTTTGACTATTTAGTTTGCAAAACCCCTACCTTTTAACACGTTCATTAACCTGTGTAGCACAAGGGAGGTCAAGCTCAAGCAGGACGCCCTTAAAGCATGACTGCAATATCCAGAAATGCTGCAGCCCTGCACAGCTTTCACGTGTTTTCATTTCTAACATGCAAACACAGAAGGATAAATTGCTCTTGGACAGCCTTGGACACAATTTAAAGAAAGCTCTGGCATACAGCAGAACATTATTCTCAGAGAAAGGACAGGAAGAATTCCATGGAAAAGAGGGCCAGTATCCACACTACTAGTTAAAACCTCACAGAAAGTGTCAGGCACATGGGAGAGGGACTACACTCACAACTTTTATCCTGGACCCAACTTCTTTCCACATGCAGACAGCTGGAGCCTCAGTGATCGAAGTCTTGTACCATGCAGCCATGAGAACCCTCTGCTAAGCCAGCCAGCCCTTCCCCAGACTGCTATATATTACTGTATGTGAAATCCACTGGTCTTCAGGACATTTATAGTCAACTGTGGGCAGCAGTGGAAAGAAGGTATATCCACTGCTGGAAGTTGTTTACTTGGGAATTTCTTGTGTCTCTTCAGCTAAATGCTGCCAGCAGGGAGGCAATAACATTGTCAAAACTTACTCATTAGTATGCAATTTAATGAAGGACCATCTTAGAATCTTACTTACCACTCCACGCAAGGTTGGAGGTATCAGCCCACAGTAGACAGGGATAAAGGTGCTGCAGACACAGGCCTGAGGGAGAAAGAGATCCAAAATTAAAGAATCAGATCAAAGCCTACTGAAACTATTACTGTTCTCAGAACACCATGCTGGCATGTGCTGAGAATTACACTCCAGTACTAAGGACATCTGGAGACCAAGGCAAAACAAAACTGCATGCAGTTCCTGCCCAGCCCTCTGCAGTAAGATTCCACTCACCTGGATCAGTTCCTCCTTGGAATTGAAGTCTGACAGTATCACATTTTCTCCATCAGAGACCCGTGTCAGGGAAATGCCCAAACGTCCTGCTGCAACCTCGTGCCCATTCTCTGGCACAGTCTTGGACAGGCACATCCGAATGGTCTTCACCAGGTTGAAAGAGGGGTGCAGTGGGCCCAAGAACCTCTTCCGGGCTTCTTTTGACACCCGAATAATGCTGGCACCAGCCTCACCTGCAACAAGAGAAAGACAAATGCACCATGAAATGCTACCAAAACCAATGTTCTCCTTTACAAAACTAGGCACAGAAAAGCCTCATTCCCAGCTTTATCCAGATGTTTCTCCCCACTGGCTGATATACAACTCAAACCAAGAGGTTATTACAGCGGGTATTACAGAAGTCATGGAAGTTTTCTGTCTTGGCCCTCACACACCCCCATCACAAAGAGCTACCCTCCTCCTACTTATATTTTACGCAGTCAAGGCAGATCATGTGTATCTGGCTAAGGCCTCACACTTCTTTTTAGATCCTGTTGCACTGGCCAGCACAGGGCTGGTGAAAACTGACTAAGAAAGAAAACAAGGGTGATACTTCAACAGCTTTGAGCTTATAGATAAATCCACTTCAAAACATATTCCACTAAAACATTTCTAGTAAGCATCTTTTTCCTGACAGGAAAAAGAATCATCAGCCACTAAGCAAAAGTGCCAGAATAGGAATGCTGGTGCTTTCCAGCTAAGTGATCCCAACTCTCTGTGAATGTCAGCCACATCTCAAGCGAGCAAGAGGGACTAATGCTCTGTTAGGGCATCAGAGACTCAGTTCCTCCTGCAGAGCCTCAGGTGTCCCATCCCTTCCATATCCATTTCTACAGCACTAAACTAGGCCCTGATGGCAAGCAGGACTCACAAAGGCATGCTTGCTTTACCCTTTCACACAGTGACCCAGCTGGGTTTGAGGAGGCATCCCAGCTGCACAAAAGTGAAGGCATCTGCTAAGCCCATTATCTCAGTCACTAGGAGTTCCATCTGGCAAGCGCATCAGAGCTCTCCAGTAGGAAAAAAGGGATGGGAGGAAACAAAAACACAAACTACAGCATCCAGCATGTTGCCCTCTGCACTCACTGACTGCTGCCTCCAAACACATCCAGCCGTGGTGAGATACAACAGTTCCTCCAAGTACCAGCTAATCACTGCACTCCAAGGAGTGTCAGGAACATACATGTGAGAAGAATGTGAGAGGAAGAATTAAAGAATCCGGGAGAAAAGAAACATGCTTTTACAAAGGAAGACTTCTCTCCAATCAAACTGAAGGTCAGTTCCTGGAAAAAGTCAAAAGACTACTAGTTCAAGCCAATTGGAAGTCTCTTCATTTTGCTCTCCCACTCAGTTTTTCAATTGCAAAAACAAGGCAGCAGAATGAAAGAACTCAAGTTAGACCCAGGTTAATAAATACAATGGAGATAAGAGCAACAACCCTCAATGTTATGTTGACACATCCCAATCTTTTGCAATACACGTGTGCCAGCAGCATGTTTTCCATCAATGCAGCCTGGGAACGTGATTCTGGGCTTAGGAAACCCATCGACACCAGTAGCTCAAGCACGCAGAGAACTGGACCCTTGAACATGACCAGAGACTCTGAGGTCAGGATTTCAGGCACTGTGAGGTAGCAACTTAGCAGAAAAGCCAAAGTTCCCCCTCTGAAGCAATTTTTAGCCCTGTAATCCCAGTCTTCTGTCCTAGAGCACTGTTTAGCAGTCTAATTCTGATCTTACTTACTCAATTAGCAGTAAGCCATTGAGCCCAGCCTGTTCCAGATAGTAGTTACATGGCTCAACCTCCTTCCCAACATGAAGGAAGTCAGCCCCACAGAAATACACTTTACAATCACTGAGACATTAGCACTCAAAACGCTCCCTAAGACACCTTCATGTCTGTCAAGGGGAGGAAAGACACACAAAGAAATGGCAATCGAGCAAAAAACTGAAGGAATCTCAGCCCAGCACCTTGGCCACATGACTCAATAAAGGAAACTCTTTTCCACTGAGTTTATTGCAGGGAATTGTTGGCTTGATTGAAACCCCCAGTGGGAGGGTGGGTGTTGAGCATGCAGCTGAGGGGAGACCCCTGAGTGGAAAGGCCATGCTGGGGAAGTGTGGGTTACCCAAGAGATGGTGCTTAGAGAACGATGCTTTCAGACTTGGCAACTCGGTGTGCAGGAAGACTTGACAGCAATACTGAAAACAATTGCAACTAAATGGAGCTTATGACTGTTGGAACAAAAATGTGAGCTGGAAAGGGTTTGGGTTTTTTTAAAGAAAAACAAGAGAGCAAAGTCCTGACTATGCCAGGAAACAGCATTTGAGAGGAGCCCCAAGTTGCAGCTGCCTGCTCTATCACCGTTTCATACCCCAGAGGGCAAAGTAAGATTATTGCTAATTAGCAAGTTCATTCTTCGAATACTTTCCGGGTGTTTTTTGTTTTGGGTTCCTTTTATGCACATGTGCCTACATGCGTACCCACAGGAGCTTTGAGGCACTTCTGTTTAAAGACATCTGTGATTCTGTTGGACTCGCTGGATCACTTGCACTAAAGCTGGATGTGGAATTGCTCTGTGGGAGGACATGGGCACAGGGTGACCTGCAGTAGTACCACCAGCTTTCCAGGAAGTAAGGCCAGCTGAGGGGTCAGCCAAAGAAGCCAGGTTTATGCAGCAAGTTCCATAACAGATGACAAGTCGTCTTGGAAATATATTTGGAAGGAGAGAAAAGAAGTGACAGTGTTTTAATCCTGTTAATACCAGAAGTGCTATTCCAGGAAAACCAGCTCAAATTCTGTTTGCAGTCTGTCAAGAGGGAGCAGCTGAATTAGAGGCAGTCAAGAGAGACAACTTCTACAGGGGTCAGCCACCAGCTCTCAATTATTTCTAGGACTAGTCCAGTGGCAACTGCAGTCCTTAGGAAAGTGTCTCATTGTTTTTTATGGATCTAGTTATTCAGGACACAGAGTCATGTGAAAAAGCTGAATTAAATTTATATTTCCTTATTGAGGTATATACCATGGGGCAGAGGCAATCCCTAATAGCAGTGTTTGCTGAGAAAACGTTTCATTCTTCTCACATCAACCAATTAATTCAACACCTTTCCCTATACAGATTTACTAAGCCAATACTCATCAAAAATTTTGCACTAATATATGTGGAATATTTCATTTTCATTAGAAAACCCACATACCCCTTTACCCCCACCCCCATCACTGGCTCACTGGGTGTTGTTATACATAAACCCAAGTACTGCAGGGCTATTGTCCTTATCTGAATTTCAGCTGTGATGACGCAAAGGAGCATCACACAGTTGTGTCCTGAAACACCCCAACATGTCCCTTGCCAGAAAAGGAAGGCCAGCTGCTCCCCCTCTGCTGATTTTTCATCTGCAGTGGCTACAAGGGGCAAGATAGTGGAACCCATGGGAAAAGCCTGAAGGCAGCTGCTAGCTCACATTTCATTTTTAAGCTGTATCAATCCAGCTTCGTATTAGCTTATTGACATAGAGTTAGAATGTTCCCTTTAACAACTGACTTTCATCTCTATCTCATACTCAACTCCAAAACAACCCAGTAACTAAGTCTGTACTGCCTGGCATCCCCTAAACACTAACCTGAAAAGCATTCAAGCAGCACATGCTATTTATAACTGTAAACAAACACCCCAGCAGAGCAGCCTGCTGCTACTCCGCCCCTGGAACAGCAGAGCTGAAGATGGATCACCTAAAACTGATGTTAGCCAGGCAGTTGGGAAGACCCTTAACTGCTGCTAAGGTCTCTGGGATGAAACAGAAATGCTACTCCAAACCTGCGCAGTGCATAAGGACGAGGACCACCACAAAGGTGCACAAACACTGCATGACAGGAGGGGTGACAAGTAGGGGAGAAGGGCCTCTTCAGACCCACATCTGCAGCAGCTGGGCTTTGGCACCAAGGGCGCCATGATGCTCTCGTGTTAAACCACATGTTAGACCATATTGGTATCTATTTGCCAGCCAGTAAAATGACAGATGACCCACAAAGTATTTCAAATGGAAAACAGCACTAAGACACAGACAAAAATAGGAGCAGAACAAGCTAAATAGGGGGAAGGGCATTCTGAATATTCAACCCAGCAGCTCACCCATGACACTGCAGCTCCCTCTGGGAGAGCTCTGTGTCAGCACAAAGATCACCCTCTGTGCCAGGGACATTCCCACTCCCTGCCTAGTGCAACCGTAAACAGGATACAAACTTAAAGGAAAAGCTCTCCAACAGGGATGGAGAGCAGAGGATGGCACAAAGAGCTGGTGGACATATGGACAGCATTCTCTGTCCCTACTGGCAGGAGGCACAGGGAGGTCACATCCCAGACTGCAGATGCCATAACTTGCCTGGACTAGTGGGGCAGGCAGGAAGCTTTGCAGATCCTCATTAAACCTGCTTCTCATTCAACACCAACAAATGGACTCCTTCCTACATATCAGCAATGCAGGAGGCACCACTCCTCCCTCCTCATTCCCATTACCCAGCTAAGGCTCCAGACTGGCCCAACACACCAACAGCTTTCAAAGGAAACCAACTAGCAGAAGGAAGCACAGGTACTTTTGGTATTCCCCCAGGCCCTTGACAGCCCTATGCCTTATTAATTTGGGATCACGTGTCCAAGCTATTTTGACCGTAAGATTTTCAGGACAGGAGTCCTGCCAGCCCTGTGTACTATAACCAGGAACCTCATTCCAGAACTCCTTAAGTTCTGCTCAGCTATCTGTTCCAGAGAGGTTTGTGTGATACTCAGTACGGATGCCTCTTTTAAGAGTCCCCAGCTAAAATCTTCACACTTTGCTTTCAATGCAGCTGATTGCTGAGCACTGCTGGAATTGTCATTATCCAATTGGTAGATGGGATCCAGTCCAGATGTAAACTCAGGAACAGGATGAGTCAGAAGGAATTTATTAGCATGATCTTCCCCAACATTAATTTATCTCTGTTGCACGTCTCTTGCCATTTCAGCTGTTCCTGTGCCACATACATGGAAGAGCTAAAAGTCATTCTCTGACAATGAGCAGAGGTTTCAGGAGAGCTGTTCCATGTTCTTCCAGGGCACAAATCCTTAAGCTGCTCCAGCTCAGCCTTCACAGCTCCTGCACTTGCCTCTTTTCTAAGTACGGAGAGTAAGCAATGCACATGCTTTCCTGCCTGGCCTCTCCTAGGAGATGATAAAGTCCTGATTATAACACAGTCCTGCCACCAGCCCGAAAGAAACCCACAACATTGTAAACAAGAGGCACCAAAACAGAAGTTTTCAAACTGACATCTAAAAAATAATTAAGAAAGAACTTCAGTGGATGTTTCCTTGTGGGTAGCTCAGATCATCAGAAAGTGCCTGTTTGTTCATCCCAAGGAGCAGTGCACAGCAATGTGCCAGTGACCCAAGGACAATCCCAATTCTTGTGGGCAATGATCTCAGTTTGTGGAAGATCCCACTGCTTGGGAAGACTTCTGTTCCACTTTCTACACTCATGCTGAAGCAACCTGATTTCCACTTATTGTCCCCAGAGAGCAAAAACCAGCCAACATTTCAGCCAAGCTGAACAAAGGCCAACTTGTCCTGAATGGGAACCTGACCCAAGATGTTCTCTGGTGGCCCATCAGAGAGGCTGAACAGATGTCAAAGAGGGCCCCAAAGACAAATACATGCCAGCAGGAAATAAAGAGCAATGTTTTACAATCTGCCCTTATAAGACATATTCAGGTGATAGGTGTACCCCACTGCTGGTGACAGCTCTTTAATCTCGGTCTGAAATCCTGCACAGACACCTAAGACCACTGGCTGTGGAAAGAATAACCCTCACTTGCAGAAGTTGTAAAACTGCCACTATTTGACACAAATAAAAACCACCCATTTTTAAACATTTGAGGCTGGGGGATGGCAGCTAGCAGTGAAGTGTTTAAAAGCACCAACTCTTTCCACATCTGTGCACATCTTCCTGTAAGCCAGTTCGATTGAGAAACACCATGTACCAGAACAAGCTGTTCTTCTGGGACTTCCCTAATTTTTGTTGTTCTGATGTATATTTTTTATTTTATTTAAGGTCTTCACTCAATCCTCCTCTCCAACTATTTTGCCATCAGGTAAGAAACAGTTCAGCTCCCTTGGCTCCACGTGCGAGATACAGGAAGGAAACTTTTTATTTTTGGTGATAAGTAGGAGGTAAACACAACTCCTCTCACAACCACACCCCCACAGTTTGCAAACAGTCCTACTGCTTGACCAGCTGTTCCCTGCGGCAAGTAACCTTTCTCATCAGGGGCTCTGTGCAGCGATTTGACATCAGAGTTCACCAAATGATTTTGTAAAGCATAGTTCTTAGAAAGCCTGGCCACTCGCTGTACATATCGGTGTTTCTCCCGCTTTGCTCAGGAATGAGAGGCACTGACACCCTACTAGAGCAGCTCCTTGGGATCCCTGTTAGACTACAGTCAGCAACTCCTATCCTGACCTTACAGGTGGAGCAGTGCAAACACCAAGAGAAAGAGACAGCTTTTCAAGTAGGGCCAGCTCTTGCAGCCAGAGGCAGATGCTAAAAGAAGGGCCCAGCCCACAATACTTTCTGGTTCAGATTCTCCACACTCAGCATTGCCTAGACTAGGCACAAATTGTGTTTAGCCCATGACAAGCTGTGCAGCAGGAGGGCTATGTTAATTCAGATCATTTGTAACTGCTTCAGAACCAGAAGCCTCCCTCTTAACATGTTTGTCTCAAGATGTTTGCTTTTCTATTTCAACCGGGGAAAAAAAAAAGAAAGCTGTCCCTCATGTTACCTGTTTAAACAAAGCCAAACCAAAAGGAGACATTTTTCCCATTTGAGCCAAAAGATATGGTTAGTGTGCTCTAGATACCAGTTAATAGATGAACCAGAACTATTGCTACATGCTAGATATGAGGAACATAAGAGGAAGATCTGCTTTTAAGTTGTCAAGGTTTTTACCTCTTGCACAGAGCAGCTCCCCAGACAGCCCACAGTGACTGCCACATGCCCATCCATCAACTGGTACCTGCAGGGAAGGACCCTCATGCAAGCCCAAGTGCAGATGCACCACTCATACCTCGCCTTAAGGCCCATTGTTCTACTTTGTACAGAAGCAAACAGGCTTTGGGAGAGCAGGCATAAGAGCTCCCAGGCTTGATGATGTCTCTAGCTAAACCTCTGCACTGGACTTAATGAAGTGTTGGCACACCAAAGCCTCGCTAGAACTGCTGTTCTGCAAGCTGAGACTTGCTTTGTTCCTGCAGTCAGGACGGGAGCGCTTATTTTTGCAACACAAATCCAAAAACAGCGCAGCTGCTGCTGTGAAACAATCAATAGGAAGGGCAGGAGGCAGCCCAGTGCAGGCAGCCAGCCAGGATCACTCTGTCACAACCACAACAGCAACACCCACTAGAGTCTAATCTTTCTCTACTGTAATGCCCTAATATGCGGCTTAATGCTGCATTTCTGTTCATAGCATTAGAGAAATTAAATGACATAACAGTGCATGAAAAGGAAAAGCTGCTTATGACCCCAGGCAAGCTGAACTGAAAGCCATGTTCCATCTTCATCCATCCATCAATCCCTGCCAATGCTATAGTGCAACTCAAACTGCATGGGATGACAAGAAAAGGGGATTCACAGAGTAGACAAGGTGCAGCTCAGATCTTTGCTGCTCACTTTTAACCAGGTAATGCTGAGTTTGAAGTAATTTTTTTAAAAACAAGTACTCATCCAGAGAAAGCTAGTGGAGCAGAGAAACAGACCAAAAGCCATGTTGTAAAGACGAGAAATTACCTTTCTTCTCTGGTCTGCACAGAAGCATAAGTGGAAGCACATCCAAGTCTCCCTTTATTCACCTGAGTGAAAACGACTAACACAAAGCCTTCAGTCCTTGTCATTCTGAGAGGGAACTAGTGCAGAAAGATCCAGCCTCACCCACACGCACGATGTTGCCCACACAGTTCATGTTCACTTTTCAGGGTCAGTTTGCAGGATGGCATCACACACAGCACTAGGGAAAACTCAACTGTTTCCACTTCACAGGGGAGGCATTACTAGAGGAAAAATGTTTTAGAAAGAGACCAGGGCAGGAAAGTAGATACCTTTGCCAGGCGCGACAGATCCACAAAGACAAAAACTGAAGTTAGCTGTCATCATTTCTGCTTCCAGTCTGAAGAAATAGCTGCCACTCCAGCAGCCCTTCAGCTTTATCACACACCAGCCATTACCCTCAGTTGGCTCACCAACACCAAAACAAAACCCACACACAGCTTTTGGTGGCTATCAGCCTAAGCCCTGCAGAAAGTCTTCCTGTGTGCTTCTAGGTGGCAATCGTGTCATGTTCAGAGATGATACCAGGGACATGGCCGGCTCTGTCACACAGCAGCCTGTCTTTCTCCCTGTCCTTTCCACTGTACACTTGTGTGGCTGCTAAAATCCTGACAGAGATGAGAGGAGCAGCCCTGACACCCTCCACTGGCTCTCAGCCTGCATCATGCCCAGCTCTCATGCTCACAAGGCTGGCCAACTGCTCCAATCCATGCCAAGCCCCTCCCTGTGCACCTGTGAGCGCGCTGCCTGCTGGGCCCGCTTTGCCCTCCCATCTCACACAGGCAGGTCAAGTGACACCTTGCACCCCAAACTCTTCCCCACTGGCCCTGGCATGAGCAGGGCAGACTCCAGCAAGGAAGTGAGAATCAAAAGCTTAGTTTCCAAAGCAGTCCTCTGGCAAGGGGTGTCAGCATTTTGCTCTAGAAGGATTCTCCTTTTGTTGGAGCAGCTTCAGGCAGATCACAAGGTAAGCTGCATACCTGGGGAAACATGGCAAGAAAATCTAGAAACTGATGTTACCTTTCTTCCACAACATGGCTGGGGTTCTGTAAACAACTGCGTGAGCAGGACAGGAGCTACTCACAGAGGGTTGCACAGACCCCTGCAGGAGAAAAGCCTCTGCTCAACCCTTCCTGCAGGGCTGAGCACACAAACAAGAACAGCAAGACAGATGTTCAGACCAACATTTGACAGACGAACTCTTCAGTGTGCAAAAATATGGCTACTAGTTAAAAGCTTCCCTTAAAGATTATTTTACCAATCCCGCTATGTAAGAACAGTAGGATAGATAAATCAATGTAACTCTCTGTGCTGACAGCCCACTCTGAAACAGGACTCCAAGTTTTTCCATGCATGGCCTAACTATGGCAGCCTAAATCCACACTCTCCCTCCATAATACACTGGAATATATTTTTTTGCCAGGCCCAGCACCAAATCAGCAGCATTCAATGCAGCCAGCAAAACTGGCCTTTGTAATTAACATATATAAAGGTATTCTTGATTCATTTACACCCTCAGATACCACCTCCTTTACTTCAGGATGCTAAACTAGATAATCCACAGGAGTGGCAGCTCAGAGACTGCCAGAACCTCCAACGCTACAATGATATCCAATCCTTTAAATCCTAAGCCTAAAAAAGGCCTCCAAAACCAATATCCATCCAAACAAACTTGAGTGTATGAAGAGAAAGAGAATGGTGCATTCTCAGAGGAAATCCTCCAGGCACAGCACAGCTAAAAGCCTGGGAAACAGTGGCAGAAGACACTTCATGAAGCTTGCAGATTCCAAAGGTCTTGTCAGGCAGAAGTCATTATTGGGGATTTGGCCTTTATCTGTACCAGAAAGCACGTCCAGTGCAGTTCTGGGAGAGTGCCAGAGGGCAGCACAAAGGCCTGGGTTCTAATAGAGCTACCAGCTCCCACACCTGATGTAACACACTGTACTGCAGATCAGCACAATCCCAGGCACAGGATCAAGCCTGTCACAAGCAGTTGTTGTATCACAAGTGACAAACCCTCTCCTCCCTTCCTCTGGTCTTCGTAGCTACAAATGGCAGGGCTACAACAATCTCCAGCATCTTTTCTACACTCCCTGGCTCACTAATTGCCTCTCTCCTATGTGCTCCCTGGAAGGGATTTTCTACTGCCTCGGACTTCACCATTTCAAGGACACAGGGACATGGACTTAATTAGGGCCTTCCACATGGAATCATTTCCTGTACTCCTCCTTTTCACTAGCTCTTACTCTATTTGCTTGACAAGGCACACAGCCCAAGGCAAATACATATGCATAGGCTCTGCTGACTCCCACATAATTGAAGACACATCCTGACTTTCACCTCAAGTCCCAAGAACACTTAGCAGAAAGGAAGAGGACAAGTACTAGAGCTGGGCAACAAAAGTATAGAAGTGCAGAGGATTCAATAGAAAAGTGGTGGCCACTTTGGAATTCAGCCACAAGTAGGGTTTGTATTGCAAAGAGCAAGGTGAACAGGAGTCGCCCACTCACACTGCTCCTTGAAGTAAGATTTCTGAGGTTTTGCAAAGATCCTGTAATTAGAAGGCCTGTCCATTCCCATCCCCAGAAAGAAGGAATGCTGACTAATTACCGTTTCCAGCCCTTGCACGGTCCTCTTCAAGTACAGTAGAAAGCAAGCACAGAAGAGGTGGAAGTCCTCTCCAGCCAAGCCAGGGAGCATTTCATCTGTGCTTCATGGAGGGAAGCATGGAGAAACCAAGAGAGAGCAGGGGCGCAACATCTGAGTACTGGAAGCTCAATCTCTAATCCCAAGATCACTGCACTGGAAGGTAACACAGCCCCCTAACAGACAGGAAACAAGCACCGCCAGCTAAATCAGTAAGTGGACATAGAACCGTGAAGAACATAGGAGAGCTTCTCCCATTTTACACGAAGGACTTGCAGTTGCCTTGAAGAGTTTGGGGAGCTAAGAGGCAGAAAGAAGTGGAACAGCTCAGACACACTGCAAGTTCAAGAGACATGCTGAACCTACGGGTCAGAAGAATGACCATGCAAAGACCTCTTGTGCTGTTGCCAGCAACACTTTGCAGCTGCTGCCATGGCTGACAGCAAGGCTGGGCACCGAGCTGCTCTGCACACCTGCTGTCTATGAGGGGTGCCAAAGGAATAAACACATGCCTTACTAGGCCTGTTTTTTGCTAGAAGTGGCTCCTTGGCTTCCCTTGCACTCATCCAATGAGATGCCTGCAAGAGCACCTTTCCTTACAGAAGCTTCCTTATTAGAGCCAGGCAGACAGCAGGAACAAGCTCCTTCCCTCCCAGCAAAAGGCATTGCAGGGTGCTCTGGCTGCCAGCTTACTCCTCTGGACACCTGATCCCACAGCCCTGTGACTGCTGAGGGCACTGATCCAGGCTCAGCAGCTTCTCCACCAAGCCAGTGAACATTTCCGACCATGTCAGCACAGAACATCTCCCCTCACCTCTATTTTCCACCACAGAAAAAAGCTTTACCACTCCCAAGACGTGCCAGAAGGTTCCCCATTGATTACATCCATATCTCAATGGATGTACATAAGGGTGTCTCTCCTTCCTGGGCTGGGGCTACTGAGCTCAACAACTTTTTCCCCAGGGAGGGCCTCTGCAGGAGGTACAAGTGCCCATCTCCTGTGCAGGGAGAGACCTGACTTCTGAGACATCACAGATGCTACAAAACTTTCCTTTGTGTCCCTGTGGAGATCCACAGTTCTCTTCACACAGCCACAGAGGACAGCATCACATATACTTCCCCTAGGATAAGCATCCGGATTCATGCTTTGGCCAGTATAAACTGGCAGTGCTCTGAGGACTCCATAGGCTCTAAGCTGGTTTATTTCCCTCTCTCAATCTAGGATTTGGTGTTAAGATTACACACACACACACAGAGAAAATAAATCTCCGTGACCCGTTGTTAAGCCTTTGCATGCATATAACCAAACTGCAGAAGCACAACATTTAAGATGTTGATATTGTAATTATCTCAGTTTCAAAAGGTTTGGTTGGTTGGGCTTTTTTTTTTCCTTCCTGCTACCCAATGGAAAAGGTCTCTACAGTTCAGCAGCACATTTCCTGGTGGTCACATGGTGACAGCTGACAAGCAAATCCAAATGTCAAATAACTTATTTCATCTCATGTCAAGCCTGAGACAGAGCCCTGGGTAAGACAGTAATTTAAAATAATTAAATAAAAAAATGCTGTAAACAACCCAGGAAGTGCTCTCCAAAGAGCATCCCAAACAACACTACTCAATCTAGCAGATACATGGCCTCCTTTCTGTATTCTTAGTACCTTTCTGTATTCTTAGTACCAAAAGCATCCCCCTCAGCTTGCTTTCTCACTTTCTGTCGATCTTGGCATGCTTTAGGAGAGCAGCTAACTTCCACACATGGGGGTTTGACGGCCAGCTTTGCATTTGACAGCAGAACCCACCCCTTCCCCCCAAAATAGAAGCAATTCAGCAGTTCCAACCCATCCTCAGATAGGGCTGTCTAGGACAACATTCACATGCCATGCAGACAATTGAGACGCTGTTGGTTAACTGTGAGTCAGAGGGACCTCAGTACCAGCTCAAAGCCAGCTTTTCAGTGATTACAGCTTCACATCTCATCATTTATTCAGGCTGCTACGCCTCCAAAGCAGGCACAACAAACCCCATACAGCTCACCAAAGCGAGATGATTTAAGACCTTATCAAAAATATATTCCCTACTCAGTATTAGAGGTTAAAAGAATCCAACAGCAGCAGCATTTTAGCGTTCCTCGTGACTGAAAAAGGACAGTCTCACCATGTCACACAAGCCAGTTTTTCTCATCCAGGCCAGTGACTTACAGATTTATATAGACAGGTAACCATCTTCAAAGCTCCATGCCTAGAATTTGTGAAAAGCTGCAGGATTTGAGGTATGCACAAGGAGGAGACTGCAAAGCCAGCACAAATCTTTCACTTGCTTGGCATATAAAGGTGCATTTCCTGGTGTGCTGGACTCCAAGAGCCCCAAGAGATGGTAAAGGCATGACAGAGGCTGTTTTCCAGAAAACCCTTGGGGCAAGAAGCTATTCATGTCCCAACAGTGCACTATGCACAACCAAGTAACTTGTAAACACATGAGACTGCTCAGTGCACCTTCATAGCCATACAGATTATTCTAGGGGAAAAATTGCACTGCTTTTTCATATCAGCAAACAGAAGAACCTGAAAGCTGGAGAGAGAGCACTTCAGATGCAGGACAACATCACCGTTGTAACTCGGAACAACAAATCCAAGATCCCTACAACTTAATGGTAAAGTGCTTAACCAGAGCTAGGCAAGGTCATATCAGACGGTAAATACCTCCTGATCTCTTATATAAATATAAGGTGCCCTGCCTAAGTAATATGCATGCCCAATGTTGTTTTCTTTGGTACTCTCAAGCACGCCTTTGAAGCCCACAGAGTGCTCTAAAGGCTGCAGAATACTTGGTCGGGGCCTTCAGCTCAGCGTCAGCCCATAGCAAAGCCTTCCTGTCCTACACAAATGATGACAATGTGGTCTTAACTCACGGAGGAGGCAGAATGAGTTCGCAGGCGAGCTGAACAGATGGAAAGTCCAGAGGGAAAATGCTGCAAAAGAAACCACTAAGTGGGATCTTATTCTTTGAAGTCAGGGAAGATTTCTGCTCTCTCTGATCAGGGTTTCAAAAGATTGGAACCAAAGAAAAACCCCCAAGGAAAAGGTTTTTCCACTCCTCCCCTGCAAGTATTTGTCTCTGCTCAGTGGAGTCTTCTTGAGTTCACAGCCACAAGCGCATTAGCTTTATCTACACACAGTCAAATAAGCAAAGCTTCTGCAAAATTCTCCCTTTTGTCATACATCAAGAGACACTATTTAGCATTTCAGTTTTATGGGCAACAGAGAGTGCAGAGTAGCAGCTGCCATAGGATTCAAAGCCCATGGGCCACACCACCTGCTCTCAGCAGCACAGCAAACACAGGTACTCGGGACCCTACAAGAGCCTGTACAAGAATGAACTGCTCTCCTAGCTCTGGCTCAGCTGCACCTTCTGCCCTGTCCCCTTTTGCCCCTATGATTTCATTCTGACCTCTGGACCTCTGCCTGGCAGTTGCACTGTCAGGAGGGTTTATGACACGGACAAGGTACAGCGATACCATGGCCCAGCCACGCATCCTATGTGCTTTTACTTTCAGAACTCAACTCTGTTGCCACAGAGCTGCTGTCTGCCCAAGATACATGTCAGTCACACAGGTGAGTGAGAAGGAAACAATTCCAGAGAAGTCAAACAGAAGACAGAACTGGAACACCCAAGACCCAAGCATCAGTTAGGTTTAAAGAGCATGGTTTGCCCTCCTTCTGGAGGTAGGTGAATGCTTCCTAGAAGGTGGCTCCTAACTCAGACCTCTTAACAATGCCTCCCACTGTACCTTACAGGGAGTGGGAAAACCTATCCTGATTCACAGAAAGCTCTCTACCAGGCTGTACCTGGCACACCATGGATGCTCTGGACATATAAATAGCAAGGACAAAGTAGACATGATAACAGAATTGCTCAGCACTCAGAATGGCATCTGAGCAAGGCAAAGGATTTGGGCACTACTGTCAGCCTGTCTCACACTTGTGCCACGCCTTCGAGTGGCACAGGGATCATCCAGTTAGAGAACTAACTGGGGAGTCACTTCTTCAAAAGAAGCAACAGCAATTAAACAACTAAATCCCTGGCAGCTACCTGCAAATGGATCCCTACACAATAAGGGATTAGGGATTATCATCCCTTGTCCACAGTAAAAATTGGCACCAGGGCATCACTACAGCCTTTGAGATCTCAGATTGGGGTCTGAATAGCTGTTAAAGAGCTTCCCATCAGGCTCCAGAAGTTATGGTTCCACTTCACTGGGCATTTCTGTAAACAAAATGCTCAGGAAGGGAAACTTCAAACCTAATTACACAGAAAATGCTAACTTTTGTGGCACAAAGGCTACATCTCAAAACTACCTGTCTCAAAAAAAAAAAAGGAGTGCTGTGGAAAAACACCTGTGATCAAGGTGAGAGAACTTCAAGCAGTAAACAGCTCTGGATGCCCTCAACTCTAGGAGAAGCTCATAATTCTCTGAGACTAAACAGATATACCTGATTCTCTCACATCACATTCCCCTTTCAATCTTAAGAAACTTTTCTGCATTTGTTATTCTCATTGTTATTCTCAACATAAAAGCTTCCAAGTACAGACTCTAACACATGTTTGTTGACTTCCTCCTATATGAAAAATGACAAAAAAGCCAGGAGGCACCACTAACCATTTTCTTCAGCTGTTCCCCAGGCATAGGGACACTCTACATACACTATATGCTTGCTTCAGAGATAATTTTTTAAGGTTATTCTGTAACTTGAAAAGAGAGATAAAATCTAGCTAAACTGGAGGTCTAGCTCTTACAAAGGACAAGAGAATTCCTCGATGCCCAAGATCCCAAGGAATAACACTCTTCCAGGAATAAATATGCAGAGTGAAGGGTATGCTACTCAGAGATGCTGCCCAACTCCCATCCGCACACGCCAACTCGATGCCTCCATCTCCCGCCGCTTCACCTCCGGTTCGCAGCCACCAAGGGCCGGTGCCCACAGGGCGAGAGGCTCTCCTCACCCAGAGCCCCACCAGACCTACACCCAAGCAAGGTAAACCCACAAACCGAGCCCAGCAAGCCCACATTATAAATGTCTGTGTGCGTGGGTGTCAGAACCAGGACCCCTGCGCTGACTCCCGACCGTCAGGGGCCTCCTTGACCTGAGCCACCCGCCAGGGACCGGGGCGGGGGGAAAGGCCTTAAAAACAAAGCGCCGCTCGCATTTCGGGAGGAGGAGGGCGCAGCGCTATTTACCCACACATACGTATATACACCCACACGCCCTCGCTGTCGCTCTAATTAACAAATTAGCAGTAGCGAAGGGAAGAGGGGAAGGAGCGCCGGGCTCGGCCCGCGCTTACCGAGGCAGGCGCCGCTGACGAGGGCGGTGGCGGTGAGCGCCCCGGCCGAGGCGCCGTACACCTTCTTGGCGTTGGCGACCAGGAACGGGGCATGTTCCTGCAGGCAGCTGGCCACGCCGATGTGGTAGACCCCCAGGAAGCCGCAGCCGGCGAAGGAGATATTCCAGGTGGAGTCCAGCGGGAACATGGCCTCCGCGCCCCGCTGGAGGCGGGGGGTGCCGGGGGGAAGCAGCAGCGGCCGCGGCGGAGAGGTGAAGCCGCGGGTCTCTTCTCGCACCGCCTCGGGACGGGCGGGACAGCCGGGAAGCGCTGCTGCCGAAGACAGGCCGAGGGAACACAGCAGGGCTTGCCGCTGGGAGAGCGGCGCCGGCTGCCCAGCTTATATGCGGCGGCCCGGCCCTCGGGCCCGCCCCCGGCGTGGCCGCCGCCCCTCGCAGCCCCGGCGCGGGCGGGATCGCCCGGCCCCTCCTGCCAACCCTTCCTCCGGTGAACCCCGCCGCCGGCCCGGGGGCATTGCGGGCGGTCGCCGGCTGCCGAGCCAGGGCAGCCGTGCCAGCGCCGCCCTGAAGCGGCAGGGGNAGGAGCGGGTTGTGGCTGCTCGCAGCACCCCAAACCTCGCCCTGTCCCGGGACAGCAGGCTGTCCTGCCCTCACGGAACATCCTGATTCCTGGCATCTGCTCCTAGCCCTTGGGGCTTCCTTTGTTTTTCAGGGAATGGGCAAGAAACAGGAGAGAAAGGGAAAAGCTTTCCCCTTTCACAAAAACTCAGGAGTCAGAAGGAGGCAAGTCTTGTCACAGCAATAGGGTAAGAACTGGGAAAAAGGCAATCCCCCTGTCCCCCCTCAACAGCTTTCCCTGCCTCTAAACTCATAGAATCGTTGGAAGAGACCCATAAGGATCATCGAGTCCAGCTCCTGGACCTGCACAGGACGTCCGCAAGAGTCACACCACCTCTGCCCAAGAGTATTGTCCAAACAATTCCTGACCTCTTGTTAAGGCTTGTGTTGTGACCACTCCCCTGGGGAACCTGTTCCAGTCCTCAACCACCCTCTGGATGAAGAACGTTTTTCTAATATCCAAACTAAACCTGCACTGACACAACTTCAGGCCATTCCCTCGAGTCCTCTCACTGGTCACCACAGAGAAGAGATCAGTGTCTGCCCCTCCTTTTCCCCTCACGAGGAAGTTGTAGACTGTTGTATACTAATCGTCAAAACACAGTTGCTTACCTTTGCTAACCTTTTCTCAGCATTTTTTCTCCACATGCCTCTAAGCTCACCAAAATGCTTAGATTTAGTCAGGACAACTGTGATTTTCAGTAGTACTGCTACACTATGTCCCCACAGAGGAGCTCTGGGTGAGAGGCTAGTGCTGGTAGATCATCAAAATAGATTTCAGAAGCTGTAAAGATCCCCTTGCCATTAACAATGCAGACTACAGTCATCCAAATCATTAGGTAAGTATGAAAGTTTACAGAGACATCAAAAAAATCAGCATAGCAAAACAAACAGCTGCTCTACTCAAAGCTAGGAAGCAAGATCAGCAGGGGGGAGGTTTGGGGGATACAAAATGAAAAGCAAAGATTTTTAACGGACATAGGGCAAAAAGCACTTTCTACCAAAGTTAAAAAAACTACTTAATTAATCTTGGCATAAAGCTATTTGAATTAGTTTTCTTACAACTGGTCAGAAGTTTCTCACTTTGGATAGTGTTATACCTGTCCTTAACAGCTCTTCCACCACTTATGCTAGTGGAGGTCATCCAAGTAGCCCCTCTTCCTGTTCCTTCTACTCCAAACGTCCTTTCAAATGATGCAAGGGAGGCTAATACCCTCCCATCCAGATTGCAGGAACAGCTGTTTAATGCCTCAGTCTACTGCCTCACAGTCAGGTGACTGAAGCAACTAAATTCAGCAGGTAACCCTTGCATAAGTCCAATATTTGAGTTCAAGTTAGACATCATATTCTAGCTTCTACAGACAGGGCACTTTTTCATTAAGTGTTTCACAGAATCACAGAATCACTAGGTTGGAAGAGACCTTCAAGATCATCGAGTCCAACCCATGCCCTAACCTCAACTAAACCATGGCACCAAGCACCACATCCAATCTCCTTTTGAACATATCCAGGGATGGTGACTCCACCACCTCCCCGGGCAGACCATTCCAGTACCTTAGCACTCTTTCTGTAAAAAACTTTCTCCTAATATCCAACCCAAATTTTCCTTGCCGCAGCTTAAGACTGTGTCCTCTCGTTCTATCAGTTGCTGTCCGGAGACAGCACTGTTTGCACTTTGCTTTCATCAGACAGGCAGGAGTACAGCTTTACCTTTCTTTCAGGTCCTGCCCCCAAGCCCACCACCTCACCTAGCTGCCAGGAACTACCCTTTATACATATTAACTGCTCCTAGAGAACATAGAGAATTAACCCTGCTTATCCTAAGTCCTCTCTTTATACTCATCCTTCTCTCCCTTCCCCTCATACCTCAAGTTCCTTTTGTAATTTCCTTCCTCCCTTGGGTTTGACGTGGTTATGTAACCCTTGTCACCCCTCATCTCCTCCACCTGGAGAGGTGAGCCCTGGCACACCTGAGCCTTGACTCTCTTACAGGCCCTTAACACCAAGGCAATCATGGAGCTTCCACCCCATGCTTCTGATGACACAGAAAGGTATTTTCATGGAGTCAAACCCAGAGAAAACATCGTGTCTTGCCTTTTCCAGAACAGGGGTTGTTCTGCAGAAAAACTGGTCACTGGGCTGTGATTTTAACAGAAGTCTGTGGCAAAACTGAGCACTGAACCTTGTCTGCAAATACCTCCCAAATACTTGTAACCGCAAGAACATCTTCATTCTGGAGCCAGCGCTGCTCCCTCTTTTTCCAGCATTTCACAAGCCTTACTGTTCCTAGCATGTCTGGAAAACAGAAACAACAATGCTGCGACAATGCTGGAGTTAGTTTCACTTGATTTCCCAACAGCAATCTCGTCCTGAGTTGTTTACATCACTCTGCCTTGGCCCTCAAGGTTACTTATTTGAGGAGGTTAATGCTGCCCTGTTGAAACAGGTCGATGAAACGAACCATGTGAACACCAATCTCTTGTGGAGTGCTGCCTGGGTACTGGCACGAGCAGGCTGACAAACAACTGTGCTTTTCTCAAAAATAAATTAACCCCCAAAACCAATCTCTTTCCCCCCAGTAAGAAAGTGCTCTAGTTCTGCTGTTGCTCACAATGCAGCAGTAAGCCAGATCAGCAAGATTTACTAGGCAGCTTTTCCTGTGTGTCAAACTCCAACTGGAACACTCCAAATCCACTCGTGCCCCTCCACATTGGGATGCCACTGAATCAGCTTTGCATACAATCTCCCGTTGTTGTGTTTATTTTCTAGCCTAATGAATGGTGAGCTGTTAGTACCTACAAGATAATAACATACAAGCAAACAATCTCCGCTTTTTTAGGCAAGACCTTGTTTTTTGCCAGCCATTGGGAATTCAAGGGAAGATGAAAGGCAGCCTGTTACAATGTTGATTCCAGAATGTTACTTTAGTATTGTTGTCCAAAGTCAGCAAGAAAGGCACACCAGTCATGAGGCTCAACCCAAGTGCTCTTATCATCAGTGGAAAGCTGGAGTTGTCTTTTTCTTACCTGTGATGTTTCTGTATGTCACGTCATTCCATGGCAGACTCTTGGCACTTGCTTCATAGGAGCATTTCCTGAGGCACAGGTGCAGTCCTGCTCTCTTGGGACTGAATTTTTCTTCTAGGAAAGGTACTACAGACTTCTCTGCCCCTACGTAAGTCAAACCTACTGAGTTCAGCAGGCCTGCCTGCATGTAGCAGCTTGCAAAATTGGGCCTTGGTAGTAAGAGTGAAGCCAGTTAATTTGAGAGCGGCTCCAGGGAGCCATTGCTTATTGCTTTACAGTAGTGTGCAGGACATTCTCCCTGCTTTCCAAGTAGTGGAGATGTCACGTCCCTCTCCCTGCCCCATGGTGTTTGTAAGGAGTGATTTTCAGAGAGCTGATTTGAGATGGCACAACATTTGTGTCCCAGTGAGGAAAGCCCACACGTTTCAACGTCAAGCCTATGACTAAATCACTCTCCCCTGCTGTCAATTTGGTAATGATCAGTTACCAGTGTAATCTCCAGGCACAAGACTATCCCTTCCTTTCTCTTCAATGCCCTTGAGCCTATCTTTTATGAAGAATTCAGGAAAAATATTTTCTAGTTAAAATTGATTCTGTAAGGGGACGGACTAGGCCACAAGTCCAAGTATTTGCAGGCACCAGTCTTCTCTGAGAGCATCATGGAATACAATGCATCCACCTCACCAGTACCCTTGCCTTTGGAAATCATCGGTAAGTCTGAAAGGGCATCACTGAGACTTGAAAATTCAGAACAGTGACTCCAGAGCAGAAGCAGGGACCCCATCTCATTCACAGCTGAAGCTCACTGAAATCAGAACAGAGTGGTGAACTCCATGCAGAGCACCAAACAAGTGTGCAACAGACTTCCAGGCACATCACTGCTCACGTACAAAGCCATCAGGGGACAAGTTTCATAAATAGGTAAGGAAGGGGAAAGTAAGCTTAATAGGTTTTGATTTTGTGCTCAGAAGAAATGTTCACTATGCAGAGGTTTTAGCAAATTCTGCAAAATGCGTATGAAACCTAGGTGCAGAGCCGAGCCGTGCCCTGGCCTTCTCAAGGAACACCTACGAGGTGGTTGTGTTACGTTGGCTCCTTCTGGCACTGTGATGAGAGCTCTGTTTTCAGTGCTTTCTCTGGGAACTGCCCCCAGAAGTTTCTTCTCTGAACAGTTTACCAAATGAGCTGTCCTTTTTCTCAGAGTGGGTTGACTGACAGTTTTCATGAAAATTATGCACTTTCACAGAGGAATTTAAAGGTTGTAAGAGGACAGCCAGCACAGGATCAGGTCCATAATTCAAGGTTAACAGGTCATATGAAAGAAGACAGAGAAAAATGGGATGAAAAAAGGTAGTCTAGATGTAGTTGTACTCCTCCCTCATTACAGAAGCCAGCAGCTAGCACCACAGGTTTGTTTCATCCCACGAGCCTGGGCACAGTAAACTCATCAAATAGCTCAGTGCCATTCAAACAAATTCCTTTGTGCATGGAAAAACCCTGAGTGGTGTGCCAGGGCAGTCCCTTCCTGTGTAAACACCAATGGTGCTCTTGAAGCAGCAAAGCAAGCGAGGAGGGGGGGAGGCACCTCTCAGTAAAACCACATCCAAAAACCACTCTTTTCCAGTGACCTGAAATAGAGAAATCACCAAGAAAAGCAACACAGCCCCCCTGCTCCCAGGGCTGAACCACTGCCATTACGAGTCTGACAGAGAACTACCACGAGTGGTTTTCATTACTACCAGATCACCGGGCTGGCACTTAAGAGACAAAGTAGGTGAAAGGTATTGGCACTGTTACCTCCTGTGGACTTTTCTTGCAGCAGGGACAGAAGGGCAGCAAGGGTTAGTTGCTTAAATCATGGACATTTTGAGGCTCTAACTTTCAACTGCTCCCTTGCTTGGCTAAGAAGTATTGGGTGTTTTTTCTCAGTATGCCACAGGGAAATAAAATAATTTTTCCTACTTGGATTTCACTCATCTCTACTCTCAGAAGTACTTGCCATGCTTTGTCCAATGACTCACACAATCAGCTGTATCAGCTATCGCTTTTTTCCTCCAAAAACAACTATACTAGAAAAGCTCCAGGTGTACACGCTGCAGGGATACCTTTTTGACTCTACCTGTGCAGACTTACCACAGGAAGATCATCACACATGCAATTTGTACTCTACCTACTGACAGAAGAAGACTTCCACAAGAAGCCAGGGTAAGTTGCCTGCCAAAACCATCTTCTAGCAGTAGACACTAAAAATAAAGCAAAATTTACTGTCCTCTCAAGCTGATGCACTCTTCTTGGCATGCCAGAGATGTTTCAGTTCTCCAAAAACACCATTCTCATGTTTCTCTTTGTTCAGATTAAGGTATGATTTGTGTCCTGATAGCCCAGAAGAGCCATTCAGCATGAAGGGGACCTCTGCATTTATGTGTCCCATGACAGCAGGATGCAGTTTGGGCTTTTTTTTTTTTTTTTTTGTTACAGACTGTTAAGCATATGGATGTAACAGGAAATCCAAGTATAGTCAACCATTTTATTGGTGTTGTCCCTAGATCTTGGAAATCTGACAGTGATGAAACTTGCACTTTTAAGTATTTCAAAAACAAATTACTATAATTAGTTCTGAAATTATGTTTCTAGATTAATTCAGGCCTGCTGTTCATTCAGTTTCACATTTCGGAATTGAATAAACAGATCCTGGAAAACAAAGTCCTTCTATTGTTGAATAGATGGCACTGAGTAACTGAGAGCAAAAGAGTATGGAGAAGGCTAACATCGGGGAGATTCAGTTTGCACACGCTGTTAAAGAAACAGCAGTGTCAAAACAAGCATCCAGGTCCACACAAGCTTTGCCATTTCCTCAGTACTCTCAGAGCTGAGTCCGACAGTCTGTCAGAAAATTCACACACCTATTGCAGACAGATAAAAATCAAAGCTGTGTCAGAGCTATTTTAAGAACAGCTGCCTGAATCCAAAAGCGCTTGTATGGTAATAATAATAAACTCAAAAACATTTAAAACAAAGAATTTTAATAACTTCTCTATAACAAATAATTAATCAAAGAGGCCGAATCCCATGTCATCATCAGATTCTTCTGATTCCTCCTTCTTCTCTTCTTTCTTCTCCTCAGCTGAAGGAAAAAAAGGCCAAGTGAATGGTCAGCATTAACACTGCACCACAGATTTTCAAGATACAAGTTTTGGTGTTTTCAGCTCCCCTGCTACTGCTATTGGAGCCTCCATGGTTCATCTCATTCCCTTTCAGCAACCAAACACACTGAACAGATACAGACACTACTGTTGCAGAGATGTGCTTCACACCAAAGTCTCTTTGAGTCTCGGTTCTAAGCAAGACCAATCCTAAGGCAGATAAAGAACAAATGCTGTCCAAAGGAGAAGTAACTGCTCAGTTTACACTTCCATCACATAGTGAACTGTCAAAGTGGAGAAGCCCTGAAATGCGGACTCAGTTGTTCAGCTGTTACCAGAGAGAAAAGGAGCTGCCCTGTAGCCACGCCTCTCCACTCATACTCACCGGCAGCAGGGGCAGCAGCTGCAGCAGGAGCAGCAGAGCCCCCTCCAGCAGAGACTGCCACCGCTCCCCCGGCCGGCATGCTGGCAAGTTTTCCATTACCTGAATGGGACACAAGAGAAAGTATTTATTTACATGAGCATCCCAAGCACATAAGTTAGGGGAAATGGAAGAGTGCAGAAAAAACAGATCCTGCCACATGGACTGAACCTGTCACTATCTGCTGAAATGAACAAGAGGCTGCATCCATGATAAATATCAACTGTTCTGTGAAAAATACTCAGGAGTTTTAAGATTCACAAAGGTTTATCCCAAGAACACTGGCAGCATATTATTAGTAAGTTTTCTTCTGTACACAAAGTCCCTTTTTTCCAAAAGCTGTCATAAAAATAGCAGCAAACACATCCAATTTCGCACACCCACATTGTTCTCTGAATACAGCACAGTAGCCCAGAAAGTGATGATATACCTCAGAAGTAATATATCAGCAGCACTGGCTTCCCCTGCTCCCTTTTTTCCCCTTTAAGGTTAAAGAGAACTCTGAGGGCATAACTGGATCACCCTTACAGGAGAGAAAGGGAAAGATTGATTTATTTATGGCAAAGAGTAGAGTATTTTAAATGAATTCCTCAGCACCCTATGAACTCTATTGCATCTCCTTTGAGACTTCTGATTTCTGCTCATATTTGGAGAGCCAGCTAGCTCTCTGGCCTGTCTTTCACATACCGAGGCTCCCTTGGCATTCAAAGGTCACGTACACAAGTCTTTGTCTGTATTCCAGTTTCTGGGAATCAGTTTCTAAATAATTCCCTCTTACTTCAAGCTCTAATAAACTAGCGGAGTAAACAAACATGTCTCATATGTATGTATGTTCTAAGAAACTATTTATTTAAAGTATTACAGAAAGAGACAGCATAAGTGTGTTGCAACCATATGCATAATAGCTCTCTTAGGTCTTTCAAACAACATGGATAGAAATGTCCAGTGCCTGCTCCTGACAGCAAGGCCAGGCAAAGTCCTGGCAACCTTTGAGCAAAAATATGCCTGCAAATTGCCTTGTGCCTACACACTTGCAAAAAAATAAAAATTCATTAATCAGAAACCTTTGCACTACCTCAGCTCTGCTTTACTTCAGCCCTATGACCCAGTCAATCCATGTGAAAAGTTCCAGCTTCAGTAAGAGCACAAGTTTCTGTGGAAATCGGCCCTCAGAGTTCTATCTCAGGGAAAAGGAAATGCTGGACTCGGGGAGCTCTAGAAGAGCTGAGCTCTGGAGAGGCTTGTGCTCATCGCAGAGGGTGGAGCTGCACCCCAATGCCAACCATCTGTTCTTCATGCTTTACATCACTGGCACACACAAGTGGGTAAAACACAAAACATCTCCCAGAGAACCCGAAGGACAGCTCGGTCTCTTATCAACATGTCCAGAAAACTACGTCATGAGCAGACTGCCAGTAAGCTCATACGTGATCAAGTTCTCCAGTTTAATGTGGTCCACAAGCGAAACCCAGCAGGTACTGGCACTGACCTGCAGGGAATTAGAATGGACCTGATTTCACTCAATTCAGCTGTGATCCACTATGCTGGACGGACAGAGTCAGTGACTTGGCAGCAATTCTACACTCTCAGGTCTAGGCTATCAAAGTAACAGAGGCAATTACCTGGGTCACTCAGAGACTCTACTTACCCTGAGCAATTACATCTTCAATGTTTTTTCCATTCAGCTCACTAATAACCTGTAAGTAAATATTGGAATGTTAGAGTTTCCAAAGAGCATGAGAATAAGCTACATTTAAACAAGTACTGATGAATCATCACATACAGAACCTCCATCCTCTTGCTTATATAGCCCCAAAATTCCCAACTTCTCAGTGTCAGGAACAGAACATTAACATGAAAACTTCAGCTAAGTCTTTCATACTTTAAGCATTTTCATGAAATCTGTTACTAAATTCATAATTAATCCAAGGACCTTGAATAAAGGAGGACACAGAGATGTTGTGGAACCAATTAGGAAGCCCCACCAACAGTGTGTTAGTCACTGAGGGACTGTTACCACTTCTTGCTTAATGCCCCCAGGGAGGCTCTGAAGCACTGGGTTCTGGACCCAAAACCACAGAGTCCCATTCCTAGCCCTACCAAATGTTAACAGCCAAGCTATTGTATCCTTGCCCTGGAACACAGAGTTCCAACTTTTATTTTACTACCATCGTTGTATAACCAAGGATGACAAAAGCAAAACACAAACACAAAAATTGCTAAAGCAAGCACTTAAAAATAATGCTCCAGAACTCATTGGTGAGTCCCAGCTTTCAGGAGTCAGCGTCCAAAGCCAAAGGACTTTAGCCAAGAGCTTTCTAACAGGCACTTTCTGCTTACACAGAGCGTGGGATGTGTGAAACTATGTGCCTGCATAACTGCTCCATCCAGGAGAAAGGTGCTTTTAACACTTCACTAGATTTACACCGGCTCAAGATACAGCCAATGCAAAAATTAATTATGACCAAAACAGATTCCAGAACAGCTTTCCGAATATTGGAGGATCGCAGAAAGCAATTCATTCATGAAGGTATTAAACCTAAAGGAGCCAAAGACAAAAGACCTGGCACTTCAACAGGAGCACCACAAGTTCAAACCAACATCCCAAATCATAGTAAGGATGCTGTCAGCTCAGCCAACCCACTGTCTGGTTGGGCCTAAAACACTGGGAAAACTGTTTCTTTTTACCTTTACCTCTCTGGAAATACTTCACATATGAGTATAGGATAAGTGATTAGATCATTTTATTGGTTCTTGGTTTTCTTCCCCACAGCAAATTATTTTTAGGTCCACAATGCTGAAGATTATTATATCACAAGAAACATTTTATTTAAGATACTCTCTTTAAAAGTCTATCTTTCAACACAACCATTTTGGTATTAATTTCTAAAATCTTCCTATATATTATCCTCAAGTACCTTTAATCTCCGTGTTAGGATTTGCCTATGTTTCTTGGCAAGGAAACAAATGCTCCTCTGCAGCACTAAGTAAGAATGTAATACTGAGTATCAGGCCTTCAGAAGTGTTAGCTCTGAATCCATACTGACCAAAAATAAAGTGAACCTTCAGTGCAGACTATACACGATGTCAGAACATCTTCAAGGCATCCTTATATGCAGCCACCATCTCAATGAGGATGATTAGACTGAAATACCAGAAGTCAGCAACAACTGACAGAGACCTTTGTGGAGGACAGGTGTTGTATAAGAAAGCCAAACTTCTAACCAGTGTTGTAAATACTTATGATTGGCTCAGCAGTGTTTAGAAATCACGCAGGTAAGGATCAGTGAAAGCCAGAACAACGTAAGAGCAGATCAGTAGGGAGGCAATGGGAACACCGATGCCAAAGAAACAGCTCTGGTGTCTGATGCTGGCTGGGACACCTGGCATTAAGAGACAACACCACCTTGTTCATGCGTTCATCATCCGTCTCGATGCCGACGCTGTCGAGGATCTTTTTCAAGTCCTTGGACGTGGGGGACTCGTTGCCCCCGAGCACTGCGAGCAGATAAGCTGCGACGTAACGCATCCTGCAAGACAGGAGGATAGAGTCTTCAGCATGACCGAGCTACGTGCTCAGAGAGAGCTCATCCCTTCTCCCTCCGAGCCACGATCCTTCCACTCCACTTTTGAATGAGAGCCCGCGGCCCGCGGGGAGCCCACGCTCCCCCGACTGTGCCAGCACGGGGCCCGCACGCGGCGGCCCGGCACACACTCCCGCCCCGCGCCGGCATCGCACACCCCTCCCGAAATAAAGCGGCAACGCGGCATTCCCGCCCTGGCGTTCGCCTCAGCCCGTCCCGTCCCTCCGCCAGTCCCGGCCCAGGCGCAGGCGGGGAGAGCACATGGCCGCCATTCCCCCCCCTCCCCCCCCGCCCCGAGTGATCTCGCCCAGCCCCGCGGGCGGCGGCGGACTGCGCGGGTCGGCCGGACGCCACCATTCCCGCGCAGGGTGGGGGGGGGAGGGCGCACCGCGCGCTTACTTGGGCGGCGGCGGCGGCGCGGGACACGGGCCTGGGACGTGCGCTCGCGCTGGCAGAGCGGCGGCGAAAGGAAGAGGCGGGGTCTCGGCAACGCCTTCTTCCCGCCACCCCNNNNCACCCCTCAACAACCAGCGCTGCCATTGGGCCGAGCCGGCGAGCACCGCGCAGGCCAATGGGGAGCCGCGGGTGCGGCCGCCGCCAGCGGGGCCGGTGGCGCATGCGCAGAGCGCGGGCTCCCCATCCCGGGCTTGCAGTGCGGCCTCGTTGTTTGTGTTGGGATGGTTGTGATTCTCCAAAATCGCGGAATCACAGAATGAATGAGATTGAAAAACACCTCTGAGATCATCGAGTCCAACCTATGGCCCAATACCACTCTGTCAACTAGACCATGGCACTGAGTGCCACATTCAGTTTTTCCTTTGACGCCTTCGGGGACGGTGACGGCACCACCAGCCCAGGCAGTCTGTTCCAACGCCTGACCGCTCTTTCTGTGGAGAAATTCCTTCTAATGTTCAACCTAAGCCTCCCGTGGCACAGCTTAATACTGTCCTTCAACTGTGGCATCCTGTCCTGCCCTGGTAGGGTCAGCGCAATCCTCTCCACTTGTCCCGTGAGTTGGGTTCTGCCACCAGGTGCACGTGAGGCAGATCCACACACAGAGTCCTCATAATGGTTTATTTCATATCAGCGTAGAGATGGGCAGCGGGTGATGAATCCACAAAGCCAGTGTGCATCTCTGTGTGTTTCTTCATGGAAAGGGTGGTCAGGCATTGGAACAAGCTCCCCAGGGAGGTGGTGGAATCACTGTTCCTGGAGGTGTTCTGGGAACAACTGGACAAATCAGTTAGCTGTGGTGTACTTGTCATGCTGGTGTTTTGTCAATGGTGGAACTCTATGATCTCGGAGTGGCCAGCAGGATTAGGGAAGTGATCGTCCCTCTGTACTTGGCACAAGTGAGGCCATATCTCAAGCCCTGTGTCCAGTTCTGAGCGCCTCACTTTAATACAGTATTGAGGTGCTGGAGCATATCAGAGAAAAGCAATGGAACTGGTGAAGTGTCTCACAAGTCTTGTGAGGAGCGGCTGAGGGAGCTGGGGTTGTTTAGCCTGGAGAAAAGGAGACTCAGGGGTGACCTTAACACTCTCTACAACTGGGTGAAAGGAGGTTGTAGCAAGGCAGAGGTTGGCCTCTTCTCCCAGGCAATTAGCAACAGGACAGGAGGACATAGCCTCAGGCTGTGTCAGGAAAGGTTCAACATATACATTTGGGAGAATTTCTTCAGAGAAAGGGTGATTAGACACTGGAACTGACTGCCCAGGGCAGTGGTGGAGTCACTCTCCCTGGAAGTGTTTAAGGAAACACCGGACGTGGCACTTAGTGTCGTGGTCTAGTTGACATGGTGGTGTTTGATCGTGGGTTGGACTCAATGACCTTGGAGGTCTTTTCCAATCTGAATGACTCTGTGGTTCTGTGAAATACCTCAGCTCCATGTGTGGATCGGCCTCTTGCACACTGGGTGACAGAACCCACTTCTGGGACAGCACACTGAGGCAAGGCTCTCAGCAGGAGGGAGAAGGCTGCTCTCGTGTGCTGGGAGGCTGGGAGGTGGTAATCCTGTGGCAAGGTCTCACCATGGGATTATGGGAGTCACCACCTATGCTTGGTTCACTTGATTTCCTGCATAAGGGAAATGAACAGAAGTAAAAAGTTAACACTGTGCTGAAACCCACTGGACCCAAACAAACCAGGGGTGCTGGTTCAGCAGCAGGGCTGTGTGTGGGCTGTGGCTGTCCCTGCCTTGCCACCCTGGGGCTGCCCCAGAGATCCCCAGTGTGGTGAGGCTTCTGTGGTAGCTCAGGTGCTCTCAGAAACAGCCAGGCTCAGAGTGTTATAACTGAGCCAGTGCTTGGAGCAGCACTCAGTGGTTACTGTCTGCTACCTGTATGAAGAGAAATTTCCCTCAGGGCCATGTGCAGCTTGAATCCAGAGTCACAGAATCAGTTAGGTTGGGAAAGACCTCCGAGATCATCAAGTCCAGCCTATGACCAAACACCACCCTGTCAACTAGTCCATGGCACTAAGTGCCACGTCCAGTCTTTCCTTAAGCATTTCCAGAGACGGTGACTCCACCACTTCCCTGGGCGTCTCATTCCAATGCCTGAGCACCCTTTCTGTGAAGAAATTCTTCCTGACGTCCAGCCTGAACCCGGACACCAGCTGGAGAGCACGTCCTCTTGTCCCGACACTTGCTGCCTGGGGGAAGAGGCTGACCCCCACCTGGCTACACCCCCTTTTCAGGGCAGCCCCAGCTCTGCGCCCTCCTGGGCTCGCAGCCCCTGCTCCATTTCTCTTCCTGGATTTGTATGGAATGAGCACTACACCCGGAGCTGCCCGTGCCTCCAGCTCCTTTGGAGCCCAGAGGAGCCGCACCGGGACCGGCTGCGGTGCCGGGACCGTGGCCGTGTCGGGAAAATCTCCTTTCGTGCCCTTCCTGTGGCAGCAGGACGCCTGGATGTGGCTCCCCATAGCATCCGGCCCCATGTCCGCTGCCTCTGGCACCTCCCCCGTCCCGTCCCGTCCCGCCCCGGATCGCGGCACAGCTCCCGAGGACTTTTCGGGAAGTGGCGGGCAGGGCTCTGCCCAGCCCAGCCCCGGCTGCTGAGTGCCCGGGGCCGGTGCGGAGGGGTGAGACGAGCGGGGCCGTGCTCGGCCGGGCACGGGGCGCGGCTGCAGCCGCTGCCGGGGCCTGGACAGTGGGCGTGGGGCGACGGGGCCGGGGGCAGAGCGTGCTGCGGACAGCCCGGGCCCGGCTGTGTGTGTCCNCATGTGCAGCCCTCTGTCCATGTGCGGGGGATGTGTGTCCATGTGAAGGGGTGTGTGTGTCCCTGTGCGGGGCTGTGTGTCCATGTGCGGGGGTGTGTGTGTCCATGTGAAGGGCTGTGTGTCCATGTGCAGGGCTATGTATGTCCACGTGCGGGTCTCTGTGTCCTTGGGCAGGNGTCCATGTGAAGGGGTGTGTGTGTCCCTGTGCGGGGCTGTGTGTCCATGTGCGGGGGTGTGTGTGTCCGTGTGAGGGGGTGTGTGTCCATGTGCGGCTCTCTGTCCATGTGAAGGGAGGTGTGTGTCCATGTGCAGCCCTCTGTCCATGTGAGGGGCTGTGTGTCCATGTGAAGGAGTGTGTGTGTCCATGTGAAGGGAGGTGTGTGTCCATGTGCAGCCCTCTGTCCATGTGAAGAGGTGTGTGTCCATGTGAAGGGAGGTGTGTGTCCATGTGCAGCCCTCTGTCCATGTGCGGGGGATGTGTGTCCATGTGAAGGGGTGTGTGTGTCCCTGTGCGGGGCTGTGTGTCCATGTGCGGGGGTGTGTGTGTCCGTGTGAGGGGGTGTGTGTCCATGTGCGGCTCTCTGTCCATGTGAAGGGAGGTGTGTGTCCATGTGCAGCCCTCTGTCCATGTGAGGGGCTGTGTGTCCATGTGAAGGAGTGTGTGTGTCCATGTGAAGGGAGGTGTGTGTCCATGTGCAGCCCTCTGTCCATGTGAAGAGGTGTGTGTCCATGTGAAGGGAGGTGTGTGTCCATGTGCAGCCCTCTGTCCATGTGCGGGGGATGTGTGTCCATGTGAAGGGGTGTGTGTGTCCCTGTGCGGGGCTGTGTGTCCATGTGCGGGGGTGTGTGTGTCCATGTGAAGGGCTGTGTGTCCATGTGCAGGGCTATGTATGTCCACGTGCGGGTCTCTGTGTCCTTGGGCAGGTGTGTGTTTTGGAGTGTCTGTGGCACCACGTCTGTCTGTGTCTGTGTGCCCCGAGGCTGCCTCTGTGGCCTCTGGAGCTGCCCTCTGGTTCCTTCACCACTGACAGCTTTACAAAGCTGTGGCAGATGGACTTTTTTCTTACACATGTCTGTGAGGGGGCTGTGTACATGTTGTGCACATTGTCATTGTAAGAAATGCTCACCTTTATACTAAAGCAGTAGTTTCACTTTTATCCCATTGGCACTCAGTTTCACAAACCACGTTCAATGAGGACCCAGCACAGTTTGCGAGCTGCCTCTGGGCTCTGCTTCCTGTTCTTCTTGTCCTTACATTTCTGTTCTTTCAGGGTGAGGCATTCCTGCTCTTTCAGGGGGTGATGCCTCCCCCAGACTGTGCCTTGGGAACATCAGTGCTGCTATGTCCCACAGGCTAACAGTAAAAGCACTGCTCCTCAGGGTGTTGCTGTGGCATTAGCTTGTTTCTGCTGGCCTTGGATGTTAGAGCCAAGTTTGTCGTAATTCTGCATCACTCAAAAGAAACTTCTATTCACCAATTTGATCCATGGCAGGGTTTACAAAGAGCTCCCGATATTCACACCACAAACTCCTGCACCACGGACATGCCTTTTCTAACCCTGGCCCTGGCCCTGACACGCTTTCTCTGCTGCCCTTTGTCCACTTGCTTTTATCCCATCGACACTTGGTTTCACAACTGGGTTCGATGAGGGCCTGTCACAGTCTGTGAGCAACCTCTGGGCTCTGCTTCTGGCTCAGCTCTTCCTGCCCCAGTTTTCTTCTTCACTTGTAAAGCTTCCCACTAAGGCACCTTGAAATCTGCATTAGGCATAGGCATTTACATTTATATCTTTTAAAGTTAATATTGGTCTTTATTGTGATGGTACGTAATTGCTCCATTCCCCGCTGAGATGTTGGCTGGAAAAATTCACAGGTTTTCTCTAGGAGGAGAAGCCTCTGTGACATCTGTCACACTGCATTTCTGTGCTCTCTGCCTCCAAAGCTTTCAGTAACATGCATGTAATCTTTCCTACCATGTTGCTGTGGCTATAAACTGTTTCCAGCCACTCTGGACTGGGGCAGGAGCCTTCATCGTGCACCTGTGTTCTTTTTCAGAGCCATCTTTCCTCCTCTCCTTGTCCCAGCTGCCTTGTGGTGCTGCCAGTGCCTGCCTGCCTGGCAAGTCAGAGCATGTCTGGACCCTGTGGATGAGATGCAGAAGATGGCAGAGCTGCTGGGGCTCAGGGATGAGTGCGGGGAGGGGACTTTGGGGGCTCCTGCCCTCACTGGCTCCTGCCTTGCGGACAACAGACTGAACCTGGATGTTTATCCTGACGGTTGCCACCGTTTCCTCCAGCTGTTCAAGGAGCAACAGGGAGAGGTGGTCCTGGTCGAGTTCCTCCGGCTCAGCAGCAACGATTGCCTCCTTGACACCACACTGGGCAGCCTTCCTCATCTGAAGCACCTGAAATCCCTGGTGCTTAAAGGTAAATTCCGGGGCCCATACCATCCAACTTTTCTAGGCTCAGATTTTTTGTTAATCCATCTCTCCACATCTGCAGGACAAACTGCCTTTGGAAGTGTTTTGTTCCAGTGCCCCTTACCTCAGCTTTGGCTCAGCCTTGCTCAGAGCTGAATGCAGATTTCAACAAGATACAGCTTCTAGACCCGTTTCCTCCCTTCCTTTCTACAGCTGCCTGCGGACTGGGTTTTTTGGAGTCTGGTTGGGTTGATGCTGCAGCATTTTCTATAGCCATTCTCTAGAAGAAGAGCATTTTTTGCAGTTAGGCAAGAAGGGGGGATTGAAAGGTGTTGAATCTTTTGGTAAATGTTCAGCCCGTCTTTCATTTTTGGGGGTATAATAAGCTGTCCTTGCTGTGTTTCTGTCTGAATCAATCCAGGCTTAATCCTTGCTTACTGTCAGTGACTGTAGGTTTAGCAAAGTTCAAGACAGACCAGAAGAGGCTGTTCAACATTTTATCTAAAGTAGGGCACAGGGTGTGCATGTAATTTGGCAAAGTGTAATAACTGTTAGAGCTATAAATATTAGATCATTCTTTGACTATCTCATCTATTTATTGTGGGAGGATCTCAATACAATTCGTATAATTTCTGTATCAGACTGAATAATTTGCTCTTTGGGAGGTAGAATTTTAAAAATAAATGAGAAAAAAGGGGGAGTTTGGGGGCAGAATTCAGGGTTCTAGCTGAAAACTGAAAAGTCTGAGGTTTGTTTCTATATCTGTCACGAATTTCTCATGTGAATAATTTGGTTTGTCTTTTCCCCCTTTAGTAAGGTGGCAATAACAGCAGTATCTTTTATCAGTCTTGTTTTGTGAGATGTACACACACCCTGAGCATCCTGGAGTGCAATAAAGTAGCTGACTAAGATCTTGTGTACAAAGTGCAGTGTGCCTGTTAGTTTGGTTGTTCTCATTTTGTAGCATTATGCAGCATAAAAAAAATGTTTGGTGCCCTCTGCTGTATATGGATATAAATAGAAAATGATGGACAGGGAGTATGAAACAATGAACAAGTGGAAAGGTTTGGAAGTTTCCTTTTGTTTGCTCAAGTTATTTTTCAGGGGTGCAGCCCTTCTCCAATTTGAGTGTCACAAGCTGGGATATGGAACTTTCATTCTTCCCTCTCTGTGCTGTCTGCCCTACAAAATACTGAATTACCTACTTTTCCCCCCACGTTTTCACTGCTTTCCTCATGTGTGCCCTCCAGGCTTGCAAGGGCAGATCTCAGTCCTCAGGGCTGTTTGCTTCTCAACAGCATGAACAAAGACTTGAAGGCAAGGATTATTTCCTTGATCCATAAAGTGTTGTGTGTTGGCCACTGGTAGTAAGGAAGAAGTGAGGAAGGAGCGGGAGGCTTGGAGGTATATGGTCCACTCTGCTGAAGGGTGTTAAATGTGTGGAGTGGCCTGGCTCATTCTGAGCTTTGATTCTAGATGTGTTTAGCAGAGCTATACTGGTTCACTGTGGCATCTCCTGATTTCATAACAGCTCTTCACTGTTACACCCCTTTCACTGATCAGGAAACTGAGGCAGGAAGCAGAAAACTCACTTCTCTGAGTACTTTGTGATTAGTGTTGCTCCTTGTGATTAGTAGCTCCCCATCTTGTGGATCTCAGTGCTGTCTCACATGAGGCTGGTGAGCTCTCCTGGTAGCTTACTGACCTCTTCCTCCACTTCCTAGGTGGCCATGCTAGGGATGAGTTTGGTTCCTATCAGCATGGCTCCCTGACAAGCTTGCCACCAGACTTTGGGAACCTCAGGTGTCTTACCCACCTGGATCTCAGCTTCAATAGACTCTCCACCTTGCCGAGCTGCATTCTCCACCTCCCCAGCCTCCGTGTGCTCCTGGTGAGCCACAACAGCCTGGTGACACTTCCTGAGGACTTTGGCTGTCTGAGCAAACTGACTTTCTTCTCTGCGATGAAAAATCAGCTGAAAGACTTACCTCAGAGCATTGGGGAGCTGTCGATGCTGCAGGATCTGGATCTCTCAGAAAATGCTTTGGAATTGCTCCCTGAAGAAGTTGGGAATCTGCACAACTGCTCAGAGCTGGATCTCTCTGGGAATCGCTTATTGAGGATCCCAGACTCCCTAGGTATGCATTTTATTGGGGAAGAGAAGGACATGCTTGCCAAGCTTTCGGTACAGCCTAGGACCTCTGAGACCCTTGGTCTCTATCCCCAGAGTTGTTAGCATAAACCATGTTATTTTGGAGCCAAATGGAAGGGTATCCAGAAGGATCATGCTTGGTTCAGTCAGTGCCTTTGAGCATAAACAACTCTCTGGACCACACTTTGTGTTTCTGTGAATCAGCATCACTGTTGAGATTTCGATACAATTTACAATGCCTGACGATCTGGCCTGGCTTGTTTTGGGTAGCACCCGGGACTGGTAACAGAAGAGCTGAGGTTTGATGGGATGCAAATCTGGGCTTGAAATCAATCACACTGTCCAGTGTGGACCAGTCCACAGAACCAGGCTCTGACTTCTGCTGCCCAGCTTCCTGGGTGCTGTATTACTTTGTGACTGAGGTTGTTTTTGATGCTGTTACAGAAGTGTCTTACTTGTAGCTGAAAAGCAGAGGACAAGAGGAGGCTGCTTTGCCTCTCAGCTAATTCCTTGCACTCCTTTATTTTGTGAGCTAAAGAGATGTTAGGCTTTTGTGCTTTTCCCTCATTATGTGTGGGTTTAAATGGGCTGAGGAGAGAGGGAGGGCTAGAGCTGACATGCAATGCAATTAACAGCACGGATGGGGGGTCACTTCTTGTTCCAACCTGCAGCCAATTTGAAGTCACTGCGTCGCCTGCATCTCCACAGCAATCTCCTGGTGACAGTCCCTGCCTCACTTGCCAGCCTGCCCAACTTGTCCAGACTTGATCTGCAGAACAACTGCCTCCGTGCCATCCCCGCTGAGATCCAGACCTTGCCATTCGTGCACATCCGAGGCAATCCCTTGGGAGAAACTGAGCCATCCCCGCAGGCTGGTAATTGCAAGGCTTCTGCTGCTGTGTGTTCTGCCCAGCTGTTCCCTCACTCAGCCCAGCATGGTGTAGATGGGTTTGGATTAGAGAAGACAAGCAGGGGGGAATCAGATCAGCATTTATTTGTCTGGAATAATTATTAAGTTGTAAGGATACAGACAGTACTAGTTATGTTTTAATGAGGCCTGTCCCAGTCTGAAGGGCTCAGTGGTCCCTGGAATTGGGCTTTCTTGGTAGGGTTTTACAGTGGAAGTGAAAATGTGATTCACGGGAAATAGGTCGGGAGAGGTCCCTGAAGGGGTTCAGCCTTTTTAGCAGAGGTGAGCACCGGTTCCTGGACTTGCTGCACGGCCCTAAGGCTGTGGTGGCTCATGCTAGAACCTCAGAGAGCAGCAAGGGGTCATTCTGCTGTGCAGCTACCTCCTGCTTTCCTGAGGTTCACAGGAGTGCTGCAGAGGAGCAGCTCTTTTTCCAAGAACAAGGTGATGAATGAGCGGGAATCTGATCAGGGTTTCCCAATGGTGCTCATGTACACAAGAGCAAGCACTGATTCCCAGGGGTGGCCCAGGCAATCAAACATGGCCCTGAGAGCTGCAGGGGTGGTAGACTGAAATATTTTCTAATTCCCTCTGCTTCTGAGTTTCACTGGGGAACAGCCAGCATTTTCAGTATGTCTTGGGACCTCGAGGCCTCTCACCATCCTCTTGCTGCAGTGTGTTGTGGAGCCTGCTGCAGTGTGACCAGGATTCCATTAGCGACTTCTGTCAGATTAGGATTAAGCCAAAACTGTTCAGACTTTCTTGTCTGCCTTGGTTTAAGTAACCTCTATCTCCTTCTCCTACCCAAATCTTCTTATTGCCACAGATAAATCCAGTACCAGAAGGCTACAAAGACTCTTCCTTGCATCAGGAGAGGGCAGGTAAGCCTCTGTTATTAAGAAGGCTCTGTTATTATGTTACTGTGGTGTAACAAGGTCCCAGACAAGGTGCATGGTGGGTATTGCAGGAACGTATAAGAGCCTATAGCCTCAGTAGGCCTGTATGAGATTCTTCTGTTGATTTTTGGAGGGCTGAAGTCATTTTACAGTGTCATACATTCATGCATTTCTTCTGGAAGCTTTACTGTCACCTCTGAAGGCTGCAGAGTAGTCCTGGCCTGTGGCATCCATTTCTACTTTCCTCCGGGGGCTGCCTCTGATCCTCTGCAGATCTACTTCCGATCCCTCACGCCAGATCCTCAGTGGGTAAAGCTGAGACACCATGATGTCCTGCTGAGTAGAGTCCTGGAGCTGCAGCCTCATGGGGTCCAATTCCAGCAGGTGAGGATACACCCAGGTCACCTCCTGATGAGTCTGCCTTTGCAGTAGCTCAGTAGAGTCTTCTGAGAGAGCCTTTTGGGAGCTGTGAGACAGTTACCCCCATCCCTGCTGCTTTTAAGTAGCTGCAGGACTGCCTCTCATAGAAGCCCTGCTGCAGAGAATCAGGAAGGACACAGCCAGCTTCTCTGGCTCTGTGCTGGCCTGGCACCTTTGCCTTCCCCACTGCTCCTGGCTGAGCTGAGCTGTAATCTTTCTCACTCACAACACCCCTGCCATACCGGAGGATAAGTCCAGCACCTGGCCTTGGCCCGCAACGAGAATGGTTTGCATCCTTCTCTAAAGGTCTGACTGTGTGGTTTGCATTCCAGCTGGAGACTAGTTACACCACCAGCCCCATCATGGCTGACAGCAGCTCACTGCAAAAGTTGCTTTGCCCTTTCTTCTCGGAAGCTGCTGAACTTTTCCTGCCATCACAGTCCATAGCAGACCTGACATTTCCTGTTGCCTCCCCAGAGGCTGCAGGGGAGAGCAGGTTCTTTCACTCCCTGCATGCAGGCCATGCTCTGCCCTACCTCTTCTTGTCTGCATAGGAAGCCACAGAGCAGAGCTGGGCTTGGTTTTATCCTTTCAGTTGATGTCTCATAGGAATGCTTTTTTGCCAGGAGGTGCAGATCTGGATGCCATATATCTCCCCTCAAACCCCTCACCAGCATGAGGTGGTAGTTCGGACCTTCAGTGGGCAGAGCTGGAGCGATCTGAGAACCAGAGTGAAGCGGAAGAGAAGATCAAAGGTGAGCAGATTGAAATTACCAGTGAAACACTTTGTTCCTGTTCCCCTCTTTGGTTTTGCCCAGCCAAGATTGAACCCATTTGGAACATCTCATGAGCTGTGTTTTGACCAGCTGCTATAAAATGTAGTGGATTTCAGCTCCAGGTTTCTTCTCTCATGGAGGTGTGTCTCCTGAAGTTGATGAGTTGCAGCCTGCCATGCTTCATCCCTGATCTAGTACTTTCTTCTGCTTGGCTGGTACTCATTTTTCTGCCTTTATTGTGTTAAGTCATATGCCTATATATTTTTTCCCCTGTCTTCTGTTACAGAAGTGTGTGGCCCACTGTTGTGTCCTTCACTTCTCTTGGTTCCTTGTTGTGTCTCGACTTGTGCAAAATGAATGCAAAGTGCCAGCAGAGGGGACATTGCTCTTTTCCAGTGTGGATCCAAACATCAAAGTGATCTTTCCTCCTGGAGTCACCAAAGAGCCTCGTAGTGTTAAGCTGCAGGTATGCATGCTTTTTGGTAAGCTCTGGTGCAGCTGTTTTCTCATGCGCAGTACAGAACTGAACAGAGGTTTCTGCCCTAGGGTAATTCATGTCTAGACATGGTTGCTTCATGGGCTAACCCATCTCAGATCATCTTGTCTGGTAACTTCCCTGCCTGCAACATGGGCCGTGTGCCATGCTGCCCTGGGTGGGAAAGGGATCTCCAGTAGATCAGCAGGTAGCTGCTACAAAGGGAACACAAGAAGATTTTGCCTCTTTTTCCCTTGCAAAACTGAGCCTAGCAAAACGACTCAGTGAGAATTGAGGGTGGTGGGGAAATCTAAGGTGGATCTAATTCTAAAATCACCCCACTAAAATTAATTGTTCTGTAGAGCTGCTAGATGCTCTTGTAATGCCTTAAGTCCATCCCAGCCCGACAGGTTGCCAGACTTCAGCCAAAGTTCACTGTGCTTTATTTCTCAACGGGCCCTGCAGCAAGAGCAGCATTTGCCTGCTGGGTGGTGGAGGAACTGAGTGAGCAGTGTGGGAATTTGGTGCCTGTTCACTGCTCTGCTCCGCTCACTGTGCTGTCTGCCACATCCAGGTACTGCCAGTCTCTGCAGAAGAGATACAGGAAATCACAGGCAATGCAGGGTGCAGAGCCAGTCCCCTGCTCTACCTCTCCCAGGACTCCACAGTGGATTTTCTCAAGCCAGTGAAAATTCAGCTGCCTCTTCCACCTGGGGTCACAGGTCAGCTTATTCCCAAAATTGACAAAGAGAAATGCCATATTTGGAAAACCACAAATGGCAAGAGAGCATTTTGTTTGCCTCTCCTGTTGTTAATAAAGCTTGCTGCTTTTTCTGCAGGAACAGCAAGGTATGTCTGCTGAGTATGTGGTCGCGCAGAGCAGTGGGAGCTGAAGGTAGTTCAGGTCCATCAGATCAGTGCTGGGGTTCACAGACCAGACAAGCTGGGAGAATGATCTTGGCAAATGGATTTCTCTGCCAAAGCACATGTGTATTTAAACTGCTGGTTTTAGTATGGTGGATTGGAGAGGCACTCCTGCCCTCTAAGGAGATGCTTTGTTAAGGGCTTTGATTCATGATTGGGAATAGCTTGAAGCAGGAAATGAACATCCTGCCTCCAGGTGCCTGCCTTCTCTTTTCCTTGCTCATGAATCAGGTGCTGAGCCACTGCAGTTAAAAATATATGATCGCATGCTAAGCCATATCCCACTCTGAAAACTGCTAGAAACAGCCTCAGTCTTGCCAAGGATTCCTCTGTTTGCCAAGTACCCTGAGCCTCCTAACTCCTATTTTCTTTGACCTTTCTTTGTTTTCTTGTGAAGAAATACATGGCCTTCATTATAGCACTACCTGGTATTTGTATGTCTAAAGTGCATCGGGACTGAAAAGTCTGTGAGGTGTACATTAGAAAGAGATAGAACTTAATTAATAACCCTAGATTTTAGTGATAAGAATTGTCTAACGAATCTGTTGGTGAGAATGAGCACACTATCATTTTAACTCTGCATATTTTGACAGAATATCCTAAAAGCAGTGGGATAGCCTGATTCTTTTATTGCTACTCTTCTTTGACCAAAGTTCAGTCCTGGATGCTGAAGAGAGGGCCATGAACCCTTACTTGGTGGCTTTAAAAAGTAAATCATCCAAACCTGTGGCTGGGTTTGTAAAGCCATGAATAAAGGCTTCTGCTGCATATAGCATCTCTTGATCATTGTTGTCTTCAGGGCTAAATTTGGATCGGTCAAGGCTGCATATTCTCCATGGTGACCTGGAGGGCCAAACCTGGAATGACATTACCAGTGAGGTGGTGCTGGAATTCACCCATCTTTATGCAGTGTTTGAAGTCACTCACTTCTCCTGGTAAGTGCAGGATTAGTCCTGAGGGAAAGATGGGATGTTCCTCTGCCTGGCTTTTCCCACACTCTGACCATGACCTTAACTCTATCTGTTCCCTTTTGCCTTTGCAAGTCAGGCCCAGCTTAGCACTTTGTCTCTACCCGTCATTCTTTACAATCCTGTGGGTGTGACACTGGCATCCTTCTCTGGACAGGGTCCCTCCTTTTTTTTAATTCCTTGTCTCCAGGTACTGGCTGTGGTACACCACCAAGACCTACATTGGAGGCATTGCCAGGAAGGTCTATGAGCGGCTGCGTCTCTACCAGGTGAACTTCATTGCGCTGCAGAGGAAGAAGGATCCCGAGCAAGTCCTGCTACAATGTGTCCCCAAGCACAAGGTCTGATCTGGTTTGCACTGCCTTGCTCCAGAGCTTCCTGGGCTTCCCTTTGTGGGATGTAAAGGCAGCAGTGCACTGAATGGTTCTGTTCACCGCCCCATAGCTGGGGTATGCTGTCACCATGCTGTTGGTGGTGTGATACTTACTCACAGGGAGCTGAGGGAAGAAAAGAACTCATTCTATGCAGTGGTAAATGCCATGCATTGATTTCCTCCCCTGCAAACCCTGAGGTCTGGGCTGCTAAAATTATCTGAGCCACAGTTACTGGCTACGTACGTGCTGTTATCATCCAGCAAACATGAGGCAAAACATGTTGCCTTAAATTTAAGTCAAAGTTTATATGTCAGTTGTGTCACATGGGCTTGTGGTGTGGGCAGCAGCACTGCTTTGTTTTCAGCTGGAGTGGTTAGAAATGATACTTTTCCTGATGTTCCTTGCTGTTCACAGTTCAAGCAGGGGAACAGAACATACTAGCGCTCCTTAATCTGCTTCAGTGCAACGTCAGGTTAGTTTATGCTATGAGTGTTAGCTAATCTGGCTGACTTTGTCAAGAAGGAGATGGGAAGTGCTCATGCATTCTCTTCTGCTGCCTCTTCCTAGGGGTATCAGCTCTCAGCAGTGTTGCTTCAGATTAGTGTGAGTATGAGTGTGCAGCTGTGGAGCACGTGTCCCTTGGCAGGCAGTGCAGCTTGGTGAGGTGAGGGTTACTTTATCAGACTGCCACTACTGGGCTGCATATCCAGCTCTGCATAATCCTCTGCTCTGGTTGCTCCTTCTCTTTACCTGTGCTCCTGTATTGAAGTGACCTGTGGACACAAACATCTGCAAGGATGTTTTATGTTGTGTTCTGGGCTAAAAGTGTCTCCAGATGAGGCAGCAATGACACTCAAGAGTGAGATTGTTGTTTAGGTGTGAGATTGTTGTTTGGGTGTGTCTGTATTCCTGCTGGGAATGGTCATGAGGTGAGAGAGGTTTACTGTTACAAATAGAAAGAAGAATCTAACCTGACTCTTGTACTGCCGCTGTGATCACAGGCTACAAAGTCAAAATGAGCTTTCTGGTGTCCTCAGCTGTGTGCTATTGTAGCATGTGTCTTTTTGCAGAGAAAATGTATTTGAATAATGAGTGGTATATGGTAGCAAGTAAATCCCTTCTTGTCTTTGAAGTTAAAAAGACCTGTTAAAAAGATAGAGACATTGCTGAAAATGCTTTTTTAATGGGTGTTTGTTCATTTGCTTACATCCTTTTCATGTAAAATAGTCTTCCTCTGTTGAAGGTGAGAGGAACATCATGGGTATAGAAACATGGATCGGGGGATAGATGTGCTTCAGACCAAACACAGGGTCCTGTGCTGTTGTCCTTGTCAGGTTGATCCAGTGCTGAAGAAGCTGCAGGACCGCTATCGAGGACCTGAGCCATCCGACATGGTGGAGATGTTTGAGGGAGAGCAGTTTTTTGCAGCTTTTGAGCGAGGCATCAGCATTGATATGGGTATGGCAGTACTGGGCTCGTTCTGCTCCTACCTACCTGTTGTCCTTCTCTGGCCTTAGACGTGTTTCTGCTGTGGGTTGTATTCCTCCATGGCATTCCTCTCTGTCTCCAGCTTGCCCACTACTCACAGCAGCCTGCCCCTGGACATTGAACTTGTCACATTCTCTGGTCACACAACTTTTCTGTCTGCTGTTCCTTATGAAAGTGCTGTTTGCAGACTTTCATTTCTTCTCATGCTCTTGTAAACCTGCAGAGGGCAATAGCCAGGTGGGTTTATTTTATGACTGATCTGCTTCCGCAGCCAGCTATGCCCTTTTCCTGGTATCTTAGATACCACACTGAAACGCCAGTGGTGATCTAATTAGTGTTGCCCATTTCTGAGAGAATATATAAAGCTTTTTATTTTTTGAGAAGGTATTTCTGAAATAATTCAAAGCAAAGAATTCCCCCTATTAGAACAGAAGGAAAGAGGGAACAGGATGAAAACTCAAGATTATGTTTTATGTCCCAATGTGTCTGGATAGCTGTGAAATGAGCCATTTTCTGCAAAACCTGAACACACAGTGCAGTTTCATTGGTATAAATTAAATGGAATTTAAAGTGCACTGGTCTTTCAGTGGAGTTCATGAGGCCAGTGTCTGTCCCTCTGTCCTGATTTAGGCTGGACTCTAACTTAATTTCCAGATACATACATACATGAATGTTGTTCCTGATTATATTTTTTCCCTTTAGCTCTATTCTGCACCCTTTAGCTCTATTCAGGTGCAGAAATGGTGAAGAGATAGGTGACCTATTTTTGTGCATTACAGGATGTTATTGTAGTTGATTCTGCCCTCCAAGGGATAGAATGAACTGAGATGGAAAGGAACTGCCAAGGATGACTACATGTGTCATCCTGCCTTGCCTTCCATTCTTGAACTTGATGTCTACCTTGCGGTCATTCTCTTTTTTCACCTGTAGGACTTGCTTTCTCCACAGTCAGTGTTTTCTGCTTTCCTGTGTTGCTCGATGGGGAAGGGAGGGTTGCAATTCTTTCAGCCATGGGCAGGAGGAGTAGTTAGTAGCATGGAGGCTGCTGGTGGGTGATGGGCTGTTGGACAGGCTCGAAAAACTGCACACTTTTCTCCACAAGTTGAATGCTTCCTGCTTCTCTGCACAGATCGCCCTGACTGTGTAGACGGACGTCTCTCATTTATTTTTTACTCCCACTTGAAGAACATGAAGGAAATCTATGTGACCTCCCCTGTGGACAGAAAAGGTCAAGCTGTAAAAGGCCAGGTGAACAACCAGTTACATTGACTTCTTGTTTCCTTCATCATTGCTTTTACAATACTCCTCATAATAATCTCTGGCATGACTCTTTTCCTACCCTCTTTCTCTGGCTGTGCATTTCACTGACTAAACTCTGAATAATCAAGAACTGTAATCTCAAAGGATCGCTTATCACTGAACTGTCTGATCTACATTCCTGCCATTAATTTTTGGGGTGTTGGCAGAAAGTCCAGCCTTTACGGCAGAACCTCAGTGCTCCTCCCAGCTACACATAATTGAGAGGCCATATCTGTGGGCTGAGGATAGACGAGAATGCTGAATTCATTCTTTCCCAGATGGAAATGACATGGTGCCAACAGGCTGGGCCACTGTACTTGAATCAGAGCCTCATTGCATGCTTTCTCTTTGTAAAGGTCTCTTTCTATCGAGGGGCAGTTCCAGACAGCATCCCTGAAGATGCCAGCAGGAGGAGGAAAGGTCCAGACTCCCTCTGGCTTGCTACTCTGCCCATCAAACTGCCTGTGAGTTGTCTCCTACAGAAAAATTAATCTAGATGGGATAAGAGCATGGCATTCCCGCTCAGCTAGTTTTGTTTTCCTCCGTGAGAAGGCATGCAATGAATGACCACAAGAAATAGCTGCCCAGCCATGTCATGGTGGAGATTTTCCACTTCACGTGAGCGAACTCTTCTGAAACAAGAACATGAAGAGCTGGGAGTGGTCTCCATCTCTCCTGCTCATCTTGCCTGTCAAGCACAGGCTTGTTGGATCGGTGGTCAGAGAATCACAGAGGGTGGATCCTTTGAATGAATGAGAATGTAGTACGCAAGGAAGCTCGCTGTAATTAAGGGAAGTGTCTGTTTTGTTTATAAGTTTCTTAGTCACACAGCTCATGCAGCACGAAAAGGAAAGGAATAGGATGAGGTAGTTATCCTGGATTTCAACACACACATTGAGTGTAGGTATTCTGGTGTGAGCTTTAAAGGCTAGGCTGTATGTTACAGTGAGAAATGCAACTTTTGCTTACGCAATTTAAGTGACATTTGAGAAGCCTAAAACAATAAATACCTTGGTAGGCTGAATGCTTCCCTTCCGATCACGTGCCATGATCTCACATCCCTTTCTGACACACGCAACCTCAACTACAAACCTAGACTAAGTGCTCTCTTACTGCTGAGGCAAATATGTTTCAAGGACGTTGCTTATTTTAAACTGCTCTGCAAATGCGGGAAAGGAAATTTCCGGTGTGAGCTATGACCGTGAACACTACGATTTGATATTTTCCTGAGGCACTGAGCATTGCTGGTCACTGCCAGTGTGAGTCCTCCTTGCTTCTTACAGCCTGACCCTTCAGCCCCAAGAACTTCCTTTCTCCCCAGTAGAAGGAAGGAAATTTCACTGTGGAGACTGAGTGGCCACACACTGTCCTCTATGAAAACAGATGGTAGAGGAAAGTATGTTCTTTCTCTCTCTTCTTTGTGGCACAGCAACTGAAACCCCGCTGGGATGAGAACCCCAGTCCCCTGTATGGCTTCTCCTTCCCTCCCTTGAACCTGGGTAATGCTGAGACCGGGTACCTGACGCAGGCAAACCTGCTGAGCATTGCCAGGCGCGTGGGAGCTGACTGGCAGAGCATCGGCCTCAACCTGGGCCTGACCTACCAGCAGATCGAGCGCATAGGATACAATAACAGGTGAGGTAGGACACAGTAATCAACAGTGATGCAGTATATCTATCTGCCCATCTATCTGCAGTGTAATAGTATAAATCAATGCTTGGCTGCTTGAAAGTTCTTCCACTGTAATTGCTTCACTGGATTAAAGATGGATTGACTAACGGTTCTTCTGAAAATAATACCTTTTATAATGGGAAACTGATCATTTTCTCTTGCCATTATAAAAGAAAGCTTTTTTGTTTGAAAAATAAAATTGGGAAATAACAAATCTGATGAGCTTTGTAGTTCAGCTGAGTTGCATTCCTGTTTTGCTCTGTGATCGGATTCCTGGCCAGACTCCATCTCTTACAATGAGAAATGATCTATGGCTTTAATTGTGAATATCATCGTTATTCAGAAAGAGCTTTTGGTACATCATGGGACATGCAGCCTGACCAAAAAGCCAAAGCAGTAGGAGAGAATTAGACTTGTTATGATCAAACTACTGTTCCTGTGAGGAAATTGTATTCAAAAGCAGAATGCCTTACTTTGATATTTCCATTAGGAAAATATTTTATAGAGAAACGTTCATGCAGGAACTGCAACTCCTGTATGCTGGGTGGGGAAAAGGCAGGCCCACTGAGTGCTTTGTGTGTCTGGATGGCTTTTTTAGGCTCTAGTCATGGGCTGAGACTTAGGTAAGGTCTCTTTGGTTTGCTACTCAGGAGAGTGTGTTGGTTACTTCTGTCTTTCCTCCTTTCTTCAGAGAGGACCTCCATAAGCAGATCCTGGACATGCTCTTCTCGTGGGCTCAACAAAACTCAGAGGATCCTGACTGTGTGAGCAAGCTGATTACAGCCATGAAAGAGAGTGGCCGCCAGGACATCGCTGATGAGGTTGAAGCCATCATTGAGCTGGGGCGGCAGAAATACACCGAGTCCATCCGTCGGGTGGGCCTGGAGCAGGAGAGCAGCACTGAGGACTCTGCAATAGCTATGATGTAGCACCTGGCAGAGAAAAATGGGGTTTGTGTGGGACCCCTCTGTGTACCCAGAGTGGCAGTGCCTGGGGGCTGCTCCCTCCTCAAGGGCCAGTGTCTTCCCGAGGAGCTGGGCATTGATTCTCTCGGGTCTGTACTCACATGGCACTTCTGCCAGTCCCAGGAAGTTTAGAGTGCATTTATGAATGCACTCTAATATTATTTTTTCTACTTCCACTTCATGACCTTGAGCTTTAGCTTTCAGAAACATGGAGAAATTTAGAGACTGAAGTGTCTGTCTGTCAGCTGAGTAGTGGCTGAAGTAGTGTTTGATGAATTAATACTCATGTTACATGTATTTATTTATAACTTATTCCTGAAACTGGAAACATTGCTGGAAACACTGGGTGTGAGCATTTGGGTTTGTGCTCCAGTGCTTGATGGGAGAGTGGAGGTGCGGTCGTGTTATGAAGGCCTGTGATGTGGTGGGGACTGTTCAGCCATTTCTGTTAATGATGTGTTCTGCTCACATGAAAATGTGAACTATATTCCCCATGAAAATGTTTTCTATTTTTTTCCAAATCCCTTCCAGTTCCCTTAAGTCCAAACAAAACCTAAGTATTTGTGGGGAAGAAAGAAGAAACTGATTTCTAGAAAAATTACTCTTTTTTTTTGGTTTTGCTCCAAAAGCTATCATGAAACAAATAGGCTGCTGCACCTGCAAGCACCTTTTTAGATTACACCTACATACTGCTGATCTTTGGCAGAGTTCCAGCTTTATTTTATAAAAAAAAAGGTAAAAATCCATTACCTGTTCTGGGAGAGACTCTGATTTAAGTGAAATTAAAATTTCCCTTGCTGTTTCCAAGGGGTAGTCCTCATATCCTCACAATGAAATGTGACTGTGTAGTAGTGAAGGTGTGACCCCTCCTGAAGTCTGGTGAAAAGCATGACTTAAATTTGAATTTTGAAAACTGGTCTGACCAGCTGTGAAATAAGGCACTGTTGTGGGTTTGGCATGAACCATGCTCAGCTAACTTCCCAGTTTTTCAGCCTGAATATCTTGTATAAGGCTAGAAGCATTTACTGCTTTTTAGCTGCTTAATCATTTATTACTGAGGTGCCCTTCTCTTCCTGTTCCCCATCTCATAATGGCCTTCAGTTAAGGACCCACTAATGGCAGTGGAAAATTACTTGCAAACTTTTTGAAAGACTACGGTCATCTAAGTAAATTCAACTCTTACAAGACAGGTTTGAATTCAGCATAACTCTCTAAGCATTGCTTAAAGGGCTGTTCTCAGTCTGAAAAAAACAAAAGTGTGTTTAAAAATGCCAGGTTGCAACACCCAAAGTCAACATGCAGTTGCAGGTGGGATAAATCCTGGCGTTTTCTTCCCCTTGTGAAGAATCATCAGTGGCTTCCCTGATGCTGCTTCAGACCTGCCATCAGTATTGTTGAAAGAGAGGCATAAAATCATTCTGCTTTTTCTCTCATTTAAGGCTGTTCTAACATCTCGGGCTACAGAGTGCTGACTGTCCTGTCCAGAGCACTGGACAAAGACTCGCAGATTTGAGTTGTCACCTTGGGCCCAGGGACTTCCACAGATCTGGTTTCTTAGGTTGTGCTGCCCCAGGTCTCATGTTGGGTTCAAGTCAGCGGTTCTCTTTTGAATGTATGTTTTCTCTTGTATTCTGTGTCATATGTAATTGTTTGGAATTTTCATGGATACCAACAAGGTATTTGTTCTTTCCTCCAGTTTTGGAGAGATGCATTTGGGCATATTGCTCTCACTGGGAATAAAATCAGCACTTAACTGTTTCACAGCATGGTCTGCTATTCCATAAATGCCTTGAGTTAGATGGAGACTGGTCCCTTTAAGCCTGCTGGCAGGAGAACACAGGTGAGCTTGGCTGCGCTGTGCAGAAATGGGAGAAGAGCTCCTGTTTGGATACTGCCAGCTGCAAAGCACAGGACAGACTGCGGCTGAGTTAATGGTGTCCCTGGAGGGTGGCTTTGCTGCAGTGGGGAAACACAACATTCAGGGCATGAGCTGAGGCTCAGGTGGAGCAGGTCTAGAGAGCAACAAGGCTAATCTAGAAGGGGCAGCGTGTAGGGTAAGCCTGTCCTCTGGTGAAGGTGTGGGAGAAGTCTACAGGAAGCACAAGGTAGCATCCACAGCTACAACAGGATGAAGCTTGGCTGCACTTAGCTTTCTGTTTGTGATAGTCAGGCCTGAGCTGAGTTAGGGAATGCTGGAATAAAGGATAGGTAGGCTGAACTCTATGGAGGACTCATCCAGGCATCAGCAGAGCTACAGCTCTTCCAGAAAACAGCTCAGTGCCAGGAGAGAGGAAAGTTAGTGCCAGGAGTTCAGGTTACTCTCTTAATGGGCTGCAGCCAGGCCAGGCGACAGCAGATACCAAACCCTAGACAGTATCAGCAGTAAAACAGCTCTTCAGGATTTGGGCTGATAACTTAAGGAAAGGTAGAGTAACTACCCCAGACAAGGATTTTTATCTCCAGTCTTTCCCTGCTGAGTCTTAGCTGCTGGGCTGGGCCTCCTTGCAGGCATCTGGCTTTCTCCTGCAAGTGACACCAAAACAAGCACCCAGCTGAGGACACTGAGGTGCTGGCAGGAAATCAGAGCAACTGTTCAACTGCTCTTTCCTCAGCTGACTTGGCAGCAAATATTTGAGCTGGATGAGAGTCAATGGAAAACATTATTTTGAGGTGTGTTATCTTTATCAATAATCTCTTTGAGGCACAGTAAGTCTTTCGTAATCCTGGAGCTGCTATGGCTGATAACAGTTGCAGTAGATGGTTGAAACAGCAAAAGAAATAACTAACCTGGCATTTATCTTTTGAATCAAAATACAGCATTCCTTTCTGACTTCCGTCATGAATTCAACACATACTGGAGTAGTATCTTTCCCTTTCCAGCTATCCGGCTTTTCATGGTGCCTAATATGCACCTTACAGTGTCCTACAGATGATCTGGCAGATTTTATTGGTTTTACTGTGCATGATCTTGATGTGTCCAAAATTCTCCCAAATAATTTTTTACCAGGAAAAGCCTACTTAAAAAAATTTTAAAAGTAAAGCAAAGAATTGTTTGGGAGTAGGAACATTTTTTCTCCTTTTTTGGCTGTAACATTTATAGCCCTTTAACTCTCATAATTAAACCCTTTTCTACTTCGTAAACTTGCAGATCTCCAGCAAAATGACCTGGGTGTTTCCCACATACTACTTCAAGTTTCTTCTAGCCATGACAGTCCTCTAGCTGCCCAGAGACACATCCAGGTAAGATGCTTCCAGCTCCTACAGATATTAATTTTTTTAAAAAGCTGAGAAATGAAAGCCCAGGCAAAGCTCAAATCAGTTTATTAATTCCATAAAAAATACAAGGGAAAGCCTGATTATGTTCTGCAGGGGGTTAAACTGTTTATACAGTCCTGTCAGTAAAATGCTGTATAATTCCCAGTAAAAGACCTGACTGAAATACAAAGCTGAGAGTGAGCCCACAGGGGCTGTGTTCAGTTTCTCTGTTTACTGTGGGCAGGCAGCAATACTGTAAAACTCAGCACATCCGCAAGATTGCTCTGATAAGGGAAAGGAGATCTCTGTGGTGCATGGAGGACTGGATGGTTCAGCCATGAACCTACTGAGCTTGATACCAAAACTGGAAGAGCATTAGAAGATACCCAGTTTGTAAGATTTCCTGCTGCTTGGTACACACTCACATCCATACTTGACAGTGTCATACTGCTGTTTTTTTTTTTTTAAGGGAAGGGAAATCTGATGGCCCTTAAATTCACTGTTTTCCTTCCAAGGGAGGATCACCCCATGTTTTCAGCCTTTAAAGCAGGAATAGCTTTCACTGGGAAAGGAGTGGGGCTGGTTTTCAGTCACTGGTGCATCAGAACCCCGGCCCAGGGCTGCCCCAAAGCGAGCCCACCACACTTATCAGTTGATATTGTCAAAATGAAGAAAACAGCATTTGCTGCAATTAAGTTGTGTGTTCATTTCCTGAACTCCTCAGAAATAAACTGTATGTTCTTAAAGCATCTTTTTTTCTGTAAATTTGTTTGTCTTGAAAATCCATGAGGAGAGTTTGACCCTTGTTCCAGTTTCCAGCTACCTTGGAAGAACTTGGTGACTGGGAAATGTAGAAGCCAAGTGGGCAACATGACCATGCCTTTATTCTTCCTGCCTTGCAGTAGGTCTGTAGGTTGAACCTATCCAGAATTTTGTTTTGGGAGGCTGGAGCTAAGATCATTCTGCTCTGTTTGCTCATTGAACACCAGTGCAGTTCTTATCTTTTCCAGACAGGAGATAGTGGAACTGGAAAATGTGCAAGGGGCAGGAAGATGCTCAGAGATGAGTACTACAGAGCATTTTAAACTCTTTTCTTACAGCAAAGTATTGCATCTCCTGGGAAAGGATGAAGACTGTGAATACATGGTTGCCATCCACTGTTTCTCAACTAGGTGGCACCAAACGAAATAGTCCAGTATCGCCCGCAAATCAGCAAAAGTGGGTACTTTTTCCCCCCACTATGCATAATTCTAATGCTAACTCTTTGCTGTGAGATGTTTGAGGCCAAAACATAAATGCCATGTTCAGGAAGTGATTGGTTAAATTGGTGGGGAAACAAATCCTCTAAAAAGCAAACGAATACAGAAAGCTGCATGCATTCCCATGTGGAAGGAGCAAGAGATGTGGGGCTGCCTTTCTCACACAAGAGTTGAATCAGACAGCAGCAACAGAGCATGTGAAGAAACAAAGCAGGCAGAAGAAGCAGATCAGACATCTCTACTTGCTTTCTCTAGAAAAGAAAGACAGCTGCAAATTTTGTTTCTGCTAAAGCCCTGTGGATAAGAGGCGACCACACTTTCAAGGATCAGAGGAGGCGGCTGTTGCTTGAACCTCTCCTCAGAGCCATGTGGCCTGAGCTTCACTCCTGGACTGAGAATTCCAGTGGTGACCCAAAACAAACCAGATAGCGCTTTGCTCAAAGGGGGAGACAGGATTTCTACTCTGGGCATGTCAAGCTTGAGAACATCTCCTCTGCCCTGTTTTCACTGCGTCTCAGGCTGGGTAACAAAGTCCCATGTGCTGGGTCACCTGGTGGAGCCCTATCTTGGGGCAGGCCCTGTGTGGTCATCAGCTGCTGGGTCGCAGGAGGCCAGGGAAGATAGACTGGGCAAAACCCAGAACAGCCTGGTCAGCTGGAATATGTTCCTGCCCATGGCAGGTGAGTCGGATGTTTAAAGTCCCTTCCAACCCAAACCATTGTGTGATTCCATGAAGTTGGGCAGGTTTGATTTAGCTAACAGGACATGAGAGCTTAAGGGATGCTGTCTGCAGGCATTCAGTGAGTGACTTGGGAAAACAGCAAGATAATATTCATCATCTTTTAGCTGCCCAAGCTGTCCTAAGTTTCCATGCTTCTGCAACCCTGCCAGCCCTCTGCATTGAACAGCAAGGGTAAACCTTGGAATTTCTAAAAGACCCCACAAGTAGCTTAAGAAATGATTTGAGTTTTCTATCCTAATGCAGGAAACCTCTTTCCTGATCAAAAGAGGTACCAGGGTGTGGCAGGCCCACCTGTGGGACAGTTCCAAGGAAGCAGCAAGAACTTTAAGCTTTTGGGTATGAACAGGATCACAGAGTGATCTGAGTAACCCCAGATGTGTCCCAGCCATGCTGTCTCTGCCAGGCTTCTGCCACAGGCCAGACCTGCTCTTCTGGTGGTGTTCAGCATCACCAGGTTTAGAAACAGCAAATCTGCATGTCCAGAAGAGAGTGGGACTTGTGCAGGGGGTGGCTGCAGCCCCTGTGGAGTCACCCATCTCTCCCTATCATGTGAAAAAGAGACCTGGCTGGTGAGCCTGGCTTCTAATTCTGCTTGGGCTGATGGAGAGAAGCTTTAGATTACCGTGAGAAGTAGGACAGGAAAGCTGGATGAGGGAGGTAGTAACAGGATAGCTGGGGGAGGACATGAGCTTGGGTATGAATCTTCACTTTGCTGCTTCTTCATCCATGTCCTCAGAAGATTTTACTTTCTCTGGAAGCAGCAATGGTTCAGGACAAATGTTTTTGGGATTTTTCCCTTCAGGTTGGAGAAGAATGGAAATCCTTGTGATTCGTAGCATCTCCCCAAGGCTAGAGCTGAGAACAAACATGGCTTGTGGTATTGATTGTAGCTGCTCCCTCTCAACATTGCAAGTTTCTGTCTCCTGGTGTCTGCACAGCCTTCATGTGTTGCAGGAGCATCAGGCTGAGTGACAGTCCTTGTGAGGCTTTCATCCTGGTACATTGAAAGGAGCAAGAAAATACAGTGTCTCTCCCTCAAAAATCCCCACAACAGATGACTTGGTGAGGCTTTCATCCTGATGCATTGAAAGGAGCAAAAACACATGGTGTCTCCCCCTCAAAAGTCCCTTACAAGAGATGATTTCTTTGCCATCTGGGCAGAGTAAAGAAAATCCTGCTGCTTAAACAGGCTATTTTGTGACAACTGCTGTGCACGAATGATGGCTGGAAGGCAGAGGCAGTCACAAATGGATCCATCACCTTTTTGGGGTCCTAAAATAACATGGCCCTGAAGGAGCTGGCTGCAGCTCTTGGTGAGGCGGCAAGCCTGGGAACTGTGACTCTCCCTGAGGTCCAGCTGTTTCACCCATGGTGGGGTGACAGTGTCCTCAGCATCCACTTCATCCTCCATCCTGGCAGCACGGAGCCATCTCACCTTGCTGCCCCCCAAGAAACAGCCGTGCAGGTCACTGCCAGTGCAGATTCCCCACAGTTGTCTGTCAGCTGCTGAAAGGGGAGATGAACAAACAAGCTGTGGAGGGTGAGGAACTCTGAAAAATCCTGGAGCAAACTGCACTCTTTGGCCCACCAACCGCACTCTTGGGCCATACATCCCAGGGGAAAAGAGTGATCAGTGCCCCATAAATCTGACGCTACCTCTGCATGGGGACAGATGCATATGGTGGGATGCTCTGGGTCGTTGTCTCCCTGGGTTGAGGGAGAACGCCCTGCTGAAAGGCTCCCAGGGCAATAGGTGGCTGCAGCTGCAGGCTCCCTGCCAGCAGTTGTGCCTGGAGTGGGATCTGGAGGCTGATCTCACAGCCAAGACAGCGCCATTCATCGGCACTCAATAAACAAAAGTGCCTCGCTGTTTTATGCAGGAGATAAGCATGGAGGGCATGAGATTGCCTTCCCTTGTGTGGCCTGTGCTGAGCGTGGGAGCCTGTTGGCTGCCAAAGGAGCCAAGGCACTGCTGCTGTGGCACATGCTGTGGACAGGCAGGGAACGGGGGCTGCCGGGTGTCAGGCAGCCCCAAGGCTGGAGCCTCACGGGCACTGGGCACTGCGAGATGCTGGTGCTTACTGGAGGCTGCCAGCCCTGCAGGACGTGTTGCAGGAGCTGGGCCATTGTTTAAGCCAGCTTATGACACGTTACTCATTAGCATGCCAGGGTCACCCCAGCTGCTCTAAAAATCACTTAAAAAAGGAAGAAAATTCTACGGTTTGTTTATTTTTTTACACACACTTGTGTGCTTTCAGCATCAGAGACTTTATTCCGAATAATTGTTCAGCATTTGAATCAAATAGCTACCAAGAAGATGTCTGCAGCCTCTTTTCAAGGAGTAATGGCCAGAGAGGACAGACAGACAACATACGCTGGTTCACCAACATGGTCTTGCAGCTTGAGCTCTTGGGGACAACACAGCCGGGTTTGGGGCTAAGCTGTCCCCTTCTCGCACTCTCCGGCTGCATCCACATCCTCTCTCGCTTCTGTAATGTCAAGTATCTACAAAGAAAATGAAACCAGACCTGCTGGGTCAGTGGTTTCTGGGTGCTTTCTGCCACCCAAGCCGACGGGCAGCTGCGAATCTGTTCATTTTACTCATTCTGTTTAGCTGTACCCTGGATGCCTCCCCTAACACCTCTGTGCAGTTACGTTTGGCAACACATCCTCTGGTCTCAATGGAGAACAAGATCAGGCTTGATTGGGATTGATTTTTCCAGAAAATGATGTTGACTGGTGCTAATCACATTACTGCCTCTTCAACATTTACCAGTTAAATTGTCTACCAGTGCTCTGAGAACCATGTCTAGTATGGCCACCAGGCCAAGAGAGCAGTGACCAAGCTTGCCCAATTTTACTTTTTTAAGCATTGGTTTAAAAATCACACCCATCAGGCACTTCGGGGTTTCACTGGCACTTCACAATTTATTAAAACAGAAAATAATACAAATGAGGAAGGAAACTGAAAAGCGAGACCTCGTGAAAGCCTCTTTCTTTGTAGCAGACTGAACTTGACCCATGTCCTTTAAGGGCTGGACCAGCCCATGGCCACTCTGGGAGGCGGGCTGAAAGCAGTGCAGGATTTTGAGATTCACACAGGACAAGCTTTGTGACAAGCTGAGCACAGACCTCGTATAATGCTCCTGTGCACATCATGATGTTGCCTTGTACAGGAGGTCCTGAGCTGTGCTCTTCACCTTGTATCACACACAGACAGTGCTGCTTTTGAAGCTCCATTTTGTACCAAACAGTTTTAAATCTCTTTTGTGTCTGTCAGGAGAAAAAAATTTATGTCTGAAAGCAGAGGAAACCTTGACAACCTGGCACTCGCTGAATGTGAACTTTCTTCCTCTGCTTCCTTTTTTTATCCCCTGTCTTAAATGCTGCCGGAAGAAACAGGTCCTTTGTGCCATGCAGGTTACAAAGAGCAGTTGTTTTTATGCAGCAGAACCAAAAATAAAAATGTGTGATTGCAGTCCTCCTGAGACGCAGCACAAAGATGGACAGCGTTAACCTCTTCTTTGCCAGGGGATGGTATTGTCCTGCCAGCACATCTATGCTGTGATAACCAGTAACATCTCTCCACCTCAAGCCACACCAAGGTCAGTTCAGCTTTTGACTGAGAGGGTAGAGCACAGTGAAACCCACTGATGGCTTTACAAAACAGGGCAGAGTGGGGATGTGCCACCACCAAGGAAAGGGGTGGGAAGCAGTTCTGCAGCTGGGGAGTGAGAAGACCACGACGCCCCCATACTGTTTTGATGTTCTCCAAACCGGGAATTCCCACAGCAGTGCCCACCACAGCAGCCTGCCTGCAACCCAGGCCTTGCTGCCTGTTTTTCCAAGGACATCGTGGAGATAAGGCTGTGGGGTTGGATAGACTATTCTGGCATCTCCCTGCCCACTGCACTTGCATTTTTCTCCTTGTGCTGGATGCTCATCGAATATTCGCCCACAAAATGGCTACAGCACACAGGTCTCCTTCCTTGCTCAGGCACCACCCTTCTGGAGGGAGCTTTCCACCTCCTGTGCTGTATCTTCCCATGCTTTGCTCAGCCCAGGATGAAAAGCGCACAAGAAAAGCTGATCCCCTTTTCACCTATATCCAACTCATTAGCATTGGCTTCTGAGGCTTCACTGGCCTCCGGGTTACATTTTCTTCTCACCTTGGCTTCCAGGTCCCTGGCTGTGATAACATGCTCCTCCTGTTTTCAGGTGTGTGAACAACTGTGATGTTTCTGGGCTGTTCATCAGGACTCCATATAATTGTCACCTCTCCTATGTACACAATGTCCTCATTAGCCCTACATGCTCCTGGGAGTATCCTTGTAAGCACTCTTCTCTAGTCACCTCCAATGCATTGCACAGGATAACTGTGCACGGATGCTCTGCCAGCTTCCATGGGCCCTTGGTACAGAGCTGGTAATCCCACACTCACCTAGGGCCTGGTGTATGTGCGTGACGAGGGAGGCTCTTAGAGATGTATTGCCCTGAAGGTCTTTCCCTCTCTCCCTGCTAGTGTCACACCTGTGGATGTTACAGGATCACAGAATGGTTTGAGTTGGAAGAGACCTTAAAGATCATCTCATTCTAACCTCCTCTAGTGGACACCTTTCACCAGACCAGGTTACTCAGAGCCCCATCCAGCCTGGCCTTGAACACTGCCAGGGATGGGGCACCCACAACTTTTCTGGACAACCTGTTCCAATGCCTCGCCACCCTCACCACGAAGAACTTGGTCATCCCAAGAGGTAGAGAAATCAGTCTGGCTGCTGCTGCTGTCCTCCTTGCCTTCATGCTTAGTTTCCAAGGCCTGCTGAAACGGTCTCTATGGATGTCTTGTCCCAGCAAGGACTTAGGCCCTATAATGCTCCTGAGAGCTCCAGCTCCACAGTGGAGCCTGCTAACCCCAAAAATCAATGCCTGCCAGTGGTATGGTGGCTTTCCTGATGGATAGCAAGCAGCACAGCAGGGTGACCCAACGGGCACAGTGGGCCTGGTCGTTATCCTGAAGGGAATGACAGAATCACAGAATATGCTGAGTTGGAAAGGACCCACAAGGATCATCGAATCCAACTCCTGGCCCTGCCCAGGACACCCCAAGAGTCACACCATGTGCCTGAGAGCATTGTCCAAGCACTTCTTGAACTCTGTCAGGCTGGTGCTGTGACCGCTTCCCTGGGGAGCCTGTTCCAGTGCCCAGCTTCCCTCTGGTTTAAGAACCTTTTTCTAATCCCCAACCTGAACCTGCCCTGACACAGCTTCAGGCCGTTCCCCCGGGTACAGAAGACAGATTTATTATTTCCCCCCGCAGCCGCTCGCCCCGTGTCCCGCCGTGTGCCGCCTCGCAAGATGGCTGTGGGCCGGGGCCGAGGGTGCTCGGCGGGGCGGGC